>JARUPY010000102.1:0-422685 GCA_029817715.1 Melastoma dodecandrum | reverse complement strand
TTTTTACAGGACACGAGCAAAGCTTTCTAGGTTTTGCGTAATACACTCCTGAGTAACAGAACATGTAATTTTCTCGGGACTGAAAGCTTCCTAAGCATACCGCCAAGTACGGATCAAAGCACCTGTTGCATTTTCCCAACCATTTTTAAAAATCTGGAATCTACACATCTACTTCAATGCGAGAATTTTTCGAAGCAGGGACTGAGTTGCGTTGGCAAAAGCAGAATTACGTGCAGATCAACCTCTTCATACAAGTTTTATGTGGTTTGAGCTATGGCATCGGCCAACGTGACGTTCGTGCTTGCCAGTGCATTCGAAGTTGTGTGGGAGCAAACTAATAGTTATGTACCCTCAAACATGGCAACTGTTTGATAAGAATTGAAATCGGGGATGGTAAAATAACAAAAAAGTGTATGTATCCATGTATTATTCTAAAAAATAAAACCCCTATTTGCTTCGAACAAATTTGTTCCTCTATATACATATAATTTTGCCCACAGGGGTTGTGCCTTGTTCTTCAGAAATATAGCTACTACTACATTGAGTAAATGTCGCCAAACAGCCCTCTTCTCCTGTTCCGGAGCTAATCCTCGTCTTATCATTGACATCAGATTCTCCCATGGATGAGGCTATCCAGAGGAAGCACCATAGGCCCATCCCCTGGGATCCCGAACTCCTCTTCTGCTAAGATGTGGAGTTGTATTAGCACTCAATTAGCGAGGATACGACAGAGGAGAAGGGGTCAGGAACCTTGAATCGCATGCAGTTGGTAAGTGTACACACTGCTCAAGTGGAACCCTTTCGGTTCGACCGATGCTTCCTCTCTTTCTTTGGTACCTAGTCCTGCTTAAAGGAGATGTTCTTGCTCCCTCCCACCTTTTC
Organism: Melastoma dodecandrum; assembly: GCA_029817715.1. Lineage (NCBI taxonomy): Eukaryota > Viridiplantae > Streptophyta > Magnoliopsida > Myrtales > Melastomataceae > Melastoma > Melastoma dodecandrum. Next base: position 421,803 of record JARUPY010000102.1, on the reverse strand, counting down.
GCTGCCGTCTGACAGTTCCTTTGGCCAGTAGCAGCAGCTTCTTGGTGATATTTCCATCGTTCGCCTGACTCATTAACGGCTTTCGATGAAGAGAAAATGAAATATTCTTGAAGGGCTTTAGTTTTTCAGACGAGTTTAAAAGAATTCCATCCCTGGCTTCGAAGTATATATTTTAATTCTCAATGAGCTTTCAGATTTTGGTTTCTGCTGTGGTCTCCCCTTGTAATAGCCGAACAGGACCTACCCAAGGTGCTTGATATGTTTCGGAAACTTTTACCGGTTCTGTTCCTTGTCGAGACAGTTTCCTGTTCGGTGGGGAGACGGCAGCTGTGGTCATTCATAGCCTCTCTTCAACATGAAACATGCCAGTCCCATGATCATCCCCATAAACACTCATGCCATTCTATCAATTTCAATCACCGGAATTGTGGATTGTCTCCAGCTATAGAACGTCAAAACAATAGCACTCGATGTTGTTTCCGATTACGTTCGAGGAGTTTAAGATGTAAACAAGCTGAAGCAATAATTTCGGGCATAGGGACTCACCTGGGAAGGTTCTTGCAAAACGGTCAGAGCCATGTGTTGTGGGGATGTGGGTGGTTTAAGTGATGTATTTGTTGTTATTATTTCTCAATATTTGATTGAACTACCGTGTCCCTATTGGCTGGTAGTTACGACAGAACATGACTGTGGGATGGGGAGGAGGGGTGTCCAAGGGAACTTAATCCTGCGAGACGAGCCTGACGTCGGATAACCGGCTAGCCGCATCGCAAATGTGTCTGGACTCAAATACCTGCAATATCCATTTCCATGTAACAACATGGAGATGAACAGCAGAGAAAAACAAAGCATCACAAGGCATTATTCCCCCTATCCACGTCTGTGAATGACGGGAGCCGTCCTCATTAGGACATTCATGGACGAGCTTATCCGGGGTGTGAAAATTACTACGGCTCAGCGACTATATGATAGGTGTAACAGGTGCGAAGGGTTGGGTCAATGGGACTTTTGGGGTGGGTGGTTAAGAAGTGATGTGCAGGTGAGGTGGCAACGATTCAATCCCCATAGGTAAGCATGCAATGTCCTAATACTGATTGTTTGCCATTAGCTTTACAGGACAAGATCCTTCATGACCGTGTAATACCTTTTAGTCCTTCATTTTGAATTGCTATTTTTGTCTAAATTTTCGTTAACACTATTTACTGATAGATCCAGACATGAGTTTACATGTACGGTTGAAGAGGAACCATAAGAACGAAAGGTTTCCTGGCAGAAATTTCTTTACTCGTACTTTCCTTGATCGACGTGAGGGTGTGTGCTGGACCAATGCGCCAATAGACCCTTTTCTGATCATTGAAGGATCCGTGTGGAATCTAATCTCTGCACTAGCACCATCATTGGGTAAGAGATGTTTGATCGACACGGAAAAGCATGAAGTCACTGTTCTTCGGACTTGCTTGGACCAAATAAGCGCAAACACGCACAGGCAAAACTGGCCAGAGCTTTGACCGCACGCCATTTATGTGCAGATCTGCGCCCCCTGATCGCCTTAGGAAAACTGCCTGCCATGGAGTTCATGACTTAATGGCCGAGGAACGTCGTGATGTTTAGGTGAATCCTCAGACATCATAAGGCCAAAATTTATATGTAGTTTGAGGCTGCGACATCAGCTGGTCTGTATCCTGTTGGATTGGTCAAGGGCATTCAAAAATTGCCTACCAGGCAACTAACAGTACGTAATGTTTTTCATTCTTCCCTTGATATTGTTCTTTACTTCAGATCGTAACATCTGAACAACTACACTTGGCCACACGACGAAATCCCTAGGTGGCAACACAAGTTCACAATAATGAAGTGTTAATTCCGAGTATAATATACAAAACCTCTCTTTCGTCTTTACAAATAGTTGTTTTCCTTATGTACAGACAATTAGCGGACATGTGGTCGCACCTTGTCAGCAGCAAAATAGCTATTCCTCACATCTATTTCAGATGATCCCAACAACGTGTTCTTCCTTGTTCCTTGAGAAAGTATCCCTCCTTTTGTGCTACTCATCGATCATCCACCTTTTCCCGCATTGGTCGATGGGCAATCTACAAGGAAGCACAATAGGCCCTTTTCCTGGGATCCCTCAAACACCTCTTCTGCTATGGCCTGAAGAGTTATCTCTAATGACTCCATTCGAGAGACACAGACAGAGGAAATCTCGAATCGTCCCGCCATCGGGGTTGATGTAAATTGCAAAGTGACCCTTGCCTGGCCACCTGATGCTTCCTCCAATGTGGCGCAAAACCTCTTTCTCGCTACTTGTCCTGCCCTGAAGGAGATACCTTTTCCTTCCTACCTTGCGCGCCACCATCTGCCACTTCTTTGCCCAGCTGCAACAGCTTCTTGCTGCTTATCATTTTCCTTTTCTTGCCTCTCACCGCTATGACAACTCCCACGAAGAGCCAGCTTGAAATGTGCTTGAAAGTAAACAATGTTTTTAGTTTTACAGATGGAGATGAAGAATGCTTCCCCTGCTCATGTTACATATATATCATAATCGAGGGAGCTTTTCAACATTCAGTGGCTTGGCCTACCCATGTGCAAGCGTGATCAGGAAACTTTCATAGTCCCTCGAAGAAGCTTGTGACGGTGGGGCAGCAGATGACAGCAGTTGTGGCCATACGTTTGAGCTCTCCACTGCAGATATATGCAAATCTTATTGAAGAAAACCTGGGTTTTGTTTCGGTGTGCAGTCTGATTCTGGGGACCCACCAGATTCCTCCTTCCTGATGCCCCTAAAGCCTAAACCAAATACTCGACCAACCTGTTCATGTGAAATGTGATTGCCCCCCCCACCCCCCCTTCCCCCATCAGATAATACGCCCGGAACTTCAAAGATATTCATTGAGTTGGGATGTGAGATACATCGCCAAGTGGGGTGGGTGCAAAAATGGGCAGAGCATAAGTGCTCAGTTGTTTGTCTTATCGCATCTTTCTCGAGAGGGAAATGGAACAACCACCCTCCCAGATGATGTTAGTTCAAGAACCACGATAGGGGTCCAACTGACCTTAATCCTGCCAAAGGTCATATATTTTATAGGACAAAGTAACGTCTGACGTCCGCTAACGACCACCTCTTCCATATGCAGCTTTCTCTTTCTTGGGAAATCACTTCCCAAGTACCTAACATGTAAAGATTTATCTGCACACTCGGATACTCCTTAACAGGATTAATTGCTTATCAGAATGACGCTCCTTGCACGATTTTTTCCGGAACACCGGGCGTCTTTCACTTTTTGATGATCCGAAGTACCCGGTAGATTTCCTTTTCTCCACTAGTTAGAAGCATTTAACGCTTCCATTTCGAGCTACCCAATCAAGTAGATCGGACATCCCAGATCAAGAGGTGGCAATCGGCTTTCGCCTCACGACACCACGGTCTCCATGTGAAGTGAAGCCAATGAACTTCACGTTGGAGTGGGAAAACTATCGGAAGTTTTTTTGTCACATCAGCGAGGCCCACTGCAACGAAAACGTGCATGAATGTTAATTCCAGTATTAGGCTTTTGCTTTACATTTCTGCTGTAAGAAGCGACTCGAAGGGAAAAGAGATCCATGTTCCATAAAGAAAAAATGCTAATTCAACGTATGATCTATGAATATATGTACATTCGATACCCTTTCGATTTCTCAGCTGCATACATATATTTGTGGGTAAACTGGCATCATATCGGCAGTTAAATGGCTGCTACATCTAGCGAGAGACACCATCGATGCCTTCTCGGGTGCTGGAGCTGAACCCCGTCCAATTGACGATATTAAGAGCCTCATCGATGATGCATCCAATGGAAATATGATAGGCCCTTTGCTTGGGATCCCAAACTCCTCTTCTGCAATTGCGAGGAGTTTTCCGATGACTTCATCGCCGAGGTATGACACGGGAATCTCGAATTTCGCAACATCTGTAGCGTAAACTGCAAAATGGCCCTTTTGGGCGACCCGCACTTTACTCAAATCTCCTGAAATTTTCTTGCCGCTGCTAGTCCCGTGGAGCGTGATCCTCCTCCTTCCCACCACCGCAAGCCTTTTTGCCACTTCCTGGCCAATTGTAAGATCTTCCTTCTGCGGATCATTTTCTTATTCTCAACCCGAAACTCATGAAAATTCTGCTGTAGGCTTCAGTTTTCCGACGTGGCAAAGAGTTCGATCCGTCCGAGTTATATAACAGGATAACCGGCATACTTGGATCACTTGAGGTACCCTCCCAGGTAAAATGCAGGACGTGCTTGCCCATGTGCTAATGTCCAGGGAGCTTCTCGCTTCGCAGGGGGTCCGAGGTGTCGTCCGGTGCGCCGTCAAAGCTCTCACCCGAAGTAATTCGCGCCCCGCGGCCACCATGTTATTAATATGGAAGCAAAAAATCCACACCTAACAGATTAAGCAGAAGACTCAATGTATATATATAGACCAATGAACTGAGATAGGTGTCTGTCGGGATTCTAACTCAAACCATAACTTTAATAAAAAAATATGGGCAAAATATCAGATTTTGGCCACAATTATCGGCCCATTTTCATATGTAGCCACAACTTTAATTTTTTTTATTTGTGGCCATAACTATGACTTCGTTCTATTTTGTGGCCCCGTCGTAACGTCGTTGCCTACGTGGCTAACGGCCGAAGAAAGTGTGCGAACGCGGCCATCCTGAATGCAATTCGTGGCAAAATTAAAACTGACGTTAGAGTGAATCCCCTAAAATCCCCAAATTTGGAGATTTTGAACCCTAAACCTTCCCTCTCCCAAAATCCTTCCCCTTCCCCATTCAAGAAAGCTTCTGGAATCGCCAGAGGAGTATCGCTGCCCCCAACAGAAGTATAGCGAGCTCCTCAACCCTGCTGCGAAGTCCACGACCGAACGTCTCGTGGCCTCGCAACCCCTCGCAACCACGAAAGGTTTCGCCGTGGATTGTGGAGGGTGACCGATATTTTGCTTTCTGGGATTTAGGGTTTTTTTTCATCAATTTGGGGTTCTTTTGTAACGCAGGATGGCCGCGTGCGCACGCTCCTTCGGCCGTTAGCCACGTAGGCAACGACGTTACGACGGGGCCACAAAATAGAACGAAGTCATAGTTATGGCCACAAATAAAAAAAATTAAAGTTGTGGCTACATATGAAAATGGACCGATAATTGGGGCCAAAATACGATATTTTGCCAAAAATATATATTATAAAATTCTGAAGGCTTTAAAATAGGAAAATTAGAGTGAAATAAAAAGGAAAAAAAAAAAGAAATGGAAGAGGGAAGGAAAGAACGCCGGCAAGTTCCCGCGCTGGCCGCGGCCTAAAAACACCCCACCATCTCCAACCACCACCTGTTCGACGAAATGCCCGCAAGACTGCCGCATCCTTCCGCCGTCATCCTCTCCCGATTCTTAGCGACAAAGCCTCCTCCTCATCTCCTCCCTATCTCCTCCTTCCCCTTTTACCCCCTTGCCTCTTTTTCAACTTCCTTACCATTCCCCTTTTGCTCACCCACCTCTCTTACGAAATTCACTTGCCTCCTCCTCGGATCCCATAACCGCCGATCCCACTCCTCCGCCGCTGCCCGCGTGCCGCCGCCACACGACACCTTCTTGGCTGAAGAAGGCGTCTCCTGGGCGTCCCTCGGGGTCTCCCCCGGACTCTCCGACGCGCTCTCCCTTGTTTCCCTCCCAAGGCCCTCGCTTGTCCAGGCAGCGAGCATACCTTTCATCATTGATGGAAAGGATGTGGTGGTTGCGGCCGAGACCGGAAGTGGCAAAACACACTGCTATCTCGTCCCCCTGATCGATAGGTTGCGCATTGAAAACGCAGAAGAGGCTTCGGCTCCGAGTGTCCTGCTCGTCCTCTGCCCAAATGTGCTGCTATGTGATCAGGGTGGTCAGAATGGCTAAGACCCTGGCTGGGGATGATGGCGAATCCCTGGTCAGAGCTGCTATGGTCGGCGGCCGCCAGGTATGCTTGCTTGTGGCCCTAATGCACTTTTTCTTGTCTCTATTTCATCCGCTAATGTCTAAGCTGGCCTAGTTCAGGGATGGCCAGCAAAGAGGCAAGACATCATTGTGTCCACACCAGCTGCGCTGCTGAACTATGTTGGTGATAGGAAGCATTCTGCGGAGTTTCTACGCCAAGTGAAATACGTGGTACCCTGTTTCTTCTTCGACCAAGCATAGTCTCTTGTCCTTTTGATTGTTTCGTAGAGTTTATTTGAGTGCAACGAGAAGTATGTTCGTTAAATTTTTCAGGCCGATCCTTTTTGTCATACCCGCAGGTGCTCGATGAAGCCGATATGCTTCTCTGTGGAAGCTTCCAGAACCAAGTTATTCGTATTATCAATATGTTGCGATATGATGAGAAGTTACTCTCTTGGAGCCAAACTTCAGAAATTGACAATGCTCATCATACCGTCAATGATACACAAATGTCTCCCGAACCCAGTGATTTGGAGGAGGAGGAGGATGGGTTGGACGATGACGCTGTTTCAGATGAGGAGAGTGACCCTGCAGATCTCGATCCTTCGGATATGAAAGATGACGGCATAGCTGAATCAGCTCAGAGAAGAGACTGGAGGAGGGCGAGAAGAACTTACAAAAGGAGTAAGCAGTACATATTTGTCGCAGCTACCCTCCCTTCAAATGGGAAAAAGAACTGCAGGGGGTGTGTTAAAGAGGTTATTTCCCGAAGCTATGTGGGTTAGTGGAAACTATCTCCACTACCACAATCCAAGGTTTGTGACTTGGATACTTTTCGTCCCCGGACTGGGTGAGCTGCATAAATGTTCTTTCGCTAACGCATCTATATGATGTCACCGATTTGATTTTGTTGGAATCCTTAGGCTAGAGCAGAAATGGGTTGAGGTCAACATTGATACACAAATAGATGAATTGATCAAGGCCGTGAGTCAGGAGATGAAGCCATATCCGTCTGATGATTCAAGCATAAGAAGAACCATTGTATTTGCGAACACTGTTGAAGCTGTCAATGCAGTAGCAAATATATTAGGGAGAGCTGGAATAGACTGTTTTCTCTACCACAAGGATATTTCTCTGGAAGAGCGTTCTGAATCAATAATAAATTTTCGTGAGCAAGGTGGGGTTCTTGTTTGCACTGATGCCGCAGCCCGGGGTCTCGACATTCCAAATGTTTCCCATGTTATCCAGGTGCTTATATTCTGCTAGTGCTCACATTTTGCATTGTTTCCATGATTGGGGTCCTAATCCTGACATTGCCTCTGTATTCTTCACAAAAAACTCAACCCAGCCTAACCTACTTTTCCATTTTTTCAGGCGGACTTTCCAACTTCAGCCGTAGATTTCTTACATAGAGTAGGCCGAACAGCTCGGGCTGGTCGGTTTGGTGCGATAACAAGTCTTTACACAGAATCAAACCGTGATCTTGTTGATGCCGTGCGCCAAGCAGGAAAATTAGGGAAACCTCTGGTAGTCCTCGCAACCAATTTTCTAGGACCTCATATTGCGTCCTTTGGTTACATAGATTGCCTTTGGTTACATAGATTGCTCATGCATTGGCTGTTTGTATTGATACAGGAATCAGCGTTCAGCAGGAAAAGGAGCTTTAGGAACAAGCTTAAGAAGAGAAGAGGTAACAAAGAATAGGATCAAACATTGTACATTTATTGTTGTTCCAGCAAGTTAGTATTGAATGCTAATGCTTATGCTTATATGACAAATTCTAGTCTCCTACGTCCATAGAGTTTTATATAGTTAGACACGAGGGCAAGCCTTATGTCATTAGCTATGAGCATTCTGAATAACAAGTGCTGGTAGCTGTTGTTTAAGAAGTTTTATCACATTTACCTGTATGCTTACACCTTAGCTGGAATGTACCAATTCCTTTCTATGTCATTGTGGTATCTTCGGAGACGACAAGTCGTGCTTTTGCTGTTAGGGCTTGCCTTTCTTGGAAGGGCATTTGCTCGCAGCTCTGTCTTGGGTTCAGTTGTTTGATCTTATATTTTATCTTGTATCAGGCCTTGGATCACCTTCTGCCGAAGTATCACCAGTTTGAATGACAAGGAGGGAAGAATCCGGCTTTTTTTTTCTCCTCCTTTAGAACAGGATTTTCTATTGATTTCATGCAACTCGTCCTTTGAGTTTTCAGCGTTAAGTTGTTGGATAATGTTCGACTCTCCTGGGAGCCGATTTATGTAGGGTCTCGTGGCGTAACTTTATGCAGGTGTACATTAGTATGCTTTTAACTCAATAAATCTACCACTAATTTTTAACTCAATGTACAAAATATATCCAATTTTGAATTTCATGCGACGAAATTCAATCAAAACTTTAATATAGTCTGACATACATTAATGGTTACGTTGCTATTTTCATTTTTTTAATTTTTTTCTTAATATTAAAATTGATCAAAATCAATATAAAAAAATTAGTGATTAAAATTATATAATAAAATAAGTCAAGTTCAAAAGAAAAAGTTCGTTCAAGATTACAGTCGATAAATTTTTTTAAAAAAGAAACTAACTATTTTTCATAATTATATGTTATTTTTTTATTATTACATTCTCTTGACAAAAACAAATACAAGGATCGCCCTTTTAATATAGATTTAAATATAATATAAATTAATAATTAACATAAAAAAAAATACATGAAGGATATATATTCTTTTAACCCTAGCGAACCAGGAGCAAACACGACGAATAAAACGTGCCTATATTATCGTTGGGGGAGGGGGGGGGGAGTTTTCGGACACTGGTGGCTCTGTCCTCCTCGGAAAGTCAAGAAAACCGGTCGTTGTCCCCACAACCTCAATTCCCTGCCAGAGGACGCCGAAGGAACATGGCAATGGCCGGATTGTACCGGCGAGTTCTCCCTTCTCCTCCCGCCGTCGATTTTGCCTCCGCCGAGGGCAAGGTTTGTCCTGCTCCCCAGGGTTTTTGGACTCTTACCCGATCGAAACATTTATAATTCGCTAGTTGGTTACGTGATGATTGATAGTCATATCTCCCATGGCAGAGGCTGTTTAAAGATGCCATCGAAGCCGGGACCATGGAAGGTTTCTACCGGTTGATCTCGTATTTCCAAACGCAGTCCGAACCTGCCTATTGTGGCCTTGCCAGTCTCTCCATGGTCCTGAATGCCCTCGCCATCGATCCCCGGAGAAAGTGGAAGGGTACACCCAGAGTTTTTTGTTTCTACAATCAGTTTCCAATGTTTCGCCCGTCCGAGTCTGATAAGCGTGTGCTAAGCACTGGCCATGTTTTGTTGAGTTTTCGGAATGTCTGTGGCTGAGCATTGGGCCCTTGAGCTGTAGCCATCGATTCGTCATTCAATGGATTAAGAAAATGCAAGAACTTTCAGTTTCCTTTTAATAGATAAAACTCCACAAGTATGGATATTGTGCTCTGTTTTAGTGTTTCAAAGCATGATTAGCCAGATCTTATCAGAAAGAAAATAGTTTAAAAAGAATAGGAGTGAGACGTCCATTTAATATTGATAATTTATGTTTTATGTCATCCTCTTTTTTTGGTGTATTCAATTTTTTTTAAAAGTAACTTTTGGTGATCCTGGTTGCTTTGATGTGATCCATGGCCCCATTTTCCATCCTTTCTTGGTGAGTCAGTCATACAATTAGTTCTTTTCTGAATGCTAGTCGTAATTGCTCTTCAGAAATATTCAAAACTGTATAGAAAGTTTTCTTTTTTTAAGTAATTTTTTATTTTAGCATGTTATTGATGGAATGAATATGTTATGTTGGTCCAGCGAGCAAAGTGGCTGTGTGATACTGAGAATTGTCCTGAGGGATTAGTTTTGAATATTTCTGAAGACAAAAAATCCAAGAATGCAGAAAGAAAACCACGATACATGGAATTGTTACTCGTCATTTTGTTCTTGGCGATTCTGTTTTGACTGTTCGTAACTTCATTTTAGTGGTTGAAATTTCTTAGGTCCGTGGAGGTGGTTTGATGAGTCAATGCTAGACTGCTGTGAGCCTTTAGAGAAAGTCAAAGCTGAAGGAATATCTTTTGGGAAGGTTGTATGCCTGGCTCAATGTGCCGGCGCTGATGTTCAAGCTTTCCGGACGAGTCAGAGCACGATGGATAGCTTCCGTCAGTTTGTTAAGAGGTGTTGTAGTGCAGATAACTGTCACATTGTCTCGTCATATAATAGAGCTACTTTTAGACAGGTATGAAAAGTTCTTCTTTTAAACCAGTTGTTTAATTGGTTTGGATTAAAGTTCGGCTTAAGGTTGTTAAAGTTAAAAATGTGTTGATATATCATGGTTTTGATCGATTATCTATAAAGGAAGTTTCTCAAGAGATTCATCAATACTTTAGAAATTCAAATATTTCATTTGAATGAAGTAAAAAGTCCCAATGTACAAGTTTGTTGAAATGTCCTCTGAATCCGTCTAACCTTATAGTGGTCCACCTTTTATCTTTTAAATTTTGAATTTTTGATTGTATGTGAACTTCCACTTCAGCATCGGATGCATTACCTCAGGCTAACACATGTGCATTTTGGATAGACTGGAACTGGTCATTTTTCTCCTATTGGTGGTTATCATGCTGAGAGTGATATGGTTCTCATATTGGATGTGGCACGCTTCAAGTATCCTCCACATTGGGTTCCTCTCTATCTTCTTTGGGAGTCCATGGATACCATTGATGAGAAAACCGGACAAAACAGAGGGTAAAGAAGTACACTAGTGAAGTAACCCTTCTTGTTTCAGTTTCTGGATTAAATTGTAGACTGTTTAGTTTACTGAGATTTCCTTGCTTTCCCATCATTATTTATTTGTGCATACTGTTCACCCTCGATGGTTGTATAATCTTCTGAGTCCGACCCACATGACATTTTCCGTCTTATTGCTCGTGTTGAGTAAATTGTCCATCCTCTACAGGTTCATGCTTATCTCCAGACCACGGAGAGATCCCGGCTTACTATATACTCTGGTATGGTTAGGACAATCTCAGATCATGAAATTTCTCAACAGACTTCGTGCTGTGAATATTGGAACATTGCGTTGGTATTGACCAATTCATCGCTTTGTATGTCAATGTTTACAGAGCTGTACTCATAAAAACTGGGTTGGCATTGCAAGTTACTTAGTGGATGATGTATCTCAGCTTGTTAAATCCGAGGATCTTAAGGATGTGCAGGATGTTCTTAGAATTGTTTGCGCGTCGCTGCCCGCTGATTTTGGGAAATTTATCCAATGGATGGCTGAAGTTCGTCGAGAGGCTGATGGTGGAAGCAGTATAAGTGAAGAAGAGAAGGGAAGGCTGGCCATAAAGGTATAGTCACCTGCTACTCATACCTTAAGGGTATCCAAGCCGTGAGAATGATTAGCTGGATGATGATATTTCTTCCTCTATTTTACAGGAAGAGTTGCTGGAACAAGTTCAGGATACCGGTCTTTTTCGACATGTATCTCATTTCTTTTGCTCAACTGCTGACTGCCAAAGAGTATTGGCTTCAGGCATTGAGGAAAATGTGCATGAAATTGCGACCAGTGTATGTTGCCAAGGTGCAGAGATTTTATGTGGGAAGTCTTGCTCCGTGGGATGCATGTGTTGCCGTGACACTTGCATTAAGTGCTTGAAAACTGATGATGCCAGACCTATATCCGTTCTCAGCGGTACAGTTGTAAGCGGAAATACTGAGGAAAGGGTAGATGTGCTTCTTCCTCAAAACTTGATGAACTTAAGTAGTGGGGAGACAGACCTTGCTAGTTGTGTGAAGGCAGGGCCAGCTTCAAGTCGTATTTTAACAGTACTGCTACTAGCATTGCCGCCAGAAACCTGGTGTGGTATACAAGATGAGAACCTTTTAAAGGAACTGCAGAGTATTACTCTGACAGAGGAACTTCCTACAATGCTTCAAGAAGAGGTACGGTCCCACTTTATGTTTCTTATTGTTTGCTTTTTTATGGCATTTGTCTATTCATTGTTTTCATTTTCTTGGTTTCACTTTTTCTTTGGTAATATCTTGGCACACGGCCCCTTAATTGCTAGCCGTAACAATAAAAGGCCGGTCTGTTCACCATGATCGCATGGAATGATGTCTCAAGTAACTCATTTTCTGAAGATGTTACATAATGTTGGCGCTTCTTTTAGAATGTTCGAAAGCCCTGGAAAATCAGTGGTGTGATGACAGTCTATTGCTGTTGTGGTTTAAATTATGGTTTCACTTAATTGGGTGGAGGTGCTACTATTAAATTCACCAGACTGAGTTGTGGGGTGATGCTTTCCAATTAGGTTTTACTAACAAAAGCATAAACCAACTATTGACAGACTGTTGGGTCTCCGATGCACTTTCCCTGATTTTCCATATAATAATTCATTCTGTGGCAAAAGAATTTCTCTTTTCTTCTGTGAACATCTCATGAGAATAAAACTTCAGTGTCCTGGTGGCTTGTTACTGGAATAAAAACTTAATCATCACGGTCATATGAACTTATGCCAGGTCCTGCATTTAAGGAGGCAGCTATACCTCCTGAAGAAGTGTCAAGAGAACAGAGTGGACGAGGATCTCTCCGCCCCTTTGGTATAACTTTTCCCTTCCACCATTCCATATCTCTCCTCCCAACATAAAAGTTGGACTGGTTCACAGCATAGTAACTGTCTTGTGGTGGAAATGTATGTTAACCAAATCCATTTTCTATTCCTAATGAGCAAGCTGGGCTATATTTTATCTAACATGCTTTAGACGCATATATTTGGAATTTCATTAACTCTTAGCCTTTAGACATAACATTTACCGTGTCCCAAGAGTCCGGTGTACAACTCTCCTATATCCAACATCTACAACTTGTCCAAAACAGCCGAACCTAGCGACAACTATTATGCTTCTACTGCCTCTAACTGGGATGATTGCGCAGACATTCATTACGGGATGCTTGTCCCGCCTCTGACTTGTATCTCTACCGGTCAAAGTCTATCGACAAGATCGACGAGTTCACTTCTCAAGCGACTACCCAATCGAAGCGGTCAAGCAGCTGCAGGCGTAAAATCGAAAAAGGTAGGTTACAGCCCTTGCAACGAGCTACAAAAACGGCAATAGCGATACAAAAATTCGAGTCCCATAGATGAGACGACATGGTAAAGAAGACACGGGGTAACTGGTTGCTCTGTATACTGATTGAGCTCACAATTATCACCTTTGCGGTTTCGGGCCACGTTTTTCACGGAATTTGCAAGTGTCGATATTCCGGATCGCGACTTCATTGTATTTTCAGTGACCCGGTCTGAAACAACAGACGACATTCTTGAAATTCTGAAAACCAAAATGATGTCTTATAATATTTTTTAAACGTAACCATATTTTCGTACAAATTATTATATTGTATTTATTACAGTGTAGAAATTAGGCCGGGGTCGTCAAGTCTGGCCTAATTATAGGCCCATTGGTTGGGGGAAGGGGGTGAAATCATTTATAGAAATTTATTTTATCAACCAAACTCCTCATCAATTGGGTCATATTTAAAGCCACCATACCATACCCACCCACCCATCTCATCTCATCTCATCTAATCTCCATCTAATCTATGCAATCAAATGTTCTAATTGAGTTAGGGGCTCTTCCTCGGTGTCGTTTTATTTATCCCTCCCCAACCACACACACACATGTTTTTCTTCTACATTAAATTCTAAACAGGAGGGAGGGAAGAAAACTATTAGTCAATCATAGTTGTTGTCCTCCTCCTTGGAGTAAAAATTATATCCACCCCACCCCCCCCACAAACAACAACCACCGAAAACCGACAAAAAAGCGTTATTAACTTCATCATCTCCCTTGCTGGCTTCCACCAAGGCAAACCGCGTCATGATACGATTTGCTTATACGTGATTGACCATACAATATCGTGCTCTTCCCTGTGAGGGTTGAACTATTCTTTCTCCATCATCATCATCTTCTTCCTTCTCTTGTAATTCCATATCTCTATCCCCTTTTAGATGATTAGTTGACTTGAATGAATGATTTGATTAGTATATGCTCGATCGTGGCCAAGGGGGGACGATAGACAGAGCCTCCACTGGATGGAGAGGATATGCTTTCAATTCCTTGGCAGGAGAACACGTTGCCTGCCTCCATCTTAGATACAACCATGCATATATCATTGTGTCACGTTATTACACAACCATGCATTATTCTCGATCAACCTCGTCGTTATCTTCTCTATCGACCTCGCAAAGTCAGAGCTCGGCTGGGCATATCATATATCATACGGGGAACTCGAATCTTCCCGATGCCAAGCTTGTATTTTTAAAATACAGAATCGCGCGACACGTAATGTCGATTATATGGACCGGGGACAAGCTTTACCCCTAACTTAGCTTTTATATTTCGATACCCGTAGGTTGGGTGGGTCGGTCGAATATTATCTCAGTTAGTGAAAACTAATTTAATTTAGATGGCCTAAAAACCTAACCAAAACTATTTTAAACAAGTTGATATGATATGATATCTGACTGAGTTGCCGGGGGGGCGATCAGCTTAACTTCTCGGTCGTCGTACAGCTAAGTGATTACTATTACAGTAAAATCATGATTGATGATGATGTTTGAAATCCCAGAGTCACAGTCACACAATCAATCATCGAGCAAACAGCTGTGCCTGTCTGTGTGTGTGGTAGCTCGAAAGTCTCTAATAAATCCCCCACCCCGCACTGACTTTTCGATGCTTGGCTAATATTTACTTACTTCTTTCGTGTTGTTTTCCTTACCCACGCTTGAATTGGGGGGGGGGGGGGGGGGGGGGAGTATTCAATTTTCCAGGCGTAATAAATATGAGGAAGATGGTTTTTTCTGTGTAAGATCGGTCGGTGGTGATTAGGTCTCGGGAGATGTCGCCCATATTTAATGCTAAAAACTAGCCACCGTAGCTAATCAAATATATAATAATGTATGTATGTATAACTTGGTGTGACGTTGTTTAGTTCCTCGGGAACTATACTTTTTTTATAGCCCAAAGTGCATTAAAAGTACATTTGGACCTTTTAATGCACTTTGGGATAACCAATCTTGTTTAGGAACTTACAAATTGGCTTCGGATCGCTGCTGCCCATCTCCCACCCACACCCTCGACTTCATCGACCCCGCAAATCATGGCGGTGAGTCGATTTTTTTGAACTTGAATCGTAAACGATATTATTGGAACTTTTGTAAGGAAAGATGAGGAATTAAAATTTTTATCACGAATCTTGGACCGAACTAAATCAACATTAATCAATTGTTTTCTATATACATATTAATAAAAATCGAAAACAAAATAATAAAATATGGAGATCCAAATCCCGAGATTTTTAATTTTATTTTAAGATTTTCCATCACGAAGACGGTGATTAGAAACAGGTAGTTACGTTACGTGTAATTTATGCTTAATCGTTGTGTTCAAAATTCACTAAGGTAGCTAAGTGGTCAACAAAACATCGGGAGCTGTCCTTTATCGATCCTTCTTTTGATTTCGTATCCATCCGCGATGATGTCGATGATCTTCCCAACTCATCCTTCGTCTTCTTCTCCTGCAGCGTGATGTAATAACTCATCGGCAAGCTTAGCTTCACGATGCATATGGTGTTTTCCATGCGTGATTGGGGTTGAGGATTTGACTTCACATGGCTAGCTCAAATGGCCGCCGATCCACGAGTCAACTCGTCATTACCCCATCTACCTCCTCCTCTTCCAATACTTGGCACGATTCATACAACTCGTCTCGTGTATTGAATCACAACAACTAAGTTTCGGCTCTATTTCGACCGCGTGACATCAATTCACCGTGGAATGTCGACTCAGTTAGATATGGCGTGCGTGCTTCTTGGGATTTTCACATTCGGACAGAGAAAGGAAAGAGCCTTCATGTTTAGGGGGAGGGAATCTTCCCACGTTCTCTACAGAACTTTGTCCTACGAGGAGAAGCAACCCGGGGGAGAGAGGACCGATGACCTTCAAGTCTGCTTCCTTGTTTATTTATTGTTGTCATTTTCGTGGCTAGTTGTTCATTATATTATGTTGATCAGGCACGCAAAAGGACAGCGAGAAGATCGTGTGATCTTTAAGTCAGGGATCATCCGAGGAAATATCCATCTCTAAACTCCAAAACCAACACGGGTAAAAACCTACTTCTCGCGTCGAGAAGGCGTGGCGAGGTATAACGAAACGAATGCGACGACCGTGTGGCGCAACTAGGGTTTGGAACGAGTTGGAAGAAGATGATCCAGAGGGAAGACAGCAGTGACTCAACAAAGTTGAATAGGGAAGAACATTGAAATGGTTTCTCATTAACATTGAAAGAAGACAAAGTGATTGATTAGGTAGGGGGGAACCGAAACCACATGCTTTCTAGAAAAATAATTCGGGGGGAGTTGATGACCTCCCTTTTCTTCTTTTCCTTGTTATCCTTTGGTTGTAGCAAATGAGCTCCCTCCAAACCAACTCCCCCTCTATCCATCATTTCATTTCACCTACTTTCCCTCTTTTCCCTTTTGCTTTATCTCTTTAGTACTAGTAGTAGGCGCCATAATAGAATAGACCCCAATCATCTCGAGTTACGTTATTAGTTGGTCCCACCGAAAATTGAATATCGATTTTTAGGAACCATATTCACAGCCAGGGCCACCCCCACCCAACAAAAACTTCCAAAAGTTTACTCTAAATATCGATTAGGTTTACTAAGTGTTGTGCTTGTTCATCTGATCCTCCAAAACCCTAGTAGACTACATAGGACGAACGGCGTTGGGAAGATGGTGGAAAGCTTGTCATGGGAGGAGGACATTCGCTGTCTGCTCTACAATCTTATCTAATTAAGGGTGTTAGTTTGACGGATTTAGTTTTGTTCATCGCTGACGGGACGCGTTAACGTAAGACGATCAGACCTTCCGTACCAACATTGGTTATCTAAAAGGAAGTAATAACGAATGCACGAGTTTGAACGTGACAACAAAAAACGGAATCACCTAAATTATGCAAGTGTTACTAATTCATCACGTATTAATTATTGTAAAATAGTAAACGTCGGTTGTTCTAAAAGCTCAAAATGTTAGGGGAAAACGTGACACACTGTGTATTTTCATTTTTAATATTAATAAAGAGTTTTGTACTTTTTTAGGGTTAATTTCGAAAAGAATTCGTAAAATAAGTTCGAAGTTTCTTGTCTGACTGATGACGTATTCAGCTTTTAGAGGATGAGATTTTAAAACTTTTAAGAGTGAACTTTTAAAACCTTATCATAAAAGTAATTTTGAAACATCAATTGTATAATTTTTTTTTAATTAATAAGATATCACCTTGTAATAATTTTTAATCCAGCCGCCGGTTTAGGGACCACTTTTTTTTTTGTATTTTTCCTCTTTATTTTTGGGTTACTTCGCTTTACCTTTTTTCTTTTTCTTTTCCTTTTGTTTTCTCTTTGTTTTCCCTAAAGACGAATGGGTCACTGGTCACTGCTACGTTAAGCCAATGGCAAAATTCTCAGTCCCCTTTCGTGGTCTCCTGTTCGTTCGCAATCAAAAGCGACCCCATTATCAACTGAGTGCATGGACCACACATGCACCACTGCACCACCCCCTTAGATATTAGTCATGTACGATCGATGCGTACTTTCTTACCGTGACGTGTTTTGCTCCATCTTTGATTGTAACTCTTACGTTTACGTAACGCGAAGAGAGATAGGCCCACCTACGTGGGAAATGCTCTGTAATTTTTCTTAAAATTGAATAAATTTACCGTTAATTTTGAATAAGATTTGTGAACCGTGGTTATGGATTTCGGGTATTACTCCAGCACCACCGTTTAGAGATCGTTGTCTGAAATAACGATCGAAAAGTAATAATAAATAAATTTTATTAATTTTTTATTTTAAATAATAATTTTAGAAGTTTGAATCTTAGATGTAAAATTACGCTATTGTTTCAAACGAAGTATTCATCCAAAAACTAAAAACTTATTCTTCGAATATTTTTTAGGCAAAATATCAATTTATGGCCTCAACTTTGAGCCAACTTTCTATTTTGTCCTTAACTTAGTTTGTTATATAATTTTGTCACCAACTTTTGTTTTTATTTCTATTTTGGCCAATCATGAATTTCTTCTAGCGAAAGCCAAACAAGGCCTTAATATAGTCTAACATGTGTCCTATAATAGTGGAGTTTTGACATCTCATTCATTCGTCTCATAATCCACTTTATCCGTAATAGTCGCCTCCTAATAGAACATCATCCGACATTCATTGATTTTTCATATTTTTTGACAATATCAGCAACTATCGTTAACTTCGGCTTCCAATTCACTTGATTTGTTCATCAAAATTTTATAATAAAAAAACAAATGAAAGGTTTCAATATTATTTCCTATTTTCTAAAATCTTTATTCGTTTTAGTCGATAAATAAAAATTGTCTATTAAGGCCTTGTTTGGCTTTCGCTAGAAGAAATTCATGATTGGCCAAAATAGAAATAAAAACAAAAGTTGGTGACAAAATTATATAACAAACTAAGTTAAGGACAAAACAGAAAGTTGGCTCAAAGTTGAGGCCATAAATTGATATTTTGCCTATTTTTTATATAATTTCGTACACATTTTTCAAGGGGAGGAATTTTCAAAAAACTCCCCAGCCCGCCTATGTGTACTGTTTGAGGAGACATTATGCAATGATTGAAATGACATTGCTCGATTATTCATATCAGACCAAAAGAAGAAGAAAAAAGAGGGCATCACCCAAAAAATCAAACAATAAATCTCTAACGCAAGGCCGACATTTTTCTTCTTTGTTTAACATCTTGTTTTGGAATAGTCTGCCAAGTGGTTTCCTCTCGCACGGCATTGACAAAATCGACCTCCCTTTCCGTCAACATGCTCTGCTCGTTGGGAGGGTTTCGAAACATGTTCGTCTCTTAGTGAACGGAGAAAATCGACGTCGGATCGGAGAGTTTAGTGAGCAGACGGGCTCGAACGGCGAGATGAATTCTGTTGCGATCGCAGTTAGATCCATCCCTAGTTACGAATCACGTGTGGAAAGAGTTTTGTTATCCGCACATGGTGGTGGGTCGAATGGTTTGATTAATACTTTCGCAGCCCCGACTTCCTGTCCCCAGTCATCAACGAAAAAGGTTTTGGACAGATTTCATTACGTTCAATTATTCGAAACACGACAACGATGAAGTCGCGACACGCGCGGGGGCGCGCGCTCTTCCTCTTCTCCGAGTCCCATGTCGCGTACAGCAAGATGTCTAAAGGGACGCCTCGCCTGCCGCAGCACATGCATCCCCCCGTGGCCGGATCGCCTTGTTGAGAGCCGGCACTTGATTAAAAGAGACTTTGTATCTAACCAACATGGTTAAAAGCTGGTCGGCCACCGCTTCCATAGAGAAAAACAAATAAAATCGCAGAAGTCGGGTCAGAACATGACAGAGAGTCCTTTCTGATCATTCAGGGGGGGTTGGCCTGGAATTTCTTATTCTTTCTCCTCATTCATCGTCCTCGATGTGCTGCAACATGGCGCACCTCCTGCAACATGGAGAGGCCAAGAGAGTTGACCATTTCAATACTAATAAACAAGAACAGGAAAGAAATAAACTCTCATGAGATAGTTTAATTCGAGGAGTCGGAAAGTGAATGAAATGGAACGGAAGCTTCCGTCCGGTATGAAACTTTCGTTGAGTATCTTACTCTTCGGATTCAAAATAAATACGATAGAATGAATCTCATTTTATTTCATTTCGAGCATTCCTTCGTTTGATTGACCTTAATTTTCGCGGGATGGATCGAAACTTTTGTGATTCCGGAAACGAACCAAACGCACCGTAAATGATTATAGAAGAACAAACATTAGCATAAACCTTGTCCGTTGTAATTACTTAGTTCTCATGAACAAACATTAGCATAAACATGTTATGTCAAAATGATCTTAGAGGTGTTTAATCATTGAGCAAACTGGGTCAAAACCATACACCTGTTCTTACACTTAAAACGACAAGGGATCATTAGAGTGTTTTTGGATTTGGATCGCCAGCCGGGAACAACCCCAAAAAGAAAAACAAATACACTAATCTTACATGATTGGAGGGAATCATGTGCTGATGAACCCAAAAAACAAGTGAAGGTGGGAGGGAGGCCAGCTAAGAGACTCGGCCCCCCCCCCCCTCATTGACACGTAACCAAAAAACGTTTCTAGAATTATGATTATTTCTCGTTACGTGAATCGGAGCGGACCATCGAATGCGACATTTTTTAGTTTTTATTCATTTTAATGCCTAATATTCATCCTCCCCCCCCACCCCCCAATGTTACTATAAAACTCTCCCTAAGCTCTCACACTTCCCAACTAAACCCATCGCCACCACCTGCTCCCTTCCCCCTCGCCATGACTACCCCCGGCGGTGGCCCTCCACGGCCACGTCGTCGGCCGAAGCTTGCCTCCGCGCCGGCATTGGCTCTCCTCGCCACGTTGTTGTGTAGCACCGCCCGTTCTGCCTCTGCTCAAGCCTATCCCTACTCTTCTCCTCCCCCTCCTCCTTACGTTTACAGCTCTCCCCCGCCTCCTCCTTATGAGTACAAGTCTCCTCCTCCTCCATCGCCTTCGCCGCCTCCGCCTTATGTTTACAAGTCCCCACCTCCGCCATCTCCATCCCCGCCTCCGCCGTACGTCTACAAATCCCCACCTCCGCCCGCGCCATCCCCACCTCCCCCATACGTCTACAAGTCCCCACCGCCGCCATCTCCATCCCCGCCTCCGCCGTACGTCTACAAGTCCCCACCGCCACCTTCTCCATCCCCTCCTCCGCCATACGTCTACAAGTCCCCACCTCCGCCCGAGCCATCGCCGCCGCCACCTTACATTTACAAATCACCTCCGCCGCCATCACCTTCCCCACCACCCCCCTATGCTTACAAGTCACCTCCACCGCCGTCTCCATCTCCTCCCCCACCTTACATGTATAAGTCCCCACCGCCGCCTTCTCCATCCCCTCCGCCCCCATACATCTACAAGTCCCCGCCCCCGCCCTCTCCCTCACCTCCCCCGCCGTACCTTTACAAGTCTCCGCCTCCACCATCACCCATGCCTTACGTGTACAAGTCCCCTCCCCCGCCGCCCTACATCTACAAATCTCCTCCCCCTCCTCCCTACGTCTACAAGTCCCCGCCTCCGCCTCCGCCGAAGTACTATTACATGTCCCCGCCCCCACCGACCCCGCACCCCTACGAGCCACCGTCGCACCACCATCACCACGAGGAGATGGTGAAGGTAGTCGGGAAGGTGTACTGCTACAGGTGCTACAACTGGGAGTACCCTGTCAAGTCCCACGACAGGAAGCATCTCAAAGGTACTATCCCCTTCGATCTTTTTGCAGATGTCCCAAATCAACTGTTAAAAAAGAAAGAGGTTGTCTTTGATGCACATGTGTTCGGACCCACTACTTATCCGATAATAGCGGAAAAGAACAACTACATAATCCTAGGAGTGGGGACAACCTTAGCGTGTGACATTAATCTTTCAAGAGTTGCTGCACATGATTTCGGGGTGTCCCTTTAGGGAAACACAACCTAATCAGACTAGGAGTTTTCTTATAGGGTTGTTAGACATAATTGCACATTGAGTTGTTGGGCTAATGGGTTTTGTTGTGTTTTTGTTGTTGGGGACTTTGGAGCAGGTGCGGTAGTTGAAGTCACCTGCAAGGCCGGCGAGAAGACCATCACCGCCTATGGCACGACCAAGATCAATGGCAAGTACAGCATCGTGCTCCATGGGTTCGACTACGGTGAGTATGGAGCCAAGGCTTGCGTCGCCAAGCTCCACGCCCCACCCAAGGACTCCCCCTGCAACATCCCGACTGACTTGCACTCCGGCCACAAGGGTGCCCCGCTCAAGCTGAAGTCCAAGACAGAGTCTGAGGTTGTCCTGTCCGCTGGCTCATTTGCTTATGGTCCCAAGACTCCTTACGAGGAGTGCAAGAAGCACGAGCACGAGCACGAGCACAAGCCCTCTCCGGCTCCTTACGTGTACAAGTCCCCTCCCCCGCCCTCGTACCTCTACAAGTCGCCTCCTCCTCCACCGACCCCGACCTACATCTACAAGTCCCCTCCTCCCCCACCATATGTTTATAAGTCCCCTCCGCCTCCGACGCCCACCTATGTGTATAAATCCCCGCCGCCACCACCTCACACTTATATCTACAAGTCCCCTCCCCCGCCACCACCGTACATCTACAAGTCTCCTCCACCTCCGCCACCGACCCCGAGTTACATCTACAAGTCCCCACCTCCTCCACCATATGTTTACAAGTCTCCACCTCCTCCATCACCGGCCTATGTCTATAAGTCCCCCCCACCTCCTCCATACTTATACAAGTCGCCCCCACCACCGCCTCCGACTTATATCTACAAGTCCCCTCCTCCACCGCCATATGTTTACAAGTCCCCGCCTCCTCCGTCACCCGCCTATGTCTACAAGTCTCCACCACCACCACCACCTTACTTATACAAGTCACCCCCACCACCACCTCCAACTTATATCTACAAGTCCCCTCCCCCGCCACCGTACATGTACAAGTCGCCTCCTCCGCCACCAACCCCGACTTACATGTACAAGTCCCCACCTCCTCCACCATATGTTTACAAGTCTCCACCTCCTCCGTCACCGGCCTATGTCTATAAGTCCCCCCCACCTCCTCCATACTTATACAAGTCGCCCCCACCACCGCCTCCGACTTATATCTACAAGTCCCCTCCTCCACCACCGTACCTGTACAAATCACCTCCTCCCCCTCCGCCTTACACACCATACATCTACAAGTCCCCTCCCCCACCCCCATACATCTATAAGTCGCCACCACCGCCCCCGTATGTCTACAAGTCTCCACCACCTCCGCCACCGACTTACATTTACAAGTCCCCACCACCCCCACCATACATCTATAAGTCACCACCGCCACCTCCCGTCAAGCCGGTGGAACCACCTTATTACTACAAGTCTCCTCCCCCGCCTTCACCGTCTCCTCCGCCACCCTACATTTACAAGTCCCCTCCTCCTCCTTCCCCTTCTCCTCCTCCGCCCTATTACTATGAGTCCCCCCACCCCCGATGAAGTCTCCCCCGCCACCATACTATTATAAGTCCCCTCCTCCTCCCGAGCCTTCTCCTCCTCCTCCCTACATCTATAAGTCCCCCCCTCCCCCATCACCATCCCCGCCCCCGCCTTACATCTATAAATCCCCTCCACCACCATCTCCGTTGCCTCCACCATACATTTACAAGTCCCCGCCGCCTCCTTCACCGTCTCCTCCTCCTCCCTACATCTACAAGTCACCTCCCCCACCTGAACCATCGCCTCCTCCACCATACATCTACAAGTCTCCACCCCCTCCTTCCCCGTCTCCTCCTCCTCCCTACATCTACAAGTCACCACCCCCTCCTTCCCCATCGCCTCCTCCTCCCTACATCTACATGTCCCCACCCCCTCCTTCACCGTCCCCTCCTCCTCCCTACATGTACAAGTCCCCTCCCCCGCCGTCTCCATCCCCGCCTCCACCATATATCTACAAGTCCCCACCTCCGCCTGAACCATCGCCGCCACCTCCTTACCTCTACATGTCCCCCCCACCTCCTTCTCCATCCCCCCCTCCACCATACATCTACAAGTCCCCACCTCCGCCATCTCCATCCCCACCTCCCCCGTACATGTACAAGTCCCCCCCACCTCCTTCGCCGTCGCCTCCTCCTCCTTACGTCTACATGTCCCCTCCCCCGCCATCTCCATCCCCACCTCCTCCGTACATCTACAAGTCCCCACCTCCCCCATCTCCATCCCCGCCTCCACCCTACCATTACGCATCGCCACCCCCGCCAGAACCCTCCACTCCACTACCATACATCTACGCATCACCCCCGCCCCCCATTCATTACTAAGTTTTCGGAACATTAGCCGCAAGTCGACCCCAGAACGTAAGTGTGTGACTTAAATAGATTGTCGTCAGAATCCAAAAGGTCCTGTAATCATGCACAATGGACTAAAAAATTCACATTCTTCGTGTTACTCGCAGGTGATAAGATTAGTTCTCGCTCAAATGTTCAAATAAAGGAGGGTCTCATGACACTCGAATAAAAAGGGCTGCGACGTGCACACGCACATCGTGCCCCCTGCCGTGATTCGTTGTAGGGTATGGTGGTGATGTTGGTGGTCTCACAAGCTGTTGATTTGGTATTGCGTTCAAGTACTTCTACAGCTCCCGGGGGAAGGCCTGCAGATGAAGAAGGAAGGCATAAGTGGACCAAGGGAGAGATTTGTAGATAAAAAAAGAAGACTAAAGCCAAGCTTTTGCCTTGAAAGAACAGAGTCCATTTTACTTTTGGTTTCCGGGTGCTCTTTTTATTATAAATTATTGTACAATTTGATTGAAATATTTTGTTTAACAGATAAAAGCTTCCTTCCCCCAAATGACTTTGGCTGTTGTACAATAAATTTAACATAGTAAATACATTAAAATATTTATAAAATATTTTTACTAATATGAAAAAAAAAATTAAATAAAAGAATTGATTTAGATTTCGAACTCCTTTTATAAATCCTGAAGAATTATCAGCTGGGTACGTTAATCTCTGTAATGTAATTTAGATAATACAAACTGTAATCCCAAAGTAACGGCGAATCGAGCAAGTTCTCTGGTCCCACCGTGCCGCCACGTCATCTCTGACCCCCCGCCCTTGCCTCAATGATTCAAAAGAACTCTTTCTCGCCCCCCTCCCCTCTCCAACCCCCTCGACAACGGCTACTTCCTCCTCTCCTCCCTCTCCCCTTCTCTCTCCAGGCGGCGTAACCGATCTATCCCTCTCCGATCAGCCGCCGGAGGATGAAGCACTCCATGTCCCCCAAAACCTCCTCTGCCTCCCCCTACGACTCCCCTCCCCCCTCTTCCTCCAAGCAGCCGCGGCCTTCTTCCAACAAGAAGCACCTTCACCGCAACAAAGAGAATGCGCCTCCTTCCCCTCTTCCTCCACACCTTCCAGATCCAATCCCGATCGGGAAGCCTCCTCCATCCCCTTCGTCGTCTCCGTTACAGGCTATGTCTAACAAGGCCACGAGGTCCGCCTTTCCTCCTCGTCCTCCGTCCTCCGGGAATCCGCTCAAGAGGAAGCTCTGCCTTGAGGCAGAGAACTCCGGTGCAGCTGCCGGTTCTGATTCCGGCGTTAAGGTCGCCTAGATTGCCTTTTCTCTGTCCAGATCCTTTCGTTGCTTAGTTCTCTCCTATTCGTTTCAGTTGCTGACTTTGAGTTTTGCACCAATTTCTTGTTTACCTCCACTGAGATTGGCTCTTTAGCGATCTGGAGAGTTTCTTTCTGAATGTAGGAAATCTAGTCTTACATGGCTCAAAGCAGATGGTCGTCAATTGGTCTACTTTGATATAGTTGCTTCTGCAACCTAGGTTTCTTTAAATTGTGTTTGTGTTTCTTTATGTCCTGATGCATTTTAGTCGTTGCTTCTTGGGTAATATCAATATGGCTAATAGGAAGTTGATTGCAGCGCGTTGATTATGTATTCTTACTCTCTGTTTTTTCAGTGCATTCACCTTTTTTACCATTCTAACTAAGCTTGAATTGGAAAGATGTATCATGTATCTTTGTTTAATGATCAGGTCGTTGTGCGTGTGCGACCGCAAAACCAGGATGAGCAAGAGGGAGACTTGGTACTGCAGAAACTTTCTGCAGATTCCTTGACAATCAATGGCCAGACCTTTACATTTGATGCCGTTGCAGATGTGGAGGCGACTCAAGTATGCTCATGAGACTTTTGACAAGCTGCCAGTGAATTTTGACAATTTGTTAACTGTGTACTTTTCCCTTGTGTTGTGTAATTGTAGGTTGATATCTTTGACCTTGTGGGAGCTCCCTTGGTTGAGAATTGCATAGCTGGATTCAATAGTTCTATATTCGCCTATGGCCAGGTATCTAATGAATTTGAACTCTTGGAGATGGCGTATCAAAGAATTAGCATCATTCTGGTTGACAACAAGTTATATTTTATGCTAGACTGGGAGTGGAAAGACATATACAATGTGGGGTCCAACACAAGCTCTATTGGAGGACAGATTATTGAGCCAACGAGGCCTAGCTCCTCGTATAGTTGAGCACATCTTTTCTCGGATTACTGAGGTGATGCTCATCTGGATTAAATTTATAATATCATTGTAGTTTTCTTGAAAATAATGGCTCTGTAGATTTCATGCTGTAAGGAGCACTCTACTGACCATTTTCTCGTCACATTTCAGGAACAAAATAAACATGCCGACCAGCATCTTCAATATCATTGTTCCTGCTCAGTTCTGGAGGTTACATTTGTGAATTGCTTCTTGGTGGTTTTTGTAGTTCCAAAAACCATAGATTGTTGATGATTATTCACTGAATTGTTGCAGATTTACAATGAGCAGATAACAGATCTGTTAGATCCAAGAAAAAGAAACCTTCAGGTTCTGTAATGGTTGTTGGTTTTATGCGGTCTCCCCAAACTTCTAAACAATGAATCAAAGCATGAACCTTTTGTTTTCTACAGATTAGAGAAGATGTCAATTCTGGTGTTTATGTTGAAAATCTTACAGAAGAAAGGGTATGCACGGTGAATGATGTGAGGCAACTATTGATAAGGGTACGCCCCAGAATTTCCAACCGCTTTTTATGGATTCTGCAACTGTCATTTGTCAGTCATTAAGTTCTGCGACCTTTGTATTTTGAAATACTGATCTTAGTAGATTCTCATCAGCGAATTTCGCTATCTCGATTCCCTGTCCCGAAAAGTAGCTAGTACATACTGGGATTTTGGTTGAGGATGATGAAATGAGAGTGAAAGAAATGTGTAGGATTATTAGTCCATGATAAGTAATGTCTAACTTTGCTAGGTGAGTGTTATTTGTATGTGCCACATATGATTTGTATCTTTACGATTTTGGTTAATTGTGCGTCAAATTTCAAGATCATAACAACACTGTTGACCTTATGTTCCATTTCTTCTGCCAAAATAAATGAACTGAAGTACATCTCATTCCACATATCTACATGAAAATATTTTTTTTGGCACTTTAATGAGATGTAATTGTAGCTAAGTATGAAAGTGAATGCATAGTTTGCTGGGGGTTACATGCTTATCCTACACTCTTATTAGCAATAATTGGCCGACTGCATGACTTGTCAATGTATTCTGCACTGCGTTTTTACCGAAAAATGGAATCCCTAGCATGCAAACAATTGGGCAAATGCAGGGAAAGGGGGTGACGAAATGCTTGTATTTACAAATCTTTACACTTTCAAGTATTTGCTAGAGGATATTTGGAATCCTTGAATTGATGAACAAAAACACATTGATGGAGCAACTTTCATGTTACGATATGGCAGTATTATATTCTACTATTGGAAAAATAAAACAACAATAAGTACAAAGTATTTTCTCTTTCTCTGGCAAGAGATTTCAGCTTTCTTCATTTGAAGAGAAGTGACATCCTTCTTTTTTACATTGTGGTTTTTGCAATGATGGCGCAGGGGTTGTCCAATAGGAGAACTGGCACAACAAGCATAAATGCAGAGAGTTCTCGCTCACACTGCGTTTTAACTTTCGTTATTAAATCCCAAAGCAAGGTATATTGAAAATTAAAAGCATTATTTCTTGGACTTTTGTGCTTCTGGGGGACTAGGAGTTCTTAAATTCATTATATTCCTCGTGAATAAGGCAAACAATTGTTCTTATGCTTCTTATTGATTATTCTGAATGTTATTTGTTAACCATAATACCTCCAGTTACTACCTATTACAACTTAACTTTATTACTTGTAAGGAATATTACTTCAGTCAAATAGTTGTGCTTAGTTAGTGGGTAATTTTTTCTGGTGGATCAATAAATATTGCACTTCAGTTTGAGCAGTACATTGCATATTCATGAAATGACCAAATCGGTTCTGTTATAGAGCTTGGCCACTGGCTTGACCTGCTTTAAGACAAGTAGGATCAATCTTGTCGATCTGGCTGGATCAGAGAGACAAAAATTAACCGGGGCAGCTGGAGAGCAATTGAAAGAAGCCGGTAATATCAATCGATCACTTTCACAGCTGGGGTATGGCATACTCTCTTTGGCAGAGCTTTGGCCGAAAGCATTTGAAATTTTGTTCGTTTCTCTTTCTGTACGGGATTGTGCTGAAAAACTTCTAAGCATACAAACAAGTTTCCAGCTGGGCACTTAAAAAAATTTCCCAGTTAGGAGACACATATTTATGGCACCTCGAGATTTGGAGGTATTTACAGAGTATTCTATTGGTTGATAACATTTCATTGCATTAGATGCTTTTGCTGGCTGAGAAAATCTTAATATTGGAACAATAGGAGGATCCCAATGTAGTGTGCTCCATTTTCCGAAGGCGACGCTATATGCACAGACCTTACCTAGTAAAGAGAGCAAACCTGTCTCGACTGTCCTCCTATCCCGTGTGTTCCTTGTTTGTGAGATTATGCTATTCTTAGGGTAATTGCTTCCGCAACATAAGTGTGATCCTTGAACTGCTTAATGGAAAATTCAAATTGCTGAGGGGATTGTCGTCCGATCTTACCTGGACAGAATTGGAATCTCTGTGTTCTACTTTCCTTGCATACCTGGACAGAATTAAAAGTTCCCTGGTATCTGATGTCAAACATTTTCTGTCATGTCTAATTGATTGTGTTTGCGAGAATGCAGGAACTTGATAAACATCCTCGCTGAAATATCTAAAGCTGGAACTGGAAAGCAAAGGCATATACCATATAGAGACTCCAAACTAACATTTTTATTGCAGGAATCTCTAGGCGGTAATGCAAAACTAGCTATGGTCTGTGCAGTATCTCCCACACAAAGGTATAAATATACAATAATACATATATAGATGGTCAAATATTGCATTTTCCTCGCAAAAAATTTTATTGGCTCAATGGCGCAGATGCAAGGGGGAAACTTACAGTACCTTGAGATTCGCCCAGCGAGCAAAGGCTATAAGAAATAAGGCAGTTGTCAATGAGGTCATGCATGAAAATGTTAAGGACTTGCATGAGGTCATACGACAATTGAGGGTACATATCCTGCTTCAATGAATTTACTTTGCTTTAACTTGTTATCTAATCAAGCATTAATTATTTGAACAGGAGGAACTTCTTCGGTATAAGGCAGGGATCAACGTCAATGACCCCAGTAGGAATTACATGTCAGGACAAGATGTTAGGAGAAGCTTAAATATTCTAAGAATGAGCCTCCAGCATCCGATGATATTGCCTCAAGTAGATGGTGAGAGCGATGAAGAGATGGAAATTGAGGAGATAGGAGCTTTTTTGGATGATGTCAGTAGTCAGTTACCTGCAGACAGGGAAGATACAGACAAAGTTGATGGGAGTCAACCAGGATCTGCGGTCAACCAGGATACGGATGTTGTCATGGAAGAAGGAACACCTGAACAATCTAGTATAAATGCCCTCGAAGAGCTGTCTCCAAGTACCTCAGATAAGCTTTCCTTGACACAAATAGTGGATGAACAGCCATCAAACCAGTCGCAGTTGGAATTTCCCAGGAAGGGAGGTGACATGACAGAAGAAAGTGTTGCAATTGTAAATCCAGTTGGCGAGACTTCAAGCTCTCCCAATCTTCATGCCAGTTCTTGCGATGCAACCCTGATTCTCAAGTCCCCAGTTCCGAGTATATCCCCAAGAATCACCAGCACAAGTAGGAAAAGCCTCCGGACATCTTCCATGTTAACTGTCTCGCAGAAAGATAAGATAGGTAATTGCAATTTGGGTCTTCTGGCTGGGCAAATTTCTCCAAAAACAGTACAAGAGGACACTCCAAATACAGCTCAAAGACTTGGAGACTGTGCCATGACAACTGAACAGCTCGCAACCAGCCTTCACCGTGGTCTTGAAATGTTTGCTAACTGTCCCAGGGGCTCATTCATGAGGCGATCATCCTTCAGATTCTCTTGTAAATCAAATGGTTTTAAATCAGCTATTACCATTGCTAAATTTGATGTTGGAGTCCAAGTGTCAATTCCAGACGTTGCAGCTGTTTCGGATGCTCTGCCAGATTTCCTATGCAGAAACTGCCAGAGCAGAGGTCAAACTGAGATCACAAAGACTGCTGATGACAACCTGCAACTAGTACCTGTTGGAGGATCAGAACCTGTCAACAGAACAAAAAAGCAAATCCCTAAGGTATGGCTAGAGGATTTTAAGCCCATCATGTGTTTTAAGAAGAATGTGCATGGTGCATAGTGGTAGTTCGTGATTGACATCTCCCTTCGTTGAATTTACAGGCTGTAGAGAAAGTATTGGCGGGTTCCTTCAGGAGGGAAATGGCTCTAGAAAAATTGTGTGCCAAACAAGCGGTGGAAATAACCCAGCTAAACCGTTTGGCACGTCTTACTGAAGCACTATTTCATTGTCTTTTAGCGTGTAATCCATGACAAGCCTTTCTAATACATTATTTTGTACAGGTGCAACAGTACAAGCATGAAAGAGAATGTAATGCGGTCATAGCACAAATTAAGGAAGATAAAATACATCGCTTGGAGAGCCTAATGGATGGAGTTTTACCCACCGAAGAATTCATGGGGGAAGAATATGCCAGTCTTAGTCACGAGCATCAAGTATGGTATTCCTTCTCTTAGATTTATTAGCACAAGCGTTTTTCCTTTTCCTTCGACAATGTTACATTGTTCCTGTTTCTTCAGCTCCTTGCGGAAAAATATGAAAATCACCCTGAAGTTTTGCGATCAAAGATGGATATGAAGATGCTGGAGGATGAGTTAGAAAAGTACCGGAATTTCTTCGATTTGGAGGAGAGGGAAGTATTGTTGGAAGAGATACAAGATCTGAGGAGCCAGCTTCAATTGTATGTTGATGCCTCAGCAACTCCACCTCAAAACCGGGGACGGCCGTTACTTCTGACATATTCATGCGGACTTTCTTCAGCACCATCGGCAGGAACTATTCCAGAGGCAAAAGGAGACGTAGAAGATGAGCTTGAGAAAGAGAGAAAGCTTTGGCAGGAGGCAGAGAGCAAGTGGAGTTCACTTGCTGAAGAACTGAGGGAAGAGCTTGAGGCAAGCAGATTGCAGGTGGACAAGCTGAAGCAGGATTATGATACAGAAAAGAAATGCACGGAAGATCTGAAAGAGGCAATGCAATTGGCAATGGATCAACATGTCCGGATTCTTGAACAGTATGCTGATCTTGAAGAGAAACACATTCAGCTGCTAGCAAGGCACCGCAAGATCCAGGAGGGCACAGAGGATGTCAAGACAGCAGCAGTTAAGGCTGGGGTTAGAGGAGCAGAGTCCAAGTTCATCAATGCCCTGGCGACGGAGATCTCGGCCCTGAAAGTGGAAAGAGAAAGGGAGAGGAGGTATCTAAGGGATGAAATTAATGAACTGAAGACTCAGTTGCAGGATACTGCTGAAGCTGTTCAAGCCGCCGGAGAGTTGCTTGTGAGGCTCAAAGAGGCAGAGGAAGCTGTGGCTGCCGCACAGGTTAGTTGAACATGTTTAACTGCTTATATTAGTCTGCTGAATGTTGTTACATCTACTTGAATCAGCAATGAGAATATGGTAGTTCCTAGAAACGACGGGAAGTTTGTTTCAAGCTTTCTGTCGAGAGGCCTCTTCTAATACATGATATCCACAGAAACGGGTGGCAGATGCAGATCAGGAAGTGCGATTGGCACACGGGGAGATAGAGAAACTGAAAAGGGAACACCAGAGAGAACTCCAAACTCTTAATCATCTATTGGCGGAATCAGAGGCACCTGGCAGCAGCACTTCCATGAAGGACCCGCCGAACGAAGCTGATAGGAACTGGAGAGAGGGGTTCAAGGACTTCGGCATGGAAGCCGACGACGGTTTGTCCGAGCTGGTGGAGCCGACATCGTGGTTTTCAGGGTACGACCGGTGCAATATATAATAAGCAAACACAAAAGGTGAGTCATTAGGAATATCAAAAAATGTATTGCTTTTGTTAACACATCATATCTCTTCCTGTGTATTATGCCATAGCGTCGTTGGAAGTGAAACCGAATTGGTTGGATTGTAAATCAAATCAGATATCCCTCTTTTCGTTTATTCATAAAATTTACTATCCGGGGGAAACAAGGCCTCCGTATCGGCCGTGTTACGGGCTTTTATATTGGGCCCGGGATGAAACTTCTCATTCTTCTTATTCTTCTGCATATTCCCTTTTTGTTCTTACTATATATACGATTTTATTTTTTAGTTCTTGTCGTTTTGAATAATTTCCAAATGCCCAATTCCGGATCTACTTTTTTCCTGCGTTGATTCTTTTTACATAGAATGTGAAATGAAGTTTCTTTTGACCGAAAATTACAAGGAAGAGTGAAATGTGAGGGAAAATTTCAGCAGCTAATAAATTTCAACCCTGGTGTTTTTCCTTCCGGGTGCGCTGTCGGTCTGTGTGGTGGCGGTTGTTGGTCTGTCCACGGTCTGTCTTGTCCGTCCGTCCCTTTCTTTTTTGAAACTCTCCTCTTCCCTTCTTCCCCTTCTCTTCTCCGAAAAGGAGGAACAACTAAAGGAAGGAAAAAAGGTTTGTTCCTCGTGCTTTCTTCCATCTTCGCCTCGATCTTCCATTGGATCCTCGACCTAGCCCTGGATCTTTTCTCGCTGCTCTCTGATCTTGATCTTGCTTGTTTGATCCTCATTACCCCTCCCACCCTCTCTGCTCCGGGGGGTCTCATTCCGTCTGCGTTTTCTCGTAATCTTTGATTTGCCGACGACCTAGTTGAGATCTTGGGAATCGTTGGTCTGCTATCTTTGATGTGTTGAGGAATCGTCATGTCATGGCGTTCGAGATTATGGATCGCGGTTCGCCCCGGCCGGAGTCGGTCGTATCCCGGGATGTTTGATTGAGTTGGATTGTTGGATCGATGTGTTTGATTTTATTTTATTTTTGTTTGGTGGATAGAGACGGCGTGATTCTGATACGTGTTGCCGTTTCTTGGTTTGGTAATCTTTGTGAAAGACTCTTTCAAATGGGGTGCAGGGGTTGAATAAGAGAATCTCGACGGCGGCGGGATGAAGAAGGCCATCGGTCAGACAGTCCGGGACTTGTGAGTTTATTTTGCTACGTCCTGTCATTTCCTTCTTTCTTCACTTTTTGGGTTTACAGAGTCCGGATGCTTTTGATCAAGAGACCATGGTACCGATTTTCTTTTTTGCATTCTTCATCTTTTGATGGGGTTTTGTCCAACCTGTCTTACAGAAAGAGAGGGGTCAACAAGAAGGTTCTCAAAGTACCCGGGATAGAACAGAAGGTATAATGGCTCTTGAAATGTTTTGGTGGTAACTTCTGCCTTATCTGTTTTTGGGCATTGACATCCCGAATAATTAATATCATCAAGTTCAAACTGCATTCACCCTTTTGTAATTTTTTTTGTGTTTCTCAATTTCTCAGGTTCTTGATTCTACAAGTAATGAGCCATGGGGTCCTCATGGAACACTCCTGGCAGAGATTGCACAGGCTTCTAGAAATTAGTGAGCCCCAAGAATTTTTTTATTGACCATCTTGTAATGTTTCATTTTCCAGATTGGCTATATCACCTGTTGTTTGACATTGCAGCCATGAATACCAAATGATCATGGGGGTGATCTGGAAAAGGGTCAATGATACTGGAAAGAATTGGCGACATGTCTACAAGGTTTGATTAATTGCAATTTTGTTACAAGCTACAAATTAATATTCAGATTCTGAACTTCTTCAACATGTTATGGTTCTGACACATGCACCCATTTCTTTGTGTTTCTGTTTGGACATCTGTCGAGTATATGTTTCCTGAAACGTCTTTCTCAGTCTCATTCCTGTTCTTCAGCATTAAGCTTTGTTCTTTGCTTGCTGACAGGCATTGACTGTTCTAGAGTATCTTGTAGCTCACGGTTCTGAACGCATCGTTGATGACATTAGAGAGCATGCCTACCAGATATCGGTAATTTGGTGGCCTTTTTGGAAGCTTTGACCTTTAATTCTATTCTTTCTTATTTCCCTGCCCCGGAATGTTATGTGTTGGACTGATATTTGAACTCCGTCATGTAACAGACCTTGTCAGATTTCCAGTACATCGATTCCAACGGAAGGGATCAGGGAAACAATGTCAGAAGGAAAGCCCAGAGCCTTGTCGTTCTTGTGAATGATAAAGAGCGAGTTGCAGAAGTGAGACAAAAAGCTGCTACTAACAGGGAAAAGTGAGTTTAACACATTATCGGAGAAAAGCTCTAATGGTAGCTTCGTTTACTATCGCGGTATCAGAAATGAGTTGGCAAGGGTTTAGAAGCTTGGTTTCTCTTGCGGTTAATATCTCAGTTTTCTGTTTGGTTCTTCATTTTGCTCTAGGTTTTTCTAGTGACTTAATTGATTCATGATATTTCTATTGTGCATAATGGTTTTAGTCGAGGTTTAGTGTATAGAGAAGCCTGGAGTATCTTACTCATCTGGTGTGTCCCTACCTCATTGCTGGGTCGATCAAGCGATTAAAAATTGCTGCAAATGTGATCCTTTCTTTTATTTTATTTTTCCAGTTATATGTAACTTTGGTACTATGTTCTTACTGTTTTTGGCGATTGGCTAAAATTAATACTGCCAGTGACAGTGTCCCTCTTTCAACTAATTGATCTGGTTTCTTTCTTTTTCTCTGGACTTCTATTTTTAAAACCACAGATTCCACAATGGGCCCTCTGCTGGTGGAATGTACAGGCCATCGGGTGGATATGGTGATAGATACGAGGAGGATAAATATGGACGCAGGGATGATTATGATTATGGAAGAGAAAGTGACAAAGAGGGGGGTTACAGAGATGAAGACAGGTACAGTAGGAATGGTGATTCCTACGGCCGTGATGGTGATCGACATAGCAGAGATTCTGAAGATCGCTATAGCAGGGATAACTACAGGGATGATGATATGGGAGGAAGAAGCCGGAGTGTTGAGGATTTCCAGAATGCATCAAGGAGCAGAAGCCATGATGGAGACAGAGATCGTGGCCTTGACGATGATGGTCAGTACTCATCTAGGTATGGAAATATCTGCACATTGACCATTTTATTAGACATGCAATATGACAAGGAAAGGGTTTTCTAAATCTGAAAGCCATTAGTATTGGAAAAATATTTAGCTTCGCAAAGCAAGAAATTAAACAATAGAGACATATTGGATCATTATATTTATGTCAGAGAAAGCTGTGGCTGGATCAATATTATGATACTGTTTTACATTTGTATCTGAAACTGCAAATACACACCGAAAATCTGACATTGAACCTTGCACTCCAGGGAAAGCGTGGGCAAAGCTGATGAAGCCTCTCGAGATGATAGGTTCGTCAATATCATCCTAATTGATTTTTGTTTCCAGGGTCTGCAACATTGTGCGGCAGCTTACCTGAATTATAATATCTGAGTGTGACAGGAGTCTCGATCGAAAATTTTCTGAACAAGATATTGGTGCCCCACCTAATTACGAAGAAGCTGTGAGTGAATCTCGAAGTCCAATACGAAGTGAAAAGTATGCCAATTTCCCAGAAGTGTGACAGATTACTCTCTTATATTATTCTTATTCATCGACTCGTCATTTATGATAGGGATGTAGAAGCTTCTGTGTCTTCGATACCAAAACCTTCCTCATCACCTGTCACTAGTGATGCAACCCCTCCAGCTGAAGTCTATAATACTTCTGTGGCTCCTCCTCCAAAGCAAGAAGTAGAGACTTTTGATGAGTTTGATCCACGGGGACCTCTTCAGCAAGGTATATTCTTTTCCAGTTAGTACAGTGTCTGGCTTGAACTATGTCATTTTTTACAGAAATTTTGTCTATGTGAAATGATTCATTATTACTGTCAAAGTCAATGGTGAATCTATGTGATTTTGTTATATTTGTTGTCACGGGCATGTTGAAATCTAACTTTTATAAATGAAGATTTTCATAGTTGTGGACGAGCTTTGCCCCTAAAGTATGAGCTAACTTTTTAAGTAGTTTTCTGACTGTTTGAAAACATAACAGGCTGCAATACTGATTTATATGTGATATTAATGTATCTTAGTTCTCGTTATTTTCACAAATGTTGACTATGACCTTATTGATCTGTATTGTGCTTCTCTGATTTGTAAATTATGGAATTCTGGCATGATTTGTGAATTAACATAATTAATTTAGTGGGTAATAAAGTGGTATATGTCACTTGTGCAGTTTCTTAGATTCATAACGTGGTCTGATCTATAAGAATACCAGAAGTTCTTTTCTTTATGAGTGGAATTTGGTACTTTGACCCCCCCCCCCTAAAAAAAAAAGAAAAGAAACTCTGGTTATCTCATGTTGGCGTGTCCTTGAACACGAGATGTATAATTTTGCTTATTTACTTAAGAAATTCTGTCCAGATGTTGATTTTTGACAAATTGGTGCACGTTTTTACCCTCAGGTGCTACAGGCCACCAAAATACGGCCGAGATTGACCTTCTTGGCTCTTTGTCAGATTCCTTTTCTCCAAATCCATTGGCTATAATGCCCGCACCTTCATCCATGGGTGGTCGTGAAGCTGATCCCAATGCCAACAGTGGCCTTGGGGTCACCTTTGCCCCAGTACTGTCACCATCAGTATTGTCTGACAACCACCAGGTAAACATTTTATTATTGTACTGCTAAAATGAAGTTATCCTCGAGAAAATTATATCGGAGTGAAAAAATGCTATTATAATTTGTGTTACTTCTCTGTGAATGACTGTGTGTAATTATAAACATTGTTGTTTCGCTTGACTTCATATTAGCATTAATGCAAGTAATAATCATAGACTTTTCAAAATTTTAGAATCTTATCAATTGGTCTGGTCATGTAACCCCAACACGATTTACGTTAAGTGCGATGAAGATTAAATCTTTCCTGGTATAGTTATAACCCACCTTGCTTTCCTTTGGCTTGAGGCATTGGTTGCAGTGTGCTGCTGTTCATTGTGGAGGCTGTTGAGAACTATCACATTACATTTCAGTTAGGGAGATGGTCAAATTGTTCATTGCTTAAAATACCCATGCTTGTTGAGACTTCTGTTTCAAAAAAGGCACTTGAACTTACAACGGAAATCATTTCATACTGAGATCAGAATTCTTTATTGTAAATAGAGGGTGCTGAATTTAGTTTCCAATTAATTTTTGTATTACAGAATTTAATCTTAGGGTTTTCGGGGACATGATGAAATTTGTTCAACTTGCCACTTTGATGCAGGGATTTGATGATCCGTTTGGGGATTCTCCTTTCAAAGCTATCCCCTCCATGGAAGGGGCTCCGGTTCAACCACAGACAGCCACACCAACAAATTCTTTCAGTTCTGTCCCAAATGAATATGGGAGACAGCCTGAAAATTCCGCCCCTCCATCTGAAGCTGCTGGGACTTATGACTTTGGAGGCGGGTTATCTGGATTAACTTATACTCCTAGTGCCTCGAATGTTCATCCTTCGCCACCTGATCAACAAACATTGCCTGCTGATCTTTCAAATGCTGACCAAAGCCTGGACATATTGGCCGACATTCTTCCTCCATCAGGACCTTACACCGTCACAAGTTCACAGCCACCTTTTTATTATCCGAATGGCCAATCATCACAGTCAGTTTCTAATCCCTATGGTGATCATATTTCTCAATCAGGATCAGCTGCTCAAATTCCTCAGATGCAGTCTTCAGCACCTCTTCATTATAACAATTCCAATGTTCAGCCTGCTCAGTCTGTTTCTAATCCCTATGGGGATCACATTTCTCAGCCAGGACTAGGATCTGCTGCTCCAGTTCCGCATATGCAATCTCCGGCGCCTATGCATTATAACAACAATTCCAATATTCAGACTGCTCAGTCAGATTCTAATCCCTATGGTGATCAAATGTCTCAGCTAGGATCTGCTGCTTCAGTTCCTCAGACGAATTCCCCTGCACTTGTTCCTTATAACAATAAACCTGGTGTTCAACCTTCTCAGTCGATTTCCAATCCATATGGGGATCATATTTCTCAGCCAGGATCTGCTGCTCAAATTCCTCAGATGCAGTCTCCAGCACCTCCTCAATATAACGGTGGGAACTTCCAGCAACAGATGGGTTACTTTGCAACTATGAACATGCAGCCTCAGTATCAGACCAGTGCAGCTATACCACCTGGTAGTGGAAGTTTCCATCCACAGTCAGGATTCGGTGCTTTACAACATCCACAGATGGCTTCCAATTCAACGCAACCAACGAGCATGCCTGGTGCAAGCTACCTCCCCCCGGAATCTTCTGGGCCGATGGGTAACAGCAACTCAGCTCATCAGCAGGGCTTTGCATCCCCAGCAGCTCCACAAGCTGCTCCAAATGCTTATCTTGGATCAGCCTCTCAACCTAACAAAGACACTAGCAACTTCTTTTCCCAAGCTGGACAAAGTAATGTGCTAGCAGCTTCCACTGGAGCATCGCTTGCTGTAGTTCCTCAACCATCCAAGGAGAAATTTGAGACCAAATCAACCGTGTGGGCTGACACATTGAGCCGGGGCCTTGTCAACTTGAATATATCAGGACGTAAGCTCCTTTTCTCTCTGCCTCTTTTATAGCGGTTGTAAATTGATTTGGTGATTTGTTCTGAGTGCAGCCAAAACAAATCCGCTCGCTGATATTGGCGTCGACTTCGATGCAATAAACAGGAGGGAGAAGAGGATGGAAAAGCAGCCTGCTGCTCCGGTAACGTCTACTGTGACAATGGGCAAGGCAATGGGATCTGGTTCTGGTATTGGTCGTGCCAGTGCAAGTTCCCTCAGGGCTCCACCAAACCCAATGATGGGATCCGGAATGGGCATGGGTGTAGGGATGGGAGCGGGTGGTGGTCAAGGATCTGGAATGGGGATGGGCGGCTACGGCATGAACCAACCGATGGGCATGGGATACAACAACATGGGAATGGGACCAAACATGGGATACAATAACATGGGCATGAGTCCAAACATGGGATACAACAACCTGGGCATGGGTATGAACAACAGGCCTATGATGGGACAGGGAGGTGCAATGCAACAGGGTACTGGGTTACCTCCCGGTTCTGCATATCCAGCCGGTTACAACCCCATGATGGGTGGGACTGGTTATCCTCAACAACCCTACGGTGGTGGCTATCGATGATGCGGTAGTCCATTTAGTAGGCATTACAGGGGGTGCCAGATTCATACAACAATACTGGCGGGGACAATCCTTCGATTTCATTACTTGGCAGCAGCGAGATGCCATTACGAGGTTGCTGGTGAGACGCCTTAGGGTTTTATTTGTGATTTTTGTTAGTCACCACCACTCCCCGTCTTGAGAGTCTTTTTTGTTGATTCTACGTTTTACTGGTCTGAGTTGAGCTTGCTTGATTTTTATATTTTGTAGTGTTAGTCTTGTTGAGTATAAACAATAAAAAAAAAAAGAGCAGGTGTATGTTTCAATATCCATCTTTGTATAAGAAAAAAGTGTAATGTCGTCCAATCCATGGTGAAAGTGAACTATTATTATTTAGGCTACATTTTCCTTTTCCTAAATGCTGTTATTGTTTAAAATAAACATATATAGTATTCCATGTCGTTAGACGCAAAATAAAAAGAATTAAAAAAATTAAAAATTAAAAAAAAAATGAAAAGATGCTACAAAGGGCCGCGTTTTGCGTTTTGGAAACTTGAACCTCACAGAGGTACAAAACTTCGCTTCAAATTTGACATATTTTAAAACTACTAATCTTATTTGGCGAAATTTCTTCGCCACCGACCTTAAATTGGTACAAATCTCATAGTTTTTGGGCCTTCGTCATTTAATAATGTATGGGAGCAAGTAGTCATTCGAAAAGACAACATGGTTGTTATTACAAAAGCCGGAAACAGGGACCACAACTGAGATTTGGGCAAGGCCGAATGCCACTTATTCACGACCTTCAAGCAAAACAGAATAATTATTTTGAAACCAAGAAACTCAGCTACAGGGAGAAGGGCCCAATTAATTATTTTGAATCTGAGTTCGGTTACCTTGAGATGTGATTAGATCGTCTAAGTAAGAATATCCTTATTCCCATACCCATCACCTCAGGTTTCTGGGCTTCTTCCGGCGTGACCTCGGAACTAACAGTTGCCGAATCTGCTTCTCTGCTGCAGCTTCAAATGTCGCCTGCAAGCATCCTACCAAGTCAGGTACTTGAAACATTAAGTTAAAAGGGGATGGGGAACTACAGAAGGTCGTACTTAAAAACCACAATTGGTAACTTTGGCATATGTGATGACCAACTTACTCCGACTTTCATTTCCCCAGTTTGATGGCTTACCCGCATTTTGAATGGAAAACGGTGTGTCTTCATCTCAACACCCAAATGAACTCTGACATCTATACCGAGACTGTCGACCCCAATTAAATTAGCCCCCTGTTCAGAAGAGAAACAAAGACGGTAGAAACTTGCTTTTATTAAACCATAGGCAATATTGATGTTAACTGATCAGTATCGTGAAATAATTTACATAATACAAAGCTGAGGAATCCCGCCAGTACACCAATGCGCAAGGAGTAATGGGCAGAGTTTGGCAACATTCCTATGTTTCTATAGAATTGACAATTTGAACAGAGAAAATCCGCATATATTCATGCCCTAGATCTAGCTGTATCAATATATTCGACAGTAGATGAAAACATAGATAAACTACCCAGTCTATAACCAACACTTACTGTTAAAGAATATCATCAAGGAGTACAAAAGAAAATACTTGTCCTTTTTTTCTTGATACTTTCTTACCTCAGCCCTCAGACCCTTCTTTTTGCATAGCTCTTTTAGAGCATCGTCACACCTGATTCCATTCTCACTAAAGCGCTCTAAAATCGCAGCAGTGGAGTGTACAAGTATATCCGGCTCAGCATCTAAAAAATCCTGCACTTCAATCTCACACTGATACACAACTTTCAGGACCTTTCTACCAACGTCATGTATTAAAAAGCAGTTATTTTTGCAAATATAGGTCGGAATCATAACAGATTCAACGATATGCAATAAGACACTAATTGAATCCATAAACATGAAAAGAAATTGGAAAAGTCATTTGGATATATGATATAAAGTGAGAACTGCAAGACAGTAACACCCACCTGTATGCCATACACAGAGAAGAGATCTATCCTCACAATCTCCAATCTGTAAATGATTGAGCGGTTGGTCTTTTCATCACGTGTTGGATCAAAACTAGGAAGCTCAGCACCTATTCAAGCAGCCAGACTTTAATATCAGAAATTCAAATAACGTACTAATCATTGTCTTGGGTTGGATGAGAAAGAGAACAAAAAGAGCTGGATCCTAATGACCCAGAAGCAACGTGGATTGATAATGCAGTCAATTTGGCCAACAAACAAAAGTTATACAAGTCTTTCTTAGCGGAGAAGAGATCAATACGAGTGCAACTGAACACAAATCAGTAGGTTTTCAATGTAAATTTGTCAAATGGAATAAATTTTCAATGTGAGTTGTTTCCCGATTCATTTTTTATGTTTAATATTTGGTAATGAACGTGAATTATATTGTATAGGGTTAAAAAAGGAAAAAAGAACAGGAGTCAGCTAACTCCAAATAGAATAACTGGTACTTTTACATGGAGCCTCTAAAATTATTTTACCTTTCCAGTCCAAGTTGTTCACATCGTCATCCTCACCCTTGAAAAGCTGTCTCAAATAAAATTCCTCCCCCGGAAAGATAGGCCGAATGCATCCCAAAATGGACAAGCCATTTGAGGTATGG
The DNA here is from genome assembly GCA_029817715.1 of Melastoma dodecandrum. Taxonomy (NCBI): domain Eukaryota; kingdom Viridiplantae; phylum Streptophyta; class Magnoliopsida; order Myrtales; family Melastomataceae; genus Melastoma; species Melastoma dodecandrum. The sequence goes on along the minus strand of JARUPY010000102.1, from coordinate 380,019 downwards.
TCCACCTTTTTACCTACTTTGTTGATGGCCTACGAATTAAGAACATGTGGAAGGGTTAAGCAAGCAACTCTAATCCTGACGTTAAAGAGCTCACACATGCTCCACAAGCCTTAGAGAGAGTTTCAGAATACATCATTGTCCCAACAATAATATCCTTTCCTAGTAATTTAAAGGAGCAGGTCATCCCTAACACTGGACAATATTAAAACACCTGATGCTAGAAATGGTTATCCTCAACCTACTAACAAGACAATCTAAACCGATACACAAATGAATGGGAAAATCCATGAGGCAACAAGTCAGAACACATATCTCCTCAGGCACCATCAAATACATATGATATGCCCAGTTTAAGCAAACGAGGACCACAGATCTGAAGTAATCATACACCCTGCAAAACACTAGCACACACTGGGGTGCCAATTTAGGATGCTACTCTATTTTAATCATCTTAACCGATATCGATTGGAATTCATATTGACTAACATGCATCATCGAATCCACGTTCAAAGGGGAAGGATGGTTCACCTTGGACATACACTTGGAGAAATACACAGGATGAATTGACTTAGATGGCATTCCCCAATCCATTGGAGTATCAGATGCTTCAAAATCCATGATCTACTAAAATATGAAAAGAAGATAAATTAGTACTTGTAGATTCCTTGAAAAGCATATTATGTTTATTATTTACATTAATAGAGTACTCGCAAGCAATTCAACCTCAAGGTAATCCTCTTCTGACGAAAACTTGTCGTTAATGAAATCTGAAATGGCAGGATCCTCCATCTTCTGGTTGTCATATGATGGTATATCCATTCCAATAAAAACAGTCTGCAGGTGCCACCACACAAGCAGGGGTAAGTGCTGTGAATTATACGAATGGAAGGAGAGAGCAGCTTTTGAAGTACATTAATCACTAAGACCACCATAAAACAGGTAAAAAAATCAACAGCCAAAGAAAGAAGCTTAAAAAAAGAAGCAACTCGCCAATAGCAGATTGACATTTATTATACATTCAAACTTAAAAGTGCACAGAAACCTGTAAGACGGATCTCGTGATAATTTTTCTTAACTACCTACCATTGTGAAAGAGTCAGTATATGATTGATTAGTCATGCTGCATCTTTATGACAATGAAGAGCCGTCTTCTAGACCAGTTTGACAAATTAGGTTGTCTCTCAAGTAAGCTGAAAGGACAATAGGATTTTAATTTCAATAAAATTCATGAAAATGTTGATGAGGAGATTTTGTTAGAACTGTGACATGTTGGAGATACATTTTGGTAAATTACATCAAAGACTTCTTTTATCTTTTTTAATCTCTGTTAGTATTTATTAGGGTCTTATGCTGTTTCCCAAGCAACCATGTCAATTGATGCTGTGACTTATTTAATCGAAAATTCTTAGGTTTCTCTTAATCCTATCCGACTTTGAATTATCTGAATCCAACAATTGTTTTTGCTTCTAATCATCCTGATCTATCTCTCCACTTCATCATTACTTCAACTAAGAGGAAGACTATTATGAATCACCTTACAGTATGTTGGGTGGTTCACATGAACCATGGTAAATGTCCTTTGGTAAGGAAATGAACATTTAGAAAAAAAAAAGTTATTATTGGTTTATTTATTTACAAAAACTGAGAGTAAATGGACTTGTGCCTTGATGAAATGAGGAACAAACTCCATCTATAACACAATTACAGTTCTCCCCGAGTTTAAGAAAGGAAGAAGAGTGACTCATTGTCTTTCATTACCAAGCAATGCACAACAAAATAACTGCCATAACTAGAGAATTATTGCAACAGCAGAATAAACAAAAATGAATTAGTACCACAGGGCTGATTGATCCAGGATCTTCTAGTATATTTTCTTCATCAAAAACCTCAAAGAATATATCTGAATACGTGAATAACCCATTCTTTGTTTAGTTCGTGTCCACCACAAAAGTATATAACTTCAAAATATACAGGAAACGAAAAGAAATTAACACGTACCTCCATAATCATCAATTACATATGGCAATTCCGACCATGAAATTTGCTCATGTGGCTCGCAATGCACGTTCCCAGGGAAAACTAGCAAAGCAGTACCGCAAGCCTGGATGAAGAGAGAGTCAACTCAAGCTCATCTTAAGGACGATGTCATGGTTGGCATAATATTATCCACTCCAACATCTCACCTCGAGAGTCGTTCTGGCGACTTCCGCGGCCGTGAGTTTCGTCTCGCGCATCCTCTCACCGACCTTAAGATCTTCGAGGGGATGATATCCATTGTGAAAGCAGCTAGACGAATCAGGAAGGGAATCGGAGTAGTCGGCTGCGACAGAAACCCTGGATTGGCGGGGATTGTTCCCGGTAGGCAGCCAGGGGAAGGGTCCCGAGTTCCTGAAATGCGATCAAAGACCGTCATCCGAAAGGGCAAAGCGAATGAAGGACTCGCTACGAGTTGATGATAATAAGGTGCTACCTCCAGGGGGAAGGGGTGGTTTGACCGGGAGGGAGAGAATGCTTAATGCAAGAGGAGGGGATGCCATAAGACGTCGAGCATTCCGAGTGGCCTGAGAATCAAAAAAGGACAGCCGAAAACTCAAGGCCGGGCGAACATAAACCAAGGAATACAAGAAAGGAAAAGCGGAGGGACGGGAGACGATTTAAGAGAGAGATAGAGAGAGAAAGATCCAAGTGATGGATGAATAAACGCCAAAATAGGGATGGAAAGAAGGGAGGGAGGATTGACCGGAGAAGGTGAAGGACGACGGAGCAGCGATCGACATGCCAAAGCCTGATCGCCCGGCTTTCTTCTTCTTCTTCTTCTTCTTCTACGTCGTCGTCTTCTTGCAACTGTTCTGTTTCTTTGTTTCTTTTTTGTCATCAGCTATTCTTAATAAATGGGTGGGGGTAGTGCGTTCGCTGGTCAAAATCCCCCGAATCCCTTTTTCTCTCAATTCTTTTCTGTTTTGGTTTCCTGACTTCTTTTGCGCCTCGCGTCGTGCGGAGGAAGGGAGAAGGTGCCGGGGGGTGGTACGTTGTCGTTTAAAAAATATAAAAATTAATTAAACGTTTTAACAAATTTTAAAATACTTTTAAATTTCGCGGTGTGGGTATCTCAATTTCTAGGCCAAGTTGACAAATATATCATGTACTATTTCAAAATTGACAGATCTATCATATCGTCTAAAATGACACCTCCCACAACCCCATCTGACGCCGTTATTGCAAATCCATCATCCGTTATCGGACTCACTAACGGAATCCTACGTGGATTCACACGTGGCGTAACGTCGTTTATTCGTTGCCGTTATAGTGGTGACTTTCCCAAATTACCCACGTTGTTCACTGAAAAACCGATAATACCCCCACCCCTAAGCCTTCCAGGGAGACGATCATTCACCCTCCTTTCCTCGGTTGCGAACCGAACCCTAATCAAAATCACCCCCTTTTATCAGAATCGATTTCCCCCCTTTTCATACCCTAACCGGTCCCCTCTGTTCCCCTTTGTTCCCCAGTCCTCCCATCGGCCGTCCCGAACGTGTGGCCTTCATTCCCCGTCCTCCCTTCGTGCTTCCCCCTGCGGTCCCCGACCTCTCATGGTTCCCCGAGGCACTCTGTATAGTTTAATTAGTGAAACATTGTCAGAATAAGACAGCTCTTTCCATTCTCCCTAATGTTTTTCTCATTTCAGGAAGTCCCAATTTGAAGAAACTTCAGAACCCTCCATATTCGTGCTTCTCAAGACTCCTTCTGGTAAGTGTTTCGTTGTTTTCCTTCTTCATTTTTCTGCTAAGTATTGGTTCCTAGGTCTAGTAAAACTGTTTTGTATAGTGTTTAGGTTGTGATGGATGTACTAAGGGGAGATCTGATTTTCCATGTGGGAGGGAAGCTAAGTCGGTCAGGCCGTGTTAGGTATATTGGGGGAAAATTAAGCAAGTTTGAGGATGTTGATGTTGATAAGATTGGGTATTTTACGATATTGAACTTGGCTAGAAAGTCTGGGTACGAACCTAGTAAAATGTGGTTTGTCAAGCCTCGCCATAGTTTATCTAAAGGTTTGAGAGAAATGTACACAGATAGTGAAGTAGGTGAAATGGTCTCATTCTTGTTAGAAGCGAAATATATCCATATATATATTGAGGGTGATGAGAGAAGTGTTCCTGATATGGAGGAAATAGATGAGGATTTGGATAATGAGCATTTGGAAACTTACAATTTGGAAAATGAGCATCTGGGAAATGAAGAGCCATCGGTTGAGAATGAGGTGCCCGAGGGATTACAGAGTGAGATGGACTTGGATGTTGATTTAGACAGTGAAAAAAATTCAGATTATGCTGGGTCTCAGGATGAGTTGTCCGATGATGGGTTGATTGAGAATCAAGGACAATTAGCAGCCAGTGGGGTGAAGTCAAGGATGTATGATCCAGGTTGTGATCATAGGGAGTTAGTGTTTGATATTGGATTGACATTTGACAGCTTAGAGCAATTTAGATATGGTGTCCAGGATTATGCCATTTATAATGGTGTGAACATTCATTGGGTTAGAAGTGATAAGAAACGGATGGAGGTGGCATGTTCTGAGGGCTGTCCTTGGCGGGTTTATGTTGGGTGGTTGCAACGGGAGTCAACTGTTGTAGTTAAGTCGTGCAACACCGAACACAAATGTACTAGATCGTTGAAAAATCGTCAGGCTAGTGTTGATTGGTTGGCTCGTGAGTTCATTAAGAATAATCGGCCTATTGAAACAATGACAGCGAGGGACATCATGGTGGATTTGATGGAAAAATATTCCATTCAGGTAGACAAATAGCAAGTGTACCGTGCCAAGTGGCATGCTCAGAAGCTATTGCATGGGACACTTGAGGTGCATTACAAGAAATTAAGGAGTTATGTGGCATACCTCAGTAAGATGTCCCCGAACAGTACATTCAAGCTTGAGACAGAATTTACGCCAAGTGCGGGATTATTTAATACTTTCAAGCGTCTGTATGTGGGGTTTGATGAAATTAAGAAGGGGTTCAGAGAAGGATGCAGGAACGTGGTTGGGTTTGATGGGACCTTTCTGAAGCATCTTGTAGGAGGTATTCTTTTGTGTGCTGTGAGTCGTGACGGTAACAATCATATGTTCCCAATAGCATGGGCAGTGGTTGAAGGAGAGAATACTTTATCTTGGATGTGGTTTTTGTCAATCCTATTTGCTGATCTAGGAGTGAATGATGGTAATGGGTGGACTTTTATCAGTGACAAGCAGAAGGTTTGCTCTAAACTGGTTTTTCCATTTGCTTCATTCAGTTTACTTAAATATTCAGTTTTGTAACGTAAGGCTGTCATTTTAGGGATTGATGCATGCTGTTACGGAGTTGGCCCCTCTTGCCGAACACCGGAATTGCGCAAGGCACATCTATGCCAACTGGAAATCCACCCATCGTGGTCAGTTCCTGAAGAAGAGTTTTTGGGCTTGTGTTAAGGCAACGCACGAGGCAGCATACCAAAAGGCTCTCTTGAACATGAGACAGTTCTCCGAAGCAGCGGCAGAAGATTTTCTGAAGCAAGGTCCGGAGCATTTTTGCAAGGTAATTACTTTCTACTGTCATTTTTTGTCATTTTAGGTAATGTGGTCTCTTTTCATTTTAGGCATCTGATTTCATTCAACTTTTCAATCACTGCTAGATTTTGGTAACTTTAGGGTTTAGGGTATGAGCTTTATTAGTTTAATTGTTCATTGCAGGTGTATTTTAACACTAATGTCAAATGTGATGCAACGGATAATAACATATGCGAGACGTTTAATAGTTACATTGCATTGCCTAGGAGTAGACCTATTGTTGACATGCTAGATGAAATTAGGTCAGCTCTTATGCAAAGGATGTATACTAAGAGTAGAATGTTTGATGAGAGGACTGATATCCTATGTCCTGAAATTAGATCCAAGGTTGAAAAAATCAAGATAGATGCAGGAAAATGGGTCCCCAAACCATGCGTTGGTCAACTGTTTGAGGTTGTTTATAGGACAGAGAAGTTTGTGGTGAACTTGCTTAGGTCATCTTGTACATGTAGAGCGTGGGACTTGAATGGAATTCCTTGTTCTCATGGAGTTGCATGCATTAACTTCATGAAACATGATATTGAGGCCTATGTGAGTCACTGGTTCAAGAAGGACACTTACCTGAGAGCATACAAGTACCCGCTGAAGCCGTTGGAGGGAGAAGTCGCTTGGCCAGCTCCTGAAGGGGAGCCCATCTTACTCCACCTTTTAAGGTAAGACCAGGACGACCCAAAAAGGCCAGGAAGAAGGGTCCAGATGAGGAACCGAAGAACCTCAACAAGCTACCAAGGACAGGACTCCAAATGCAATGCAGAAGATGTATGGGATATGGCCACAACAAAAGGTCCTGCAAAGCACGACCTGCAGCCTCCACTTCTGACCAGTCTGTTCGATCGGAGCAACAAGAAAATGCTCTTATACTTTTGGTAAGACAGGGGTAATATAATATGTCATTCAGGCCATGTTCACATATTTTGGTCATTTATGCTTGTTTATTCATTTACAGGAATATGGAACCACCACTGACACAACAAACAGAGGGAGAGGCAGGGGCAGGAGCAGGGGCAGTACAGGCAGGAGCAGGGGCAGGGGCAGTGCAGGCAGGAGCAGGGGCAGGGGAAGAATGGACAGCAATTTCGAGCCGCCGCAAAGTAGCAACAATATGGAGCCGCCGCAGAGTAGCTACAATCTGGGGACGAGTGCAACCCAAGAATCTGCAATAGCTGGACCAAGTTTCACTTCTGGAAATGCTATCAATGCAGGAAGCATGTGATGAAGTTGGTCTACTGTTGGTGGTCTGCTGTTGGTCTGCAGTTGTCTTTTGAAGCGTTGAAGAATTATGTTTTGTTATCAAACCATTGCAAATGTGCTGCTTTTCTGTAGTTGTTTATGTTTAGTCACTGTTGATGCCTTCAAACCATGGGTTCAGTTATCCAAATCATTTTGAAATTGATTTTCCTATTGTTATCCAGTTATCCAATTCTCCAAATCAGCTGTTTAAAGAACCAAAGAGGTACCCCATCAAATAATGCAAAATGATCCAAATACTTACAACTTCCTCACTGATGCGAAAACATCCAAACAGGTACATCATCCCATAACACTAATTTCACTTAACAACAATTACAAAGGCTAAAATGCATACTATTGAAAATAAACAACAACACATCCAAATATATCTGTTCTCCCCATTCTTCAGCATTTCGATTTTTGCTTTGGCTTTGATTAGTTCAACCTCCGTCTTCCTCAATTTAGCCTCAATATCAGCAATCTTCTCAATCTCCGACGCACCTCCACAACTACCATCTCCACCACCTACGGGATCAATCCATTGAAAAAATCCACACCCACCATCTGATTCCTTGTAACGAGGACAACCATAGTATCTCCGACCATAATTCTTTGCATTTGAAGCTGTTTTCAAATTACATTCTACACCACATTGACAAAAAACATGTCGACCACTCAATACAGTATTGTTCGAGCTTCTACACGAAGAACTTCTGGAAAAACCCATTACACTTCTACTGAAAATCACAACACAAAGGGGACACACTATACTGCTTATTCACTGAAAAAAATTAAAACGAGGTGGAACAATAACTGTGTGAGGAAACACCTAACGGGCTGACGAGGAACAATAACTGAAAATCACCACCAGGGAGCTGACGAGGAACGAAGGGGACAGACGAGGGCCTCGGGGAACCATGAGAGGTCGGGGACCGCAGGGGGAAGCACGAAGGGAGGACGGGGAATGAAGGCCACACGTTCGGGACGGCCGATGGGAGGACTGGGGAACAAAGGGGAACAGAGGGGACCGGTTAGGGTATGAAAGGAGGGGAAATCGATTCTGATAAAAGGGGGTGATTTTGATTAGGGTTCGGTTCGCAACCGAGGAAAGGGGGGTGAATGATCGTCTCCCTGGAAGGCTTAGGGGTGGGGGTATTATCGGTTTTTCAGTGAACAGCGTGGGTAATTTGGGAAAGTCACCACTATAACGGCAACGAATAAACGGCGTTACGCCACGTGTGAATCCACGTAGGATTCCGTTAGTGAGTCCGATAACGGAGGATGGATTTGCAATAACGGCGTCAGATGGGGTTGTGGGAGGTGTAATTTTAAACGATGGGATAGATCTGTCAATTTTGAAATAGTACAGAATATATTTGTCAATTTGGCCCAATTTCTAATTAGTCTCACTTTTTAAATATAAAACATTAATATACAACTGACAGACGCCAGTCGCCACTGGTTCCATGTATAATTTTAAATCAAGGAGGTCGCAAAATATACAACAAAGGAAAGTACAGAAATAGCGTTACACGACAAAAAAAATCGTGAAATAGGATTAATTTCTAAGTTTTCAAAATAATATCTCGAAACTTTATAAATACATAAGTTCGAATTTCTTCGTGAATGATCAAGGACGTTATTACCGAACCCGGTAATTAACGAGAAAGATAGGTGGTGAGGGACGGGGGAGGGCACGAGCATTCACCACCCAATTATACATGTGGTGTCTGACTTTGCTTTGGTCCAAACCTCGAGGAGCCATCCCCAACGTTTGGATTATTATTTATTATTAAAACGAGGGACCACCTACACCGCATGCTACCCTACCACCTCAGATCACTCACCGATACCAGAAGGATTGATTCACCCGGGATGATCCTTGTACCTTCTTCTTCTTCTTTTCAGATATAGGGTTAAGGATAGTTTTTGACATTTAACAACTAGTTTCAAACCATCCCAAAAAGAGGGGACCCAGTTACATATAAATATACAGACACCATCATCCATCCTAAAGTCTAGGCTTCCGTTCAACATCATACCTGGATCGCCGGATGCTCCCACGCTAGCAAAAATACGTGACAGATATGAGCATCTATTCGTTATCGGGTCTTTCTTTTTCTCTTCTTCTCCACAATTTCCTTTTCTACCCTGCACATCCACGTACAACAACAGAGGAGGGGGGTAAACACCGTTATCTTCTGCCCAGAACGAGCAATCCAGCGAACAGAACTCATAAAATTAGCATTGGCCCAGTGTCTGATTCAAAAAACACCAGCCGTCTCCTATAACAAATACTATTTTTCACCGCCTTTTGTCAAGCAATTTTAAGCAATCCTCGTGTTCGTTCCATTTCTCCCAAAATAAAAAGTACAGGCCGACAAGTTTACAGGCGACGGTTAACAGATCTTCCCAGAGGATAGTAACATCAGCACAAAGTATTTGAATTGACATGGATAATGGTCATTTAAGAGGAAACTGTAACATGGAAACATTCTGAAAAGTAAAAGACCGAAAATATGACCTAAGCATTCACTTCATTCAAAAGATCAAGATGTTCTACCAAAAATATAACAAAAAGATCAAGATAATTTTCACTGACACGTTCACATGGACGAAAGAAGATAATTTAGTAGAAAAGAGAAGCTTTCTGAAATATTAACAATAAAAGGATAGATTCTGTTCTCTGGAAGCGCATTGTCTTTTTCTTCCACTTGCCTTGAAAGAAGGCTTTTTTCTACTCATTTACTGAGCTCCACTAACTGACTACAACGAAATTGAAAAATACTGCACGTAGGTCACTCACCCAGAACTCAGATGCTCATCTAGCTTCCGTAAATCTTTTAAGGCCTTCCTCATCCCATAATAGGCCATTCTCTTCACCTATTCGCACATAAGAATATTCCAAAAGAAAAGAATCCTTCATTAAAGAGAATTGAGGAAAAGCTAAAACTAGGGGACAAGTAACCGAGGGCAAAAATATATGACAGCAGTATCCTGTCTTTCCATAAACAAACATCGCGAAAGGATATAGACAGAAGTGTAGCCTCAGATAAACACATAAAAAGCTACAAAGTAATCATACATTGTTCTGATGGGAATGTCCTCTCCAGGGTAGTTACATTCATAAAAACATCTGAGTCAAAAGCAAAACCATACTAACTTTTATCGTCCCCGAAATTCACTACCCCCAATGGGAGAACGGGCTCAAGAAAGCAAAACACAACGCAGAAATGACTGACTCAAGCAAAAACTGGAAGCAGAGAAGATTATATCCACCACGCAAACCAATAGCTCATAAAAGAGATTGAAAGACAGATCAATGAGAGAAAAACATGGGAATAAAAGAACGCTGACTTTTTATAGACAAGAATGATGTCCGAGCACATCAAAATTCATACATCTTACAACAGAATAGAACCAACCAAAAAATCCCAAACTATATACCTCTAACTTGTCTTCCTTGGCCCGGTGATTAGTTGGAAGAATGCGAAATTCCTTTGTCAGACGAAGACATTCTTTCACGTTCTCAGGAGAGACAAAATCAAGGGCCACCTTTATGCAAGACTGCCAGAGATAAAACCGAATAAAGGTATTAGAGAGGCCTTAGACTGTTAAATCCAGAAAGTAAATAAGAGAGGACACAAGGGAAACTAAAGCAATCAATGTTGTTGCCATCTCACATTTCCAATATTTGCAAGAAATGCACCAAAATATCACCGAAACCCTATTTCCTTCACTAATCGATTAAACTTGTTTAGTCGCCACACACGGCACCATTTATCCAATTTGGCATATACTGCTTTGGATGAAAGATTGAATTATTGTGCAGTGGGTCATCTGAATAATGCATCATGGAGTTGTATCTTGATTCTTGAATATACAAGTTTATGATTTACCATTCTTGTTATCAATGAAAAATATCAATAATTTGGTCCATTTTTAACACAAGATGAGCAGTTCCATTTAATATGCTTTGGAAAGTAGTTTGTTTCCATGATAATCCTCTCCTACCTAGCTATTTGGAAACTTCTGCTTAATCAGAATGCCAAAATGCTTGGGAATATAAATATTATTATTAACAAATAGGGTGCTTAATACAATTTTCAGTATTATTAAATATATTTTTATAATTATATTCTAAAATTAAAAAAAAATACTATTACAAGGCATATTAAATACTAAAACACTAAATTCAAAGGAAATTAAATACCCTTAAATGGTGCCCCTAGCGCACCCGGTAACAAAATCCATTAAATATTTTCTCAAATTCAAAACTTATAATTAAAAAATATTTATGCAAGAAGGCTTTTTCCCTTCATGAGCTGACCTCGCGTTCCTAGCCCAAGCAAAATGCCATGGAAATGGCCGCAATGTAGGGCAACTCATGCTTGCTATTTTGGCAAACTTAACTTCGCAATTTTTGTCATCTTTGTTCACACCCTCTATTTGTTAAGCATTTGGGGACACTGCTTATGCAATTTGCATGCACCCACCTTTTGATTGAGCTTACTTGCCTCCTAACATGGAATCCATGTCAAGGTGGCTATTATGTAGCTTGAAGAGGACAACTATTAATCATATTAAAAGGTTAAGGAATTAAGTAGCGATTACCGGCAGAGATGGAATTGCACCCTCAATATGGCACTCAATTTGGTGCCGAGGTGGGTGCCAAGTAAGCACTCAATATGGTGCCAAGGTGGGTGCCAAGTAAGTCTCGAATGCTTAACTTGGATGGGCACGCACCCTCAATATGGTACCCTTTGGGCAAGCACCTTGATCAATGCACCCTAAGGGTACCTATCCAGGGCCACAACCCTTTAAGTGCCCAAAACCACTCAAATCCATCATGGTCTCAACCCTAGCCACGACTCTTCGTCCCCTACAAGCTTTTGAGTCATGCCTCCTTTTTCTCTCCCGTCTCCTTTTTCTCCTGCTTTGGATTTTGTGCATTTTAAGTTACACAACTATTGTGTGATGCACAAAGTTATACAAATATTTTGCGTTGTACATAAGCACCTCAAACTCAATAACACCTTGCGCATTAGGGACATGAGCGCCTCCTTTAACATCACTACTTGTACCTCACTTTTACTTGTTGGATAATCTGGAATATAGTATCCATTTTGATGAACCAATAAGTGATACTAATACGAAGTGGTTCTAATAATTTGACATTTGATCCTTTTGATCAAGGTCTCATATTTAAGTCTCGCCAACAAAGTAATCTAACATAAGAGAGATTTTCACCTAACAGAAACATGGTTCGTTTTCACTTTTTGGTTGCATGATAAGCTTAATACATGTCGTTTATACCTTCAGTTTTGAAGGACCAGCTTTCTTTGTTCTATCATATATTCCTTGATCCATGACTTTAAAATAGCACACAGTGGTCCCCAAGGGGACACCCAGTGTTAAGGGCACTGAGGATTCACCCGGTTATCTCAAATTCGAATCTTAGCAGCCGGGTTCTAGATACCTAGGTGGGCCTGACTTACTTGATCATCGTAAGTTGCAGGATTTTGCGACGACCCTAAAGGGTACAGAAGCATGAGTTGTGCAAACCCCTTTAATCGGCCCGCGTGTTTTAAAAGAAATAGCACCTAATGTTTGCTTGAGTGATGCTTGAGAGTGATGTTGTGGTATTATTTCCAACTCAAACACCTCTTTAAGAAACATAAATTTAGGATCATTTACCTTCAAATTTCTCACTTGATGGGGACAACCAGCTGGAATGAATACAGCATCTCCAAGTTTTTGAACAAATGTCCAAGGCTCAATTCCTGGGGTAACACAACAGATCAAGGGAATTATTGAGTAAAAATGAGGAAGACTTTGAAACCATGTGATTGACAACTTACCATACTCCTCCTTAAGCTTTCTCTTGTGCTCGGAACTTAAGAAAAACACTTGGTCATGAATAGGGTGGGTAACCTGCGTCAAATATAGAGACAAAATGAATATGATTTAAGGCAACTGCAGGACAAACTCTTCCAAATGTTTCCCAATTGTAACTGTCCAACATCAAACAGTTTATTGCCACAAGAAAAAACACATCAAATGGCACAGGCGGAAAATCTTTAACTACCATTTACATGATATTTTGTTTTGGCACTGTTTTGATGACCACATGACGTTTGTGCTATAGTTTACATCACCAATCACAGAGCCAAAATGAAGTATCCTGTCCACTTTAACATGTTCATTATTTTCTTCAGATTTCTGTTGCAAAGAAAAAACAAAAATAGAAAAGAAAAAGAAAACCAAAAAAGATGCGTCTAGATCAAATTACCAGGAAAGAGGGATTACCTTGGAAATTGGAACACAATGTATATGCCTGAATTCTTTGTAATGTTTCATGAGATACTCTTCCAACTTTGGAACATCCTCCCGCCGAAAAATGTCCCAAACAGCACCACCATCCTGGAACTCGGCATCCTCAATTAATCCATCACCATTAAAAATCTCTATTTCTTCTTCCTTGCTTTCCACTTTATGGGGTGAACTTTGCAGGGAGTTTCTGCTAGCTTCTTCGCTAGTTTCAACTGCCACATCTGATTCATCAGTGTCATGATTTTGCAAGTAAACACGCTTAGTCGTCCGTCTGTTGGATTTTCTGCCATTTTGTCGACTCTTTCTCCCTCTTTTCTTTGTAGCAGATACAGTACCCACTTCTCGAAGGGGCGATGCAGATTCCGGAGATGAACAAGACTTCAATCTGACTTCTTCCTTTGTTGAAACTACCAACTCTTCATCATTCTTCATATTTTCAAAATCATTCCCTGCATTCATTACTTGGAGATTGGCCTCTACAGTATCTGAAACCGAAGCAACAGTCGTCCCACACTGTGAAGTAGTATCACTTGAGTCATATTGACAGGGTTCAGGAACATGATACAGTTCTCTTTTATCCTGAGCAAGATGCTTCTTCTTCAACTTGGACACAACACGGAGATGCTCGGCAGATAGTGTAACTTCTGTGGTATGTGTCAAAATATTTACCTGCAAACATAGTAGATATGATTAGGATGGGAGGGCAGACGTCGAAAAAAATATAATCAGACACTTGGAAAGCTACTGGGAGCATCTTATTTGCAGCTAGATACCAGTTAAACCATACATAGCAAATAATGAAAAATCAGCTTCTGCCATTTGATACAGGAAAAAAAAATCCCTTTTCCTCAATTGAGTAGCAAACAAAAGTACCTTCAGCAAATATCACACACCTAACATCACAAGCAACATGATACTCGATAGTAAACTCCCTACGTCATGGTAAGCTGTTCGTACTTCTTGTAGTTTGAATTGTGAACCAAACAAAACGAATTCTCCATATACAGAGATAATTAAGCCTTACAAAGAAACAAAAATAAAATCACGGTTAGGCGACGTCATCTTGACTCGGCTCATTTGTCAGCCCGATGATGCATTAGTTTTACAGTCAGACTCATCTGCATAGCTAAGGCAAGCTATGAATGATTCCCATCAGATCTAGCCCCCGGTAACAACACTTCCACCAATTAGATACCCGTTAGTACTATAATTATAATTCTACAAATAGATGAAGAATCTCAAGAAGTTTCAGTGGTCAAACGTTAAGATTACTTTAAAACTATGTTCATGGCCATATAACTACTTTAATTGTCTAAAAGGACTTTAAAACTATGTTCATGGCCATATAACTACTTTAATTGTCTAAAAGGTTTTGTTTTAAGAACCAGATAGCGTGCATAGATGCAGTCAATATGCCACAGGAGAAAAAATCCAGTTTCAAGCGATGATCCTACTTTTCCCATAGCAATAAAATCAAAGGCATTATGACAGAAGCATCAGGAAAAAAACATACAGCATCCGACATGTCACAGTGAAGCTTTGTCACGGCGTCTCCACGACCTAACTCTTGACGAACTCCATAAGCAATATATGTCTTTGGGCCTAAGTCTGGCTTTAACCTTTCTCTCGGCAAGGCTACAGCCAGATTAAGAATTCCATGACGAGGATCTGTGTACTCCTTAAAAGGTAAAGCCTTCATAAACTCAGCCCCATGGCGGGGCAACTTCTCCTCAAATTCATTCTTGGGTGGCCAATCCTTTAACTTAAGGATCTGAGGCCATTTTTTTAGGCCAAATAGACCATCAGTGTAGCCCTTAAAGAACTGATGAATGTTGATGTCGAGCTGCAAAATACAGAAGTTGGATAAGCCCCAAAGTAGGTCACAATAGGCTTAATGTTCCATGTCACTCCTTTCCACTGAAAGTACATGAACTTATCAAGTCCGTATAAAAGGTGAGCCTAGCATGGCCATCAACTTAACAAAAAATAACCTCTCGAGGAAAACACAAGAATCGCAAAAAACAACACCCCTTCGAGAAAAATAAAAGAAGAAATGCACAGGGAGTCATAAACCTACAAGAACAACATATATTTTGCATTAGCCTTCAAACATTAATAAAAATATCAGTTTGACATTTTATAACAACAAGGGAGCTAGCTAATGGAAATCAACAATATATTGGTCTGTTATCAGATCTTAATACATACAATCAATTGCAAATTTATCCTAAGAAAGTAAAAGTACAACCTGAAACATGCATTTGATTAAATGCATTTGAAACATGCATTTAAAAATAGTAATATAATCACCTGATAAAAAATGAAACAAGCATGTATCCATGCAAACTCGTAACTTTAAAATGCGGACCAACCTCACTAAAATCTAAGCAGTCAATGGCGGTGACATCCAATTGTAGTGAGTGATTTCGATTCTTAATCTGACGAAATGCACGCCACATGACCATCGGCTCCCAGCTTAAGCCTGTTGCAGTAGAAAGAACGTCACTGACAACAACAGGTTCTCCTCTTTTCCAGTGAGACATAAAATGAGACAAATCTTCTGGCTCGATTTCCTGAGCTTGTGGACAGTACAAATAATTATCATTAGCATCTGGGCGTGAAGCGGCTTTTCGCAAGTGGCTGCTATTTAGATTAAAATGGCCATCTGAAGTGAAGCATGGGCAAAGCCTTTCAGAAACTTCATGCAGATCCACTAAATTAACCTCTGAAAAGAAGTCCTCCGCAATTTTCAGTAAGTCGGAAAGTCCAGGCCTCAAATCCGTATCTTTAGCATCATTTGAAAATATACGCCTTAGTTCCAAAATCCCCTTGCCACAACCACCTAGTCTTTCTGGAGGACAAGAAATGCTTCCATTTTCATTTGCTTTCCACTCAAATTGCAAGGAAGAGCCCTCACTCTTATCTGAGCCATTTACCACACCTTGCGCAGGTGCCACCACTTCATCGGACTCACTGACTACAGGTCCACGTTCACCACCATGAAGATATTCAAGTCCATAATTCGCATACTCAACGACCTCTTCCACTCCAACCCCAAGCAAATGACCCTCACGAAGTTCATGACAACACATGAGGCAAAGATCATACGAGCAGTTCGGACAGCTTCTATGAAAATCAAAGATAGATGTACAGCAGTTGTTGCTGTTAATAAGATGCAGTTAGTTGCCAGAATAATGGAGCTTTTATGATATATAAAAGTATGTGCATATATGTCAATTCTGTACCAGTACACGCGTTCATCTTTTGCAATATCTGCTTCCTTAACCTTTAACTCTGCTGTTGATATTCCTGCAACATATATCATCCCACTAATGTCAAACAGACACAGGCTATTGGTAAACTTAGCTTGGATGGAAATTGTTACTGTTTTGTCAAGGAAACGAGACTCGGTAAAAGATGAAATTCCACAAATAGAAAACACATGCCATCAAGAGCTACACGCCAAAATAAATGAAGTACATCGCTTTCTAGGTATTGAGTCAAAATTTGTAAAACACATTACACTTTTTATGAGCAAAGTGGAGCAGTACAACTGACTCTGAAATGACTGTAACACCAGGTATTGTCTCCTAGAATTAGCTTTTGAGTCATTAACATACTTTCATGGGCACCAAAAGAAGAAGTAATTGAGAACCCTAATTTACCATCCTTTTGACATAAGAATAAAGAAACAATGTTTTCTCTATAACAGATAAATGGAAAGAAAAGAAGACACTAAGAGCCCATGTGGATACCTAATGAAAAATCACCAGCAACTTACCTTGGATTCTTGCATCAATCTTCTCCTCCAAAAGCTGCTCTTCATTAAGAAGTTGAAGAAAAGGCAAAAGGTACCGTAAAGTAAATTTACCATATTTCTGCTTCTCATCATCGCTGAATTCTAATGTCACATTCAGCATGCTCTAAAAAAATATAACAGATATTAGCCCCACGAGCAGCAACCCCAAATGGCAGAGTGAAAAGCGGGAAAGGAAGAAAACCTTGAGCCCCCCATCCAGGCGTAAACAAGATTTGCAGTTGCAATTTTTACAACAAAATGGACAAGCCGTTGCGATTGAATCCTCTGTCAAATGAGGGTACCTGCATAAACCGCAATGAACCAAATAGGTGATGACAACATAAGGACAGATAGAGCTGAAATTCATGAAATGCCGATACAGCAAACGAACTGAATTTATAATCCAAAAAATTAGAGAAATAGATGAGAAATTGCACGAAAACACCAAAAAAAACTCAGCAATGTAACCCGCTACACCATGCAAGCCGTGACAGTGATAACATGAGAAGAATCTTCGAACATACAACAAATAGGTAGTAAAATATAAGGAACTATTATGCCTACAAGAAGAATGGTATCGAGACAAAAGGAAGACAAGGAATCAACTGTGGATCCCTGGGGGAAAACATTCTACGTTAGATAAAGGAAATACCAGGTTTTAATGCAAGGGATGCAAAATCTCTTCTTCCCGCATTTCATGCAACGGACGACCCTGCCCTTGTCGTTCCGCTGGCACTGATGACACATCACCGATTCCACCATGTTCCCCTGAGCAAGAACACCGCGCGATCGTCATCATCAATCAAGGCCGAAAACAAACGAACAACCTCGATTCCGCCGACGCACAGATGAGAAAAAAAAACAAACAAGACAGTTGAACACAAGCAAGACGGGAGAAAACCAAAAGGCAGAAGGGACAAAAATCTAGTCTCAAAACAAAAGGAGCAGGCGACGTCCACTTACATTCTCGTCGGGATGCTTGGCAGCGCATTGCTTCGGGAACTCGAAGGACTTCTTCTTCTCGGGGGCGGAGGAGCGGGATGAGGAGGCAACTTCCGACCTTTTCCGTTCAGGTTGGGGACGGCGGCGCTTGGGAGGCTTATCGTCGCCGAGGTCGTCGTCATCGTGGTGGTGGTGGTAGTAAACAGGTAACGACTTCCTAACCCTCGTCTGCATCGAACCCTAAGAAAAAGGAAGGCGTCGAGTTGCCCTGCTCTTACCACTTCTTTTGTACGTGAAACGGAATGAGGGCGGGATGATTGAATTCAAAATCGGAGGAGTGGTCGGGGGTGGGGGTGGGGATGGGGGCGAGTGTTGGGTTGGCCTGTTTAGTTTAACGGAAGGGAGGGGATCCGATCCGATCCGATTCGAGAGCCGGGGGGAGAGGCGGTGACTTGGGAAGGGAACTGGAAAGCGGCGAGTCTGTCAAATCGTTCAAATCAAATTAAAAAAAAAAACTAGAAAAAGGTAGAGAGAAAGGAAAGGAAAGATATTGTGGGCGCCAGCTTTTACTACTACGGTGTTTCCTTTTAAACCGACGGCAGGGATTTGTTTAATCACGCAATGCGCCCCCCGGGTTTGGGATTGTATTCTTCCGAAAGGCAAATATGAGGAAAAACAAACTGCCATCCATAATTTGTGTAAAATCAATTTTTTTTACAATATAATAATATCCGGATGAATATTTTAAGGAAAAAAAATGGACTCGTACGTTATTAATAGCATGATTTTATTTTTTTTCGATTTTTTTTCATGAAATTTAAAAAATTTATGTTAAATTGTCATTTTATGATACGATTTTAACTATAAAATACCATGTTAGAATATTAGCCCCGCGCGAATCCGGCCCAGCCGTAGTCCCCCGGACAGTCCTCTTGACATTCTTGGTGTTGCCATAACCACCATTATCCGTTTCACCGATGACCGGAATCGACACAGCCGATGTAATAAGTGACCCTTGATCCACCACTTCTACATATGAAATTAGACTGGTGTCCGGCAACCCCGGCCTTGTAGCAGATATCGAAAACCTGGCAGTGGACAGGACGAAGCTGAACAACCGGAATCACTCCTAAAAAAGAAAGAGCCCGATGACGAGAAGGGTGACTATTTACGGCTGCTTCGCGATTTTCAATGAGTAAATAAAAGTAAAGATACGATCGCCGAGACTTAAAAAAAAATTAGAATCGTAACACTAAAGCAAAGATTGAACAAACAACGACACCTGTATTCTTTGTCGGGGGAACCAACAAAATCTGAGTCTGAAGGGTGAAAATGATCGTTTGTACCTTATTCTACGTTTACAAGTCTTATTTATACGTCCTAACTATGTGTAATTGTCAGTCGTCGACCAGCATGTTACGCGGGCCTAATTACAAGTAACCTATGTCTGATGCTACCGATGACCATGTTGCTCGAAGGTAAACTCAAACACACACATTGCTTAGATCTAAGTGCCTCGACCGTCCTCACCGATACTTCTTCCATCAACAGTTCAAGCTTTATCGGAGTAGTGATAAGTCCTTGTTGAGGCAGTATAAGTCCTTGTCGAGACAGTACCTGTCCTTGACGCCTCATCCTTTACCAGAGTTGTGACGATGTTCGTCGATATAACATATATCCTTGACCGTTAACCTCTTATTTGACATTTTATCCACTAACAGAGCGACGACGACTTTCGTCGATGCAGCGCCCATCCGTGATGCCTAAGATGACGGTTTACCTTGTCAAGAGTGACAAGGAGGAACCACTACTGAAGCAGAAGTCAAAGCCGGCGCATTCGACCAAGGTGGCACTGAGGGCGTTGCTAGTGACCTGTAAGGCCCGAGGAGTTGATCATCTTCTTCCCTTTCTCCACATTTTTCTACCCAGAAAAATAAACCTCAGTCTGTTTTGGTTACAGGATTCTGGGTGTTGCTGTCTGGTGTTTCTTTTATCAACCGCGCACACCACCCCAGACATTTCCCTTCTAACAAACTTATAAGGGATATTACTTTTCTACCCTTCTTAACTCCATGTGCTAACCCACACTCATAAAAGAGGCTTCTTGTATCGGCCCTCCTTGGACAGGCCTTATGTCTAAGCCCGATCCATCTTCTCTTCATCCCCTACTATCGATTTCTTCTTTTCCAGAGCCATGCTGACGTGCTTCTGCTGCTCACACTCCCCCTCAAGATGGGAAGTATAGATGTCCTGCAATCCCATCTTGCTCAATAAAAACCGAAATCTCGTCGGGTGTAAAGACTTAGTCAGCACGTCCCCCAATTGATATTCCGTCTTCATGTGCTTCGTATCAATCACGCCTTCGAGAACCTTGTCTCTAACGAAGTGAAGGTCGATTTCCAAGTGCTTTGACCTCTCGTGGAACACCGGATTCCTGCTCAGATGTATCGCGGACTTATTATCACAGTAAAGTGAGATTGGCAGACTCAACACCACATGAAAATCCTTCAGCAATGTCAACAGCCACAATAATTCTGCCGTTGTTGCCGCGATCGCCCGATACTCTGCTTCTGTGGAGCTTCTTGAAACCGTTGCTTGCTTCTTGGACTTCCAGCTAACGAGAGAGTCACCAAGAAATACGCAAAAACCTGTGGTTGAACGCCTTGTATCTGAACAACCACCCCAATCGCTGTCAGCATAAGCCTGCAACTTGACTTGCGAATTTGCAGAGAACAGGATTCCCTTTCCAGGCGTCCCCTTCAAATATCTGAGAACCTCCTCTGCTGCCTGCAAATGTGTCGTCCTCGGCTGCTCCATGAATTGTGCCAAAAGATGCACCGGATATGCTATGTCTGGTCTTGTGATCCCCAAATAAATCAGCCTTCCAATGAGATGTCTGTACATGCTAGGATCAACTAATGCTGTTTCATCCATTTTGCTTAATTTCAAGCCTGGAATCATAGGCACCGAAGCTGGTCTTACTGCAAGTTTTCCTTGCTCTTCCAACAGCCTGAGAGTATATCCTCTCTGCGAAATAAAAATCCCATGTCTCGACCTTGCAATCTCAAGACCAAGGAAATACCTTAGCTCCCCCAAATCTCGAACTTTAAAAGACTGCTGCAAGTATGTACGCAGCTCATTGATGACAAACTCATTTGAACCCGCTACCGCTATATCGTCTACATAAATCAACACGGCCACAAATCCAGCTTTGCTGTCCTTAACAAATAGAGAGTAATCAGCCTTGGACTGCTGAAAGCCATTATCCACAAGACATTTAGTCAATTTACTGTTCCATTGTCTTGAAGCTTGCTTAAGACCATATAATGACTTTCTCAATCGACAAACCAAATTCTTAGAGGCACACTCCCCCTGAAGCGTAACCCCCGGTGGAAGTTGCATATAAACTTCTTCCTCCAAGTCACCATTCAAGAAAGCATTATGGATGTCAAATTGCCGTAATAACCAACCTTTAACAGCAGCCAACGCAAAGAACATGCGCACTGAGGTATGCTTGGCAACGGGGCTGAACGTATCCTGATAATCCAGCCCTTCGCATTGAGTATATCCTTTAGCAACCAGCCTGGCTTTATACCTCTCTACAGTCCCATCTGCGTGCAATTTCACTTTATAGACCCACTTGCAACCTATTGCACGTTTAGTTACAGGAAGAGGCATCAAATCCCACGTGTGGTTCTCTTCCAAAGCTTTCAATTCAGCTGCCATGGCAGCCTCCCAATGTGGAACATTCTTAGCCTGGTTGTACGTTTGAGGCTCATAGTGTGCTTCCAAGGACAGAGTAAATGCACGAAAAGGACTAGAAAGACGGTTATAAGAAATGAAAGGTTCAATGGGGTGAGACACAGGAGTGGATGAAAGAGGTGAAAGAAAGGCTGACCTGGACGAGTTGGATGACGAAGGAGTTGCATCAGCAAGGGAGAGACGATGGTGATATTCCTGCAAATAGCTAGGAATTCTGCGAGTTCTGGTGCTCCTTCTCAAAGTCGGGGTTAGGTGATCAGGAGAAGATATTTCAGACATTCCTTGTTCTATATGATTAGTATTGTCTAGGCAAGAAGAATCAGAAGCAATGGCAGGTGTATGTCCTTGATGACTAGGAAGAAATGCCGGATGATTTTCTGCTACAGAATTATGTAAAGGAGGTAATGCAGATGGGAAGCTAAATTGATGTGTAGTTGCAGATGTGTGTTTCAAACGAAATGGAAACACCGACTCATGAAAGACTACATCTCTAGAAATAAAAACATCATTGTGATCCAAGTCATATAAGTAATAGCCTTTAACACCAAAGGGATATCCAATAAAAACACATTTCCTAGCCCTTTTATCCATCTTTTTTCTGCCTTGTAACAATGTATTAGCATAACACAGCGAACCAAAGACTCGCAGATTGTGATAGTTGGGAACCGTGTGGTAAAGTGATTCAAAGGGCGATTTATTACCTAAAACTCTTGTTGGCAACCTATTAATTAGAAAAACTGCAGTAAGCAATGCATGGCCCCAAAATTTTAATGGTAAACCAGCCTGAAATAACAGGGCACGTGTAACTTGAAGAATATGCTGGTGTTTCCTCTCTACCACTCCATTTTGTTGTGGATTTTCAACACAAGTCCTCTGATGCAATATGCCTTTCTCGCTATAGAAATCTGATAACAAAAACTCTGGTCCATTGTCACTTCTAATTGCCTTTACTTGAGAGAGGAATTGTGTTTGAATGAAATTACAAAACTGTTTTATTAAAGCTTGAGTGTCTGATTTTCGACGCATTAAGTAAACCCATGTTACCCTTGTGAAATCATCCACTATAGTGAGGAAGTAAGTGAAACCTCCTAAAGCTGATTGTGAGTATGGACCCCAAATATCACAGTGCACAAGATCAAAAGCAGAAACTGTCTGATGTGTTCTTGAAGAAAAGGGCAACTTTCTTTGTTTAGATTCATGACAAACCGTGCATATGTTTTGTTGCAAAAACTTAATGGAAGGATCTACTGTTTCTAGTACTTTACTCTTTTCTATAGACACATGCCCTAGTCTTAAGTGCCACAAGTCAAAAAAGTCCAAAGTATGCTTTTGAGGATGTCCAGACATGTGCATGTTAATTTTTCCCTGATCTAGAACTAACTTGCCAATTTGAGAAGTCACCCCATCACTGTCACTCTGTTCAGCCATCTCAAATAATCCTCCCCTTGCTTTAGCTTGTCCAATCGTCTTCCAGGTGTCCAAGTCCTGGATAAAACAGGTTGTTCGTGAGAAAACAAGGCAAACATTTTGGTCTGCTGTTAATTTGCTAACAGAAATTAGATTAAAACGAAACGATTGAACAAGAAGAACATTTTTCAACACCAAGAACTTGTTAAGCTGCACATCTCCAATGTGTGTAGCTGTAACTTTGGTGCCATTAGGAAGCTGTATCAACAAAGGTGTTGTAAGTATGTGATAAGTGGTAAACAAGGTAGGATCAGAAGAAACATGATCCGTGGCGCCTGTATCTATGAACCAAACTTTGTTAGGGTATATTTTGTTTTTCTGTGTATGGATAGATAAGATATGTGCAGAATTTTGAACAGATAAGTTACCAGAGGAAGAAGGAAGGCTTTGGGTAAATGGAAGCGAATTTTGGTCTTGTTTGTGTCCTTGGTTTGCCTCATTCCCAGGCCTTGAATCCTCCACATTAAGAAGAGCCACAAGCCTCTGAATTTGTTGCTTTGAAAGTCCCAACTGTGATGAAAGTGGTCCTTGATGCTCCTTATCTTCTTCAGCCTCCAAAAAACTCACAGATCTACGCTCGGTATAGCTCGGTGATCTGTCAGGAAACCTTCCTCGACCTCTTCCTCTACCAAAACCAAAGCGAGTATTAGGCGGAAATCCCACCAAGAAATAGCACTTCTCCTTGAGATGTCCCCTCTTTCCACAATGTTGACAAATCCACTCCATTCTGTCAAATTTGCTGTCAACTGGTTTTATTGCAGTAAACTTGCTATCCTGCAAATTATTTCTCTGCTTCACTCCAGTTTGCACAGATGCCACCATCATTGGTGCTTCTCCAACAAACCCACTTGTGCATCTAGTCTTCCTTTGCAATTCTTCCCTTTGTACCATGTTGTACGCCTCACCCAGGGTAGGCAACGGTTTTCGCATAAGCATCTGGGACCGCAGAGCAGAATATTCATCAGTCAGCCCAATAAGAAACTTAAATACCAAATCCTTCTGGTACTGCTCTGAAAACTGCCTTGCCCAATGACACTCGCATTTTCCACACTCACAATTTGGCAAGGGTCTGTAGACTCTTAACTCTCTCAGAATCGAGATCATCTCATTATAATACTCGGCCACCGATTTAACTCCCTGTTCCAGGCCAAAATATCGAGACTGTAATTGACAAATCCTTGTGTCATCCGGTTCTGCATACCTTTCCCTGAGTTCTTCCCAAATCTCCCGTGCCGAGTCCAAAAAGAAAATCGTAGACGCTATTGGCACAGAAACTGACCTTTGCAACCAAGCCTTAACCAAGTTATTACATCTCTTCCACGAGGAAAACATGGGGTCTTCAACTTCGGGTTTTGGTATGCTTCCATCCACAAACCCCAACTTGTTTCTGATAGACAGAGCAAGCTCGAACGCTGCACTCCAAGTCCCATAGTTTCCTTCATCCAGCTCGGGGGTAACTAGAGACGTTACCTGGTTTTCTATCGAGTGTATGTAGAAGGGTGACTGTGGGCTCTCTAACGCACCAACATCAACTTTCCTCGCCTCCATCGTCACCGGCGTTGCTCTGATACCATGCTAGTGACCTGTGAGGCCCGAGGAGTTGATCATCTTCTTCCCTTTCTCCACATTTTTCTACCCAGAAAGAATAAACATCAGTCTGTTTTTTTGGTTACTGGATTATGGGTGTCGCTGTCTGGTTTTTCATCAACCGCGCACACCGCCCCAGACATTTCCCTTCTAACAAACTTATAAGGGATATTACTTTTCTACCCTTCTTAACTCCATGTGCTAACCCACACTCATGAAAGAGGCTTCTTGTATCGGCCCTCCTTGGACAGGCCTTATGTCTAAGCCCGATCCATCTTCTCTTCATCCCCTACTATCGATTTCTTCTTTTCCAGAGCCATGCTGACGTGCTTCTGCTGCTCACAGGCGTCGAAGCAAGTGGGACCCTGGTGGGGTCCGGGCAGATCGAGGATCCTGCCGAGGGAAGCCATACGAGCGTTGAACGCGGTGGAGCATGAGGGGAAATGGCGCGTTGGACGACGGCTGGGAGATTGGAATGGCAAGAGGTAAGAGGGTTGTTGAGGCGGTGACGTCAGCAGCAGCGAGCACTACGTCCTTCCGAACTATTTAAGGAAGAAATGCCGGGTACGGAAGGGCGACGTTGTAGATCGCTGAGGCTGATTACCTCCTGACGCCAGTTCTTGTTTGTCTCATATATGTCACGAGGGAAAAGCAAGAAAAGAATGTCCAGGTAACAGCATTCCAATAATAATGCAAATGTTAAAACAACAGCCCTTTGAAGCAACAAACCCTTTACTGATACAATATAATCAATCTGGTCTAAAATCTAAACACCAGCAAATGCAATTGTCGAGCTTTTCCAGGATTGGACTGGACTAGACTAGATGCTATCAAAGATCCCACAACCCGTCTACAACATAGCCTAACAAAGCTAGCCTAGTTTCGTTGTTCGGCTTCATATCTCTCGATCAACTTGATGAAGTTCCCGACGATCGCCTTGCCTTCTGAGGTAATGATGCTCTCCGGATGAAATTGCACCCCCTGCAGAAATCAAAAGTTTGAAGATTCAGTTTGACGAGGATGAGGCGATGACAGTAGACTATCAGTTATATTTGTCTCCACTCTTTTCCCTCCGAGTTGTGTGAGTAAATATCACTAAAAAGTATTCAGTCATAGCCAAAAGGAATTTCAGTGAGTAATAACCTGTAAATGCCTGTATTTCTTATGGCGAGCAGCCATAATCAACCCATCCTCTGTCCATGCTGTGACCTCCAACTCGTCATGCGGAAAGCTTTCCTTCTCGATCACAAGACTGTGGTATCTACCCGCAGTGAAAGGGCTACACAAAAAATAATAATAATAATAAATCACATAAGACAATTATTCTTATTATACATCCCTTGCCACAAGTCCAGCAGTAAGACGGATAATTTTCCACAAGTAACGCATATTATCAAATCTCTTTCCATCACGACATCGAATGTAATTAATAATTAGTCTGTTTTTTATGCCAGAAATAGGCTTTGCCATTTCAGTCGCTCGATCACGAAATCTGGGTGCAGATGGCCTCAAGATAAACAGAGACTATTAACTCTTGCATGACAGCTTCACTATGAAACCGTCTTGATTAACTTCAAGTGTATTACACATATGCAACGTGCATAAATGAACAACTACTGGATTTGAAGTCATCGGTAAGAATGGGATGCCGATGGAGGTCCCAAATAAAAAACAATGCGCAAGCTAGTATCCCACCATTATAAGGAAAAAAGCACCAAAGAGGAAATAAGAGCATACTTTGATAGTCCAGCGAACAAGCCATCCTCTCCCTTCTCATCATAATAGACAAGAGAACTTTTCCCATGCACCACTCCATAAGGAGAACGCACAATCTTTCCTGAAGCACCCCAATCAACAAAGATATGACTACTCAGGATAGATTGTTAGATAAAGCTACTAAAACTGATCATTCTTTCATGTTAAAAGAAACATGACATTTACAAAGCCACATTAGCAAATATAATCAGCAAAAAGAAGAAAGAAAAATACTGAGGAGACTCATTTGGTAAGTCCATCTATCCATCTATGTGACAATTAGTCAGGAAAGGTACACAGTTTCATGCACAAGAGCAGGCAAGTGTTGTCAGGTTCACCAACGGGCGCACAATATGTCTGTGATAAGGAGGTCAAGCAATAATTCCCAGCCTCTGAAAGTTTAATCTAAAAACATTTGCGTTTGCCACAAAATCTAAAGAAGGTGAAACGCTATTTCGTGGGTGGATGTCATTGGTCATCAGCCCTAGCTTTTTCACAAAGGATAAGTTCATCGGATATTGTTATTTAGTTGTTTCCCCAACAAGATTCGGTGCATCTTTCATCTCGGGTAATTGGACAGGAAGATGAAACCTGATTTCAGAGAAATAGAAAATATTGAACCTCCGAGAATTTAAAAAGAAAAAAAAAAACTCAGAAACATACCACCAAAAGCCTCTCCTATGCACTGCAAGCCCATGCACACTCCAAAGAGTGGAACTACAGGTCCAAGCTCCAATACTGTCTGCAACGATATTCCAGAATCCTTAGGGGCACCTATAAAAGAAAAGAAGCATGCTCAACAGATCCTTCAGTTGGTCTTCGCTGTTAACAAGGATGAGTTTGTTTTTCAAAAACAAAAAACCTCACCTGGTCCAGGGGATATCAGCACTCCTCTAAGATTTTTGCTGCCACGTAAGTGAATTGTCCATCAAGTCACGCCCTACGGACTGCTAAAGTACAAATAGGAAGAAGCTGCCCATCTATCCGTAACACTCAAGCAAAGCACTCTAATCCAGCAATTACAAATGGTAGACTTCCAAAACACCTTTGGAAGAACAATAATTCATACTCCTATAGATGAATAACTTATCAAGGAGATTGTTATCTTACCTCTTCAACTCCTCCACAGTCAAATCATCGTTCCGGTAAACCTCAAAGTTACAACCCAGTTCTCCAAAATACTGCAGTACATGATGAAGAAAACTTTTTGATGATCCTGCCTACTTATAATGCAAAAAACCAGATATAGCACAATTTTCAACGGGGAGGCCCAAAAGAAGATAGCCTCGTAATCCGATTTTGTCGTATTCGAGCAAACCATATTTCAGGGGATGCTTCTTTTGATGACCGTGTTGGTAAGAATTTAATCTCCCTGAAGCAAAAGGAGTTACGAATAACGGAAAATGACCTCACTTTAAAAACTAGACGGATCGGAGTATGATCCAAGCCCCAAGAAAATTTAAAATGCTCCAAATGAAACGAACTTAATAAAACCTCAGAAGCTTGAATGCATGTCAAATGAATGTCTAACCCTATACATGCCCAATGATCACATCACTTTTCAAAAAACTAGCGGGAATAACAGCCACACCCAACCAGAATCATCCTAACAAGCACTTCCCTCCCTTTCTGCGAGGAAAACACGAAAATCAAAAGCACCGAACCGAATCCCGATACCATTTCACCCACAAAAGCAGCTAAAACGGCAAAACCGTGTCACGCCATCTTACACGAATGACACGGGAGAAGAGAAAAAAAATGGGGCAGACCTGGCAAAGATTATAGGTGAAACTATCATAATTGTCGATCACGATGATCGGATCATCGTTCCGATGGGCAGGAACAGGAGACCGAGAGTTCGTCCCAGATATCGAAGACAAGTTGGCCCCGGGCAAGTACTTTACGCAGCCTTTCCCGACAAAACTGAGTCCTGCAACGCCCCCCGACCCCCAACCACCCCACCCAAACCAAGCATAACCGCAATCAGTTCCTGCAAAACAAGCAGAACGAAGACAACAACGAGGGAACAGGAAAACAGAAGAGGAAGAAGCAAATGTACTCGAGGGGAGAGGTAAGCTTGAGAAGGGACGAGTCGTAAGAGCGCCGCCGGATAAGGAGGGATTTGAGCGGTGGAGAGAGGAGCGAGACGTCACTGCCGTCGCCGTCGCCGTCGCCGCTGCTGCCATGGCCATTTTCTCTCCCTGTGTAAATTAAAGCCGGGGGAAGCGCCGTCGTGCGTGACTCCGGTAGGACAAACGGAATCAATGCGCCGCCTGGGCTTGGGGCCTCAAACACTGTTTTGGTCCCCCGACTAAACAAATATTAATATAATTAACTTTTGAGCTAAATTCGGATTAATTACAAAAGGCTATTTTGTAATTATGCGTAAATGTTTTTATTTGTTTGGAGTTTACCACTTGAATATATACACATTAATCCAACTATTTTATTTCCTTATTACATGCTACCGTCCAAAATAGGAGCAAGCAGGATCATGCAATAGTTTTCTTAAAAGAGGGTCACGATATATTTTCGCTAAGCAACCAACTTGTACGTGTTACTAACAAATGGCTCTACATTTGGTCTTCTAAACAAGAATTTTTATTCTTAACAAACTAGTGAAAGTAGAAAAGGTTACATGGAATGGATCCCACTAAAAAAGGAAAAGAAAATGAGAAAGAAAATTTTTAAATTGTCGTACCAAAATTCCTCATTTTAAAAGGCTTCGTTTGTTTTCTCGATGAATAATGAAAATTTTAAAAAATAATCCCTCGAGCCGGAATTTGCGCAAAAAACAAGCAAGAGCCAAAAACAAAAGGTGATTTTGTGTTTTAGTACAATACCTGTCGTTTTTATTAGCTGGGTAATATTGGTATTTCGCCTTGAGGGATGAAGGAGAAAGAAATACCGGCTGTAGCCGGTGACGGTCATCCGTTTCTATTAACCAACAACCCCTCTTTGACTTGTCATCTGAAAATAGGCTAACGCCGTCCATCCGATGACGTCATCATCCCACCCGAAGCCCGCCCCCGCAGCCTCATCCCCAAACCCTAACCCTAACCCCAACCCCACTACCAACGCCGCCGCCGCCGACGACGAGGACGTCCTCCTGCTCTGCCGCGCCACCCACCTCACCCGCCAGGAGCTACTCCGCCGCCGCTCCCGCCACCTCAAGCGCCTCTCCAGATGCTACAGGGACCACTACTGGGCCCTCATGGAGGACCTCAAGCTCCAGTACCGCCATTACTACTGGAAGTACGGCCTCAGCCCCTTCAAGCAGCCTTCCTCCTCCTCATCCGCACCCGCCCTTAATCGGTCCCACGCCGAACCCGACGATGACGACATCATCCACAACGCCATCCCTGGTAACAACCTTAACACCGCCGAGGGCATCGGGGAGAACCTCCACGTTGACGCCCCCGCCCCTCCCGTCCACAACGCCGCCGCAGTCAAGAGCGAAGCGGAGTGGAACGGTGCCGGCGGCGGTAATGCGGCCACGAGTGTTGGGGTTAATTACAGGTGCGCTTTCGTGGGGTGTAAGCTGAAGGCCATGGCGTTGACGACCTTCTGCCACCTCCATATCCTGTCAGATTCTAAGCAGATGTTGTACAAGGCCTGTGTCTATGTTATCAAGAGGTAATTTTTCTCGATTCAATGTCAGTAGTTTGATCATATTTAATCGTTCTTGTGGATAGAGAGCGGGATTTTCTTTGAATAGACTAACCTAGGATTTGGGACGTTTCTGAGCACTATGCCTTTAACGGGAGCCATTGCATTTCTCGCAAGCCCAGGGTGACTAGAAGGGGTCTTCATGCTACGGCCGAAGTTAATTTTGGGAGTAAAGTTGATGGAGTAGCGTAGCGGAAATAGGATAAATCACGGAAGAACGAGGAGGAAACGAATAGAACGAAGGGAATGATAGAAAATTCTAGGGAAACCTCAAGAATTCTTAAAGATCAGATAATAGGTAAAATAACAATTGTCCTCCTTAGAAACCCTAAGGCCTTATTTATACTAAAAAAAGAAATATAACGTGATATTCCCAAAATACTCCTAATGTTATAAAATCTAAAATATTATTATTATGCTCCTGCATCAATCTCCTCGGGTTGGAAAAATTCGCAACTCCGGCGCGAAAACTTCGACGATCTCCGCATAAATCTCAGAATCAATCTTCTTCAACTCTTCTTTATCTTCATAAAGCTGATGTTGTATGCATGTTAGCTTGAGATCCCCTACTGTCTGGAGATAGAACTGACCACCGCCAATGGACTTCCGCCACCCCATCTTGAGCACTTCCTTCTGTCTGTTCTCAACAGACAATCCGTTTGTCTGTCCTGCCCCTTTACATAGTTCTCCCATATCTTCAGCTTCTTCCTTTTGGTAGCTTGCTCAGCCTGCTCCAGAAGCCCAACATCCATGACTCTGTCATAACTGAAAGAAGCTTGAAGTTCGGTAGCCTTCAGTTTTCTCTTGGCTTCTTCTTCCAACATGTTAGCGCTCCATTCAACATATTTAGCCAATTCGCATTCAACAAGCTCCAAAGCCAGTTCCATTGTTGATTCCGTGTCAGAGTAGTAAACGAAACCTAATAAGTGGTTGAACTTGTCAACACCTTCGAAGAAAATGCTAACATATCTATGAAGCACCCGCATTTCCGTAAAGTGCTCGGCTTCCAATCCAAACGAGTTCAAAGCAACTTCATTAGATGTGGTTATCGAAACCGCATGCCACTGGGCAGATAATAAAGAAGAAGCAACTTCATTTGCTTCTTCTGAAGCCGCTTCTGCTTCAGGGGCATTCTTGGTGATTGTCCTCCTGCCCGCTGAAGGATACTGGACTCTTACGAGGAAAACTTGAATAAATTGAAACTCTGGAAGCAAATTCACCTGAAATGTGCTGCCATCTCGATCATGCTCCACAATTCCTTGCATGGGCCGACCTTTACTTGCAGCCAGCAAACCCATGGCATCCAAGTTGGTGAGATTACCAATAGCAGATGGAGGAATATTTATGATGGAAGCCTCAGCAGCACCAAAAGTCTTGCTCCAACGACCGAGACCTTGTTTAGCTTGTTCCTTGAGACGAATGAACTCTGTTAGGAAGGGACCTGCATCTCCTTTATGTTGACAATATTCTCTGACCTTTGTCCAACCTTCGGATTCGACCAATAAAGCAACATTTTTGTCATCTAGAAAGACCGAGCTCAACTCTCGACCGATAGACGATACCACATAATCTACTTTGAAAGTGACCTTTTTTCCAATGCATTTCTTCCTTAAATATTCTCTGCTATCCCAAGTGAAAGGCATATCCACACCACCTTTACGGGCCTTTCCTCCAGATACCATTACACGTATATCCTTTTTCATCTGAGTGACAAGTGATGGTCGATCTAAAGCAGCTTCATCAATACCACCCATATCACTCTCCAATGGTAAAAGTAAACTCCATTCTGGCGGCTTAGCAATTCTTGTATAGTTATCATATCCATCTTTGCTCTCGTCCAAGAATTCATTGCCACCAAAAGATCCTCTAATTCTTCCCCCAATTGTATCCAACTCTTTGATGTCTTTCGTTAGAGGATGGAAGGTGTACTTCTTTTCTTCATAAGGGTTGAGATAAGTCTCCATCGCATCTGTGAAAATAATAATCTGTGAGTATTCACTATGTGCTATAACATCAGAAACCTCACTTTCACGAGCATCGATCATAATATCCTTATGCCAATCTTTGACTTCCACTTGAGCAATTGACATGACTCTTTCGATGACGACTGACTTCCCTTCGATTGGATACACATCAATAATATTTTCGTCCTCATCAGGATATTCATCATAAATAGGCTTTATTTCTTCATCGAACTCTTCTTTAGCCTTCCAGTCTTGATATTCACTAGCATGCATCTTCTCGCTAAAGCCTGCAACTTCAATTTCGATCCCACCATCTTTGAGATCTAGGGCACATCTCTCTTCCAATCCACCTCCTCCTGTGTTGTTTACAGGTCCGGCTTCACGGAAAGGATTGTCTTCGATTTCATCAGATTCATCCTCAGTACTACCTTCTGGTATGTCTGAGGGGTTGTGGTTGCCTTCCGGAATCTCCATTCGGGCTCCCACGTGTTCCTGTCGTAGTAGCAGCAACTCTTGGACTGCTTGCGATAGATCTTCAAGCATACTTCGCATCTCGGCAAGTTCCGTCTGTTGGTGTTGAACACCTTTCCCATGGCCTCTACCACGATTAGCCATCATAAAACCCTAAACTCTAACCCTCGAGTAGAACTCAGGCTCTGATGCCAATTGATGGAGTAGCGTAGCGGAAATAGGATAAATCACGGAAGAACGAGGAGGAAACGAATAAGATGAAGGGAATGATAGAAAATTCTAGGGTTTGTAAGAAAACCTCAAGAATTCTTAAAGATCAGATAATAGGTAAAATAACAATTGTCCTCCTTAGAAACCCTAAGGCCTTATTTATACTAAAAAAAGAAATATAACGTGATATTCCCAAAATACCCCTAATGTTATAAAATCTAAAATATTATTATTATGCTCCTACATCAAAAGTGTACATGAGAGTGAATGAGCAAGTTTCTAGCGCATCAGAAGTGTCGACGTACAGGGTGCTATAGATAAATTCTTGTACACTCGAGTAGAGCTTTTTAGGGGCGATGCATTTTAGAAAAGCTCAAGGGTGAAAGGTGCCACCTTTCACCCATCTAATGTTGAGAGGAATGTTAAACTTAGGGGCTCCCATCTGTATTATATTCTTGGGAGGAAGGCACCTTCGGAGAAGTTGGGTGATTTTGAAAGTTTCTACACCAGAGATCATAGTTTGGTGCTATCTGCTTGCTTACCAGTCAGGGAAAACAACTACAGTAGTGTCCACTGAACAATTTAGGCAAGCCAAATGACTGCACTTCAATTTGATATAATTGCTGGTTGTTAACCATGTTATCTCCTCAGTGATAGAAATTTGTTGTCCAGAGTTGAATGTGCTCTAAGGGTAAGTCTTGGCTCGTAGATCAGATCATTCATTACAACTCCTGATATATCTTTCATTTTATGTTCATACAGTGCCCAGGCAGGACCGATCCTCTGTTCGAAGCCTATACTAAGGTCCACCCTTCCTTCCTATTGCGCCCTACACTTGCAGAAAGCACAGAGGCATGTAGCAAAAGCATTAAAGAACGCTGGACTAAACGTGCCTTCATCAAATAAGGTCGCTCCCAAATTTCATATAATTGTAGCTGAGTATGTTAGACAAATCCAAGCCAAAAGAAGAGCCGCTCTGAAAGCAAATGTCGGCAAAGTGGTCGTGAAGGAGGAAGCAATGACTTGAACCCGTATCTCCATCTCTCTGGTCCTGTTGACCACTAGTTAGACCTTCTGCAATATTGTATTCCAGATGATCAGGTTAGCTAATGGAAGAAAGGTAATGATGAATTAGTGAGAATGGCTTGCTTCAAATTCATGTGCCTGGGATGGAAATTCAGTCTGAACAAGTTGGGAACAAGGATAGGCATGCATCCATCAATTCCTTCCTAGTAAGACTTTCAGGTGCTCTATTGTATGTTATCAACCTAAGGTTCCGTTTTCTGTTGGGGTCTGCCTCGGGCTTGCGAGGTTTTCATGTTTATGGGCAGTTGCTTGCTGCAAATTAAAAAGCAGTGTGAATCACAATGATGTTATTGTCTAGTCCATTGATGTAATGGTAGGGTCATCTGTATTTCCACGAACCAACTATGTTTGTGCAAAGCGCAATGACATGTCTAAGTGATGCAGCATGATGTTGATTTCAGCTTAATAGACTAATCACTGTCAATATGGAAGTCATTATCGGTTGTGGCATCACTTCCTCGTACTGCTCACTAAATGACGAGCATTCATACGCTTTTGGGTACAAGAAAGATGAAAAGCACGAGAACAATCTCCCAACTTGTTGTGTGAAGAAGGAATACTGAGCTGAAGCAGTCCATTACTCAGAAGATACTCCAGCAAACCAAATAAAACAACAGAAACGAAACAGTGACTGCATTATTCCAAAAGGCACAATTGGAGGACGTATTCAGATGCTGTTGATCCACTCATTATCAACTATCCTGTTCCCCAATGTTACCCAGGTGCAAGCCAAATATAGCGTCAGATTTCTCTGAATAATGCAAGGACCAAGATGACAGCTGTCATACATTCACATGCTCTATATCTAAATTAACCATCTAACACCCTACCTGTTATACCTACCATGCCGTTCCGCATCCCTAGTCCTCCTTTGGTGAGAGTCCTCATCAGGAGAACGTCTATTGTGACGCTTATCTCTCTCCTTGGACCTTCTTTTGCTTCTTTTATGTGAATGACTTTCATAGTCAGCAGAGCTCCTTTTACGAGAGTGGCGGACCTCATCCACGGAGCTCTGGGACCGATCTACATCAAAATATTCGTCTCGGTTCTTGACTGATCTCTGATCTTTAGAAGATCTCTTGGAGTAGTAATAATCCTCATCCTCTGAGCTATGTCTATCCCTGTGATGCTCTCTGTCCTCTGAGCCTCTTCTATGGCTAGGCCCTTCATTGCTCTTATTGTCTCTTTCAGATCCTTCAACCCCATGCAAAGAACCCTTTTCCCTTCTTGGAGGAGATGGCACCTACAAGCAAGTGAAGATCACATTTCTACTTCAAGGGTATGGATTTTTTAGTGCTGCCGCCTCTGTGGCTTGTTCCATCCACACACATGCTACTACTGCCTTCAAAGAACTATGCCGAGGCATCCATTTACAGAGAAAGAACAATAGAGGAACAAATATGGAGGAAAACAACGTG
The DNA here is from genome assembly GCA_029817715.1 of Melastoma dodecandrum. NCBI lineage: Eukaryota > Viridiplantae > Streptophyta > Magnoliopsida > Myrtales > Melastomataceae > Melastoma > Melastoma dodecandrum. The sequence continues at coordinate 344,727 of JARUPY010000102.1, read as the reverse complement.
CCGACACTAGTCATGGTAAATAACCATTACATAAGCATATATATTTTGTTTTGCCAAACGTTAAATGCCACGTTCGTAAATTAAGTGTATCCAAAATCGACTGGTATGTCCAGGAGCAGGTTACTCTACGCTTATCACATCAAGTTCCAATTCAATCTGATAAAATATTTTGGGATGTACCTCGTAGCGTGACATATAATTGCCTTCTGGAGGAGGTGGAATGCCCAGTCTCTTTAATTCGTCAAATGGAATTGGACGCCTGATGACATCAGGGAAAAGGTCAGCAATGGTATCTGGATGATAATCCGACAGGAGGGATCAGTCATAAATTTTGAACTAGAAATGACTTCTTAACGTAATGGGTCCCCTGAATGCAAGTGTCACCCAAAAGATTGGCAGCCTTTGTTGTTTCTAATTAAACAATGACTTCACCAAATGAATGATGCAACAAAGGCCAAACCAACACCATCTGCCTTAGAAAAATAATAACTTTTGTGGCATTCAATTTGAATGAATGATAAAATCACATTAAGTATTACATAGTACCAACAACGCCTTCGATTTCATGGCAGTGGATTGCCTTTGTTTGAAGGCATACAAGCATCAAACAAAATTATCACTACAACTTTAAACTATCAGCATAACCACAAGGTTCACAATCAAACATCACAGAACTGTCCTAATAACAGGAAGTAAATTATGAACGAGATTGACCATCACTGCAGCATAGCCTGCCTCGTCATGGTTCAAAGTCCATGGCCTTCACTCTGCCCCACTTTAACTTTATGAGGACAACGATTGCCCATCCCATTGTCATCCAAAGCAAAGCAGAGTGCTTGTAATAAGTCATAAAAGCTACCAACACAATTTTAGGTGCTCCAAGAAAAAAGTTGTACTTGGTTCCTAGCATTTTCTGATGACATAAACAATGGAAAAGTACGCGAACTCTAGTGGGATGGTTCAGAAAATGGTTGGGAAAAAAAGATCATGCTGCTTCCACCTAGAACAGAAAGTTAAACCCCAGGATGAAGATACATACAGGGGAGCTCGAAATGGTCTTTCCCGTCCTCCAAACCGAAGTTGTCCCGACTCTTTTTTGCCGCCTAGGCCCCCTCCTAAGAAGGTAAAACAAAGAGAGAATGTAAGGGCCGCTCCTTCACCAAGCTTCTACCCTCAGGAGAGAACACACAATAGAGATAGAAGACTATCAAATACAAACCTAAGCGTCGAGGAATCCATCCAGGCATCAGTTGTTGCCTGTTATAGTCAACTATGATTTCTGAGTCATCGACTACTGCATGATGAGCATCCTGCAGAGATTGCAAAGGCAGCCAGTAGTAGATGAAGGACACAAAAAATTGTACACATTGCGATACAGAGGCAGAATGAAGAATTAACATTGATCCAAATGAGAATGAAAAGAACCTTGTATGCTCGCCTCATCTCTCTTTCGGTCTCATACTCCACGAAGGCATATCCACAAGAGGCACCAGTAACTGAATTTTCAAGACAGGATATCCAGTCAATTCCAAGGTATGTATGAATCACAATCACAAAAATTGACTCAAGGGGAGCACCCTAGAGATGAATAAACAATCAAGAATTGGAAAATCAATCTATTCAAAGATAACGCGTCACAGACTCTCCAAACATGCTCTCTTTGTTCACTCAATCCATGACTGTTCCAAAAATGGCGACAAAGTAAACAACGAGAATCTCCTCAATTTTTCCATCACCATACTGTCACATGAACCATAACACGAAGCTAGCAGACTATAGAAGTGCATTAAGCCCTAGCTCAAATGAAAACCATCAATCAAATCATCATCACGAGTGGTGACAAGAGCAAGAAATGCAAACAAGTTAAGCCCAAAAGGGCACCACAAACAACTGGATGAACCACCAATAACGCAAAGCTCATTCATTTGCCCATTCATTCCGATGAACAAAATCGACATCACGTATGGTAAGAGAGAAAGGGAAGGGATTAGGACCGATGTGACGGACGAGGTGGAGGCTCTTGACGCGGCCGTACTTGGACATTGCAAGGCGAAGGGAGTCCTCGGAGGTGAAATGGGATAGGCGGCCTACGAATAGAGTGCAGTAAGGATCGCCGACGGACTTAGGGTCGCGGAAGGGGTCGTAGAGGGAGGCGGAGGAGCAGAGGTGGGCACGGTAGACGGCGTTGTCGTGGGGAAGGACGTCGGTGCCGTCGATGCTGCCGGCCTGGATCGGATGGTAGGATTGCGCGTAGAAAACGCCGTTTACCCTGCTGCCACCGCCGCTCCTCCCGGTGCTCATCTAGACCCCTTCTACCACGACGGCTTGCCCTCAGCCTGTGGATTAATGGAAACACCGCAACCCGCTCTAGAAAAATATTCAATTTTTAACAAAACATATTATCTACAAAATCACGAAAGATTATAGCATTTTTATTTTTCTTAATATAATAATCCGCCTATTTTCTGGGATGAACGCTCTTCAATAAATGACCGTAATTCGCTCGTTACGTTAAAAATAAAAATATATAATATATATCGTTTCACTTTGACAAATTACCGTAATTAGCTCATAATATTAAAAATAAAAATATATAATATGTCACCGTTTCACCTTAGACCGACAGAAAATGCATATGTCTGCTTGTAATAACGTCCATTAGCTTTGGTTTTTCCATGTTTAAGAGTAGGAAAAACAAATACAAAACCATGTCCCCAACAACTAAACTTTGATAAATATATCGCTACAAAACTGTTTGTTTTCTTTTTTTTTGCCTCGATCAATCAAACTATCTCCTGCAGCAACTGTCGAATTATCGAGATCATCGCGGGGAAGGAATAGTCCCCGTGCGGTGTCCTCGCGCCTGAACTCGGGATGCCACTGTCGTAGATCGAGGGAGTAAAGACGGCAGGAGGCGGGGGAATGATGGACGGGATGGTCGTAGTCGGGGTGAAGGAGGTCGTAGTCGGCGAGGTGGGTGTGGTGCTGGCAGTTCCTCCGGCGGTGCTGAGGATTCGGATAAAGAGAACGTTGTTACATGTGGATTGACAATGCACAAAAACACCCAACAAGTAAAGTAATCTATGTAGTAGAAAAAAATTAAAGAGAAATGTTAAAAAAATGGGAAACGAGTGAGAAATAAATTATTATTATTTTAAATATTATGATAGTAATTAAGACATTTCTTGAGAAGAAGCTTCAAAGAGAAGAACGTGCTTAAAAGTGTGGTATGGAGTATATCATCTTTATTCATATATTTGGTTGCAGAAAAAAAGAATAAAAAAACAATAACTAGGTAAAAGAATATGTATTCGTAATATTCATAAACAAATTAACTATAACCTAACTGTTTGTTTCATGGGCTATAATTTAGCCAAGTGCTTCTGAAAAATTAATTTCAAAATTTCTCGTAACGATAAAATTCGATTTCTAATTTGACATATTAAGATTTTATAATTTCGATTTCAAGAAAAGACTTTATAATATTGACTTTAATGAATAATTTTGTAACTATAATTTACAATTTCAATGTATTATTTGTAAAATTTTAAAATTATGTACGTTGTTTTGAAGAACAATTTTTTTTCATTTTGAAAAAAATAAGCTATAATTTAAAGAAAGTCATAAGACAGGCGTTTTCTTACGTATCATTTCTGTCCTAAAAAGAATTCATAAGTCAAGAACCAGCTAATCTCTGATTAAATCAACAAGTGAGAAATCAAAAAAAGGGTTTACCTTGAAGACGAAGGATAAACGCAAGATCCGTAACCTGCAATAAAACCAACAGAACAAGCAAAATCTTTGCCCCTATGATGGAAGTCGGAGCCATGGACGAGAAGAGGATGGATGTAAGCACAAACATACTGGGGTAGAAGGCGGTGACGGTGGCAGTGGCCGCGAAGTCGCAGGAGCCGGGGGGCCATGAACCTGTGCTGGTAGTAACTGTGGAAAGCGTAGGTCGCGTTGGCCTGTAAGGTGTTTGGGAGGTAACACAGCCCCGTGGGCTGAAGAGGGGAACAGTCTGCGCCCCCGGCTCCGCAAGCATAGTCTATCGCCTTCTGGAGGGCCTGCTGGCCTGCGTCGATACGTGCCACGCACCAAGTCGAGCCACGGACCTCCTCAGCCAGCAATAAACCAAACACCAAACACGACATCGCGAGTACGGGCGTGGCGTCGCGGCCATGGTGATTATAAGACTACATTTAAGATATTTTAAAATAAAAAATACAACTTACAAAATAATTAAATGATAAATCATTAAATTTAAAACACATTCATTATTTCGTAAATGCAGATTAAACACATGATGTAATGCAGATATCATTACATGGGTTTGAATATGAGTGGAATTATCAATGATTCCGCAAATAAAGAGAAGTGGGCACGAAAAAAAACTTCTTCTTCTTGTCAAATGCATTCACAATACTAATAACGTTCCAAATAAAGGCATTATTTTTTCATATTTAAAAAACTATCCTTGATTTACAAACGCGTTTTATAATAAATATTTGAAAAAATATTCGTTTATGACCCAAATTTTATCCGTGACAATAACTTCAAATTTTTTCGATAGCGACGCCAATGGAACTCGGCCTAACAGAACATCTCTTTCATATGTGCTAAATCAACATGGATGTTTAAAAATGCAAAAAATATTCAATGGCCTCAATAATATATGAAATTTTATTTGTGGCGATAACTTTAATTTTTAGTTTGTGGCCCAATTTATAGCCACTGCTTTGTTGAAGGAATGGAACTCATCTACACGGCTTAATGGAACAACATCATCTCAACTTAAACGTGATTTTCACCAAGGTGGTTTGAATAACTTATGTACAAGATCCGAAGCTGATGAAAATGTTCACTAAGGTGGTGGTCAGCCCGAAAATGAGGCAACCCAGCCATCGGTCCCCGAAGACAGGGCATAATGGCAGCAAGTGAGAAAAAAAACTCAGATAACACAAACCAGGATATGAAAATAAGTACCTTCCTAAGGATAAACTGTAATTCGGAAACCTACTTCCTGCAAAAAAAATGAGTAGCCCGCGCGGATCTCAGTTGCACGTTGGAGACTCGCTTACAGCTTCTTTGTTCACATCAACTGCCTTAGTGGCCACATCTTCTGGAATGCTCTCTGGAAAATCAGCCCCATCCGACCCGTGATAGTCCTCCTCTGGATCCAAATCGTCCTCCCTGTCATCATCTTCAGCATCACTTTCCTCGCTTCCACTATCATCCTCTGGTGTCCCAGGAGAATTAACTCCTTCCATATCATCTGTTTTATCCAGATCTAGCCCCGGAAGCCGCTGCTGCAGAGGTGTCGCATCACTGATCACTTGGCCCGACTTAATCCTCTCCCTGTAGCTCTCCATCTCCATCTTGTATCTTTCCTTGTCTTTGAGGGCCTTGTTTTGGTATACCTTCCTTATCAGAAAACCGATCGATCATGCCCGTGAAAACATACGAAAGAGCAATTTAGTGGAAGAAAAATTAAAAGGAACATGTCGTCACAGCTATATTACCGCTCTTTCGGTTTCATTAAGCCCGTTCCAAAGCTCGCCAATCATTCTACTGATCTCCCTGTCCTTTCCAGGGTGTAGAGGCTTCAGTCTTGCGTGTTGTTCAGCAAAGAAGAAATTATAACCACTTCTGTTTGGCTTAGGGTGCTCAGGATCCCTCCTCTTTATTTCAGATTTCCTCCTGCGCCGACGACGGCGTTGCAGTCCTGAACCTCCAGCGGTATAGCTAGTGCTCTGTGGAAAGCTTCCAGAATACTGGGGCCTTTGCTCTGCAGAAGCTTGGGGTGCTTGGTAAAGCACGCCCTTCAACTTTTCTGTTCCGATGGTGACCGTGACAAGATATCCACTGTCGAATTTACCATCAATCACACCAATCACAGGAGAACCTGCAGACATCCCAGCTGTTCCTGTCCGATAACAAAGAACACCTGTCCATGTAAGCGTTTCTACATATTCAAAAGCAACAGCCAAGTAGAATTACATTTACTCGTGAAAAAACGATGAATGGAAAAGAAGACAGAAGTTTAGACTGGAGCTGCTCGATGCTACAAATATCAATATCACAGAGGAAATGCAATCAAACAATTTTTAGCTAAAGGTATGCCAAAGCTAGCATAAGCCTGTGAGAAATAGATTACACAACTTTTGGAGGAAAATCTTGATGCAGGGATGAATAGCATTCATGAGAAAGAACAAGTCCAATATGGGCACATAGGAATCTCTTCTTTACTCCTATGCTAGAGAGGAAGTGGCCATGGGAGTGTCACTGTAAACCAAATATCAGCTGGGCAGGCTACCTCGAGGTACATCACCAGTTGTCCTCATAGATGGGCCAGTGGCCACTTTACCTTCTTGTCCTACATGCACGCCTTCCATTGGTGGAAGTGGAACTGCTGGGACTGGAGGACTTTGCAATGAACCTACAGTAAAGGGTTCCAAGTTTTGGCTTCAAGTTGCAGAAAATCACTCAATGAATCAAATGGGAAAAGCTTCACTTTGCAGGAGATACCGGTAGAAAAGGGTGTCCAGACCCGCTCTTTGAAAAAGTAAATTTGCTCATAGTGATGAAGCAATGAAATATAATACTTCCGAAGGACAAAGGACGCATTTGTTGCGGTTGAAGGAAAATTGAAGATCGCAGTCACATCCTTCCATCGCCTCTCCCTAATGATCTGCAGGTCCAATCAGCGAATCAACTAATCAGACAACTTTTCAATGCTGCTGCTCAAACCAATGAAACAAGTCTTCACCGTACAAATATCCTATTAGAAGTCACAACATGAAGTTGTAAGTACTAGCAAAAACAGTACTTCCTGGGAAGAATGTAGCCATATAAAATAATTTTCTCAGTGCTTACAAAGAAAACCATAAACACATCAGAGAAAATACTGCTAACGAGTTTCAACTGACAATCTTCCAATGTGCCTTCATTAATGCCGACTCATTGCAAACAAGCCATATGGTAAGCTTTCCCTCCCACTAATTGGGTCAGGATATTTAATCCCATTTAGGTTAAAAGCATTTAAAGTTTGTATCTAAGAAGCGGGGAACATCAGAAACCTTCTAAAACTTGGGCTTCTAGCAAAGGAAACATTTCACAACTATCACAGACATAATTTCGGGAAAAGAGAGAATTCTGAAGCAATAGCCACTAAATATTGAGAAAAGCACGGGTAAGTTAAAACCTCTTTGCTTAAAAAAATCAGGAGAAAAGGATAAATGGAAACAAATGAGTGAAATCACCACCTTCTCAATGCCACCTCGAGAGGTCACCTCAATAAAAAGACGGTGCAAGTCCAGCTCTCTCCCGCCAATAATGGGAATCCTGCAATGAATATGAAAGCAAAGAACAAATGTCAAATATATCCTAAAAAGAATTTAGGACCAGGGGGGGACTGTTTGCAGATTCTCATCCCCATTGTTGTTGCTGAGACGGAAATGGAACATCTCATAGAAGACTAGAAATTCTTAAAACCTAAGAATACCAAGCAACTTTTTTGTTTTTGGTAGTGAAGGAAGAGTAGCATAGGATAAGTGTTCGGGGTCTTAAGTTTCAGATTCCATAGTGCTTGGGATGTCCCCATGCAGCAATACCAAGCAACTTGAGTTATTGAATGTTTGTAGAATTGTTGAAACTTCATGAACAAGGAAAAAAATAGGTAGATTCTACTAGGCTGTCTTCCCACTATGATACCGTAAATTCATCAGGTATTACACCCGAAGGCCTCCTCTCGAATAACAGCACTAAGATTTCGTAGCCTTTACAGCAAATTTTGAAAACCATTTGCTTAACTATTGGACATGTTCGCCTGATTAAGGAGACAGTAGGTCTATCCAAAATAAGCCAGAAAAATATTGGGAAATATCACCAACTGAGAAGCAATCTGCAGATCTACGAGAACAATGATCGGAAAAAATTCCGGTCAAATAGACGCATATAATGAATGTCTAGTAATGCAACAAAACAATGCATAACATCTTTAATTTCAACAAGCTCCGTGAGCCAATGAGGTTAGCATACCACGCCCTTAAGAAGATTATGACGAGAAGGGTCCCAGACTGCTACCATTAACACAGACCCACACAACAGCACCGGGGAGTTGCAATCACGCTGGTATATTCAGTTCTATGCATAAAGTAACATATCTAATACTACTCCAATTTTAGTAAAAGAGAGGATAGAATAAGCTTACATGAATTTTGTTCCCATGACAGAATGTAGCTTCTCAAGAGTGGACATGAAAAGGCTGCGGTTAGAAACAACTTCGTCGTACTCGGCAAGAGGTGGAGGATATGGATGGTAAGTGGACGTCGCCTCCTTCAGCGTCAAGGGGCTTTGGCCACCAGCAGAAGTAGAGGCCATCATTTTCCAATACTACCCGGTGCACTATCCTCTGTACCCCAGGCACTTCCTGGGTCCTTTCTTCCTTCAATCAGCAACCTCTACCTCCCCCACTCTGCATCAAACTCTGAGTCACAGCAGGAAAACATGCTACAAAAATGATACAGAAAGAACAAACCCGGATCAGAGCCATATAAAACAAGAAAGCTACATAGTTCCCAGGAACAAGAACAAGGTTATACACTCAACTACCTTGTTAGGAACGGGAAACCGCCATCCCCCATACACACACATGCATTAAAATAAAACACCAACCATCTTACTTGGGCTAATTAATAAAGAATTAAAGATAAAAGCGAGAGGGGAAGAAAAGACTGGACGACATTCAGAATCTTCTGAGCCAATAAAAATAAAAACCAGTACAGGAAAAAGGCGGACATCCATTAAATAACAGGCACGGATTGCAGACGAGATAACAAAGACATGGAGTGGCAGACATCTTTAATGCTAACAACGGCGAACTTCAGTCAGTAACAATAACTACCAGACAATGAAAACCCAACCCGAAGAAAGAGTGGGGAAAACACGTCGGAGGAACAGGATAGCCGTGAAGAGGCCCAACAGCCATAAGAACGAAGGCAGCATATCCCCCCTTGAAGAAGAGAACCCGCCCCTACCACAAACAAGCCCACCTTCACGACCCACAAAATCTTTTCAAGAACACCAATCTGGGGCAGAACAGGAAGCCGAAAGGACAAGACCGAAACACCCGAAACGAAAAAAATATCCTTTAATCATCCCATGACGATAGATGAAACAGTCTCTGTCTGACATTCCTATGAAGATTGGAGATTCGAAACCAAAACAACACGTCCCGTATATACAAACCATCATCACCAACGAGGGGAAATGGCAAATCCCAACAGGGCTTCGGACAGAGCTGAGAAGAGAAGGCCTCGTACACGCACACCCCCCACCCCTACTGACAACACCCGACGGGGGCCACTTCTAGGGGAGGTGGAGGAGGAAAATCTTTAAAAAAAAGTGGGGGAGGGTGTGGAGTGATGACGTGAACGGTGATTCTATCATCACATCATCATCGTATCATCATGGATCAACCTGGGTAGCTCAAAAGGTCGGATCTTTTTCGAGAAATAAACAATAAAAAAATCGGTTCTTTGATTGGATTGATGATGGCTGAACATTCAAAAACAAATTAAAAAAAAATAAAAGAGGGGAGATAATTTGATGACTGGGGGGGAGGAGGAGGCATGACTGGCGCTTTGCTATTGTTCAGACAAAAGGAGGAAAAGAAAAACTTACCCACAAAAAGAGTAGAGTGGATGGGATGGAATTGGGGAATGTAATCACCTCCTCCTTTGATTTGATTATCCTAAGAAAAACCATCAATCCCTATTTTTATAATAAACCAAGGAGATGGAGATGAAGATGATGATGAAGATGACTCATGGGGAGGAGGGCTTTGGTTGTCTTTTCTTCAGTTTTCCATCAACAAGTCGAGATGACGATGATGATGACGACGAATCTCCTGAAAGATCTTCCCCCTCTTATTGATTTTACGTGGATGGTGAAATTCTATTTCTTTTTCCCCCCTTTTTCTTCTTTTGAGCTAAATTATTATTTTACCTCATTTTATTTCTCAACTGTTAATGATATTTAATGAAACCCATATATTTAATAGTAATAAGCATTGTTTTTTACTGGGCAAAGGAAAAGAACAATACCCAACTTGGAGAAAAAGCATTGGATTGTGGAATTGGAACAAGTGTCTGTGTAAGGAGGGGGAAGAGTTTCAACTCAACAACCTCCCCCCCAAAAAAAAATTCTCCATGACATTTTTTGTTACTTTGGGAAATTAAATTTGATTGCAGTCTTGCTACCCTCAAAACTTTGGAACCTCTTTTGGTCAACTAATTGTTTTGTAAGCATGCCATTCCAAGCCCCCTTTTTTTTAACAACAAAGAGGATGGATTAACAATTTTTGGTTGGCCCATGTGGTAAACTTTATTGAATGAGTATCCTTGATTTCAAAATGGAAAAAGGTCTAAAAAACATTTGGACATTGGGAATATATGGTTTTCAATTGAGAAATTGATAAATGGGTTATTTTGCTTCTAGTAATTGAGGTCATATGAGTTGAAAATGGAACAAAAATATTAGCTTTAGTCAAAAGTGGTGAGAAATATATGGAGCGGGGGGGGGGGGGGGGGGCGGGGGAATGGGTTTTCCAGAGATGTGAGATTCTTGAGGAAGACAAGTTCATTTGATCTTGATTGATCATGAACTGAATGGTGATGATGATGCCACCTTAATATTTGTGACTCCTTTTATCGATGGCCAACCTTTCGAAATCATACATTTATTGGGGGATTGATTCAAAATTGCTAAACGTTTGCCGCATTCAATGGCGTTTTTCTTTATTGAATTATTGAACACACATCTTCTTCAAGAGGTTGTTTTCTTCTTTTTTTACAGTCCCTAAACATAATTCACATGATCCCATGTAAAAGCTACACTAAAAAAAAGTCAAGTGTATCTATGAATGGAGATGAAGAGATGTCATTAGTACATACAAAAAGAAAGATGGGAATGGGTTTTGAGTGGTGGAGGAAGAATCACTTGTCAACTAATTGAAGCCTTTCTTTTTTTTCCATATAATTTAATTTTTATTATTATTATTTTTTGCATTTCTTTGTAAAGGGTTTAAGGTTGCTCTTGGGGATGTGTCTAATCTCAATCAACCACATAAAAATAAATAAAAGTGTGGCTGAAATTGCTTGTCTTTCTTCCCCCAACCACCTCCCTCTCAAAAGTCGTATCATGCGGAACCCAAAAAATTAGGAGAAATCGATAAATATATGCAAACTTATCAAATCTACTTTTTGATTTCATGCTTTTTTGGTTGTTGTTTGTTGGGAAAATATTGGATATTGACAAAAGGCAAAAAGGGTCACCAACACCATCACCAAACCCAATCAAATATCAAATGTGGGCAGCCCAAATCAATTGGGCCGGCCCAATTTCTTATTTGGGTTTGAATTTGGGCCCTTTCATTAGACACACATGAAATCAAACAGGCGCAAAAGCAGGACAGGAAGAAAAAGATTGAATACAAAATGGAAGACTAAGCATAGACAACAGCTTTATTACATAAAGCATTCACAACAGCAACCTTCTTTTATGTGTATATATCCAGAGATGCCCTCTCCTTTGGCGATGTATAGAACACGCGGCGAGACGCGGGTGTATGTAAGAATCCGCTTCCTCCCCAGTTCGCCATCGCGAACCTCCAGCTTCTTCGTGCCTTCTCGAATCATCTTCAAGCTCTGTGTAAGCCTCCCTAGTTCATCATCAATCTTCACCTGTTATGGTCAACTTCCGACGTTGAATCCCTCCGGAAGTTTGATAGAGCCATTTGTCCGTGAGGGGAGTGTACTACTACTGGCGTTCTGTATGTAAGGCCTCGACCGCTTCTATTGCCGCTGCTGTTCTCGTTCAGGGCAACTCCGACTACACGAGCATCGTGAGTTCGTGGGTCATCTCCAAGGCTGCTGCTACTGTTGAGTGAAATATCAAAGGTGTCGCTGTGTGCGTCCATCATATTGTCCGAGAAGACGTTGGCTGGAGTCCCATCAATGTTTCGTTCTCCCAGCCTCTCGGTTGGAAGAAGCGACTCCTCGATCTCCAAGCTCAGTCCGCAACAGGCTGATAATGGCTCATTTGTGATCAGTGGACCTCCATCGCTGAGGTAGATGGTTGCCTTCTCTCTAACATCCTGATTTGAACCGTTGTTCCCTCCCGCCATCTGCATGCTTTCAACGTCATCTCCCTTCGATGAGGAAACCGCCCATTTCTGGACACCATCATACTCCAGGTGGCCATTATCTGACCGCTTGTTTGTACAAACGATCTGCCGAATTGCTTCGACTTTCATCTCCAAGAAATGTTTTTCCCTCTCTCTTTTCAACAAGATCTCCTTAAGGATGTTCATCTCCCTGGCGTCAAAAGCAAATTTCTCTTGAGTCACTCGCCAGTATTGCTTGGCCTCCATCTCTGCCGACGCCTTCTCCCTTTGGAGCTGCATTATCATGGCGATCACTTTGTCTGTGGCGGTAGCAGCTGCGTTCCTCTCTTTATCGAGTTCAAGGCACAGTGAAGCACACCCAACGCATCCTGCTCTCTTCGTATGCTCTGATTCCTCAAAAAGCCAACAGGTATTTACATCATTAGCCCAGTCGACACTTCCAAACTCATTTTTCTCCGTTCCGCCAAAGCCGCTGACGGCTTTCATGAAGTTACATCGAGATCCTTCTTCCACCGCGAAAACATCATCGGGTCCAAGGCCAAAACGAGAGGGACTCGTCAAGCTCTTTGCTCGATTCGAGCATGACCTTTCGAGGCTTGACGGAGAAAAACGGCTTGTGCCTCGGCTATCTGTACATCACACGAAGAGCATGAGAGAGTATTGTTGCATCGAGCAAGACCTTCTCGACGCCGGCAGAGACAGAACCTTCGTCTTAAGTTGAATAATCCATTTCCCCTGATAGCGGAACGCCCAGATTTCAGAGCATCCAATCGGTAGGTCTGTAGAAGGAGACAGAGTAAGTCGGTAGAAGATGGAGACAGAGTAAGTCGGTAGATGAAGGAGAAGAAGAAGAAGACAGAGTGAGACGAACAAAAACGACGACATTATCCTCAGTCTTGAGTTCTACTTTTGGATTTCTGATTTTGTTTGTTCCTTGGATAACGATGACACGCCCAGGGGAAGAACAGGAGTTCTCTTCGAACCTGGACGATTCGAACCGTTCAATGTTTCGTCCAAAGGAGTTGTTTCCCTAGGCACGTATGCTCCGTGGTCATTATACGTTCGATGCAGGTATCGGACACTTGAGTTCAGTGATACCGACAACGATTTCTTGATCCGCGTGTGCAGATCGAGCTGGAAACTTGGGATCGTTTGCTGCTGGTTACCTACCATTGAAAATTGTTGCTGTTCGACTCCGCTCCCCCGACCAAATTGCTCGTGAGATGACCTGATACGGTGGTCTTCGACGAGGCCTCAGTTTCAGGAACATGAAATTCTCAGCCTGTATGCAGTATTCAAGGTATAATGTGTTAGTGTGCCAAAACACTTTAATATATTTGTGGATAAATAATTAATAAAGACGAGTATTTGTCATTGATTATTTTACTTTTCTGCACGTGAAATTATTAATAATAAAGTCCCACACATTATTGAGTATATTAATCTGAAATAGTCCGTGATCGGATAGATGTTTAGAGGGGACATGGACATCTAGATCATCGCTAAGTATAGCTGAGGTCAAGATAGACCAAGGGATAGTGTATCCAAGTTATACTTAGGGGTACCTTAAGATTATGGATACTGGACACGACTCGATTAAGAGGATACAATATATTGAACATCATTGGTCAATCCTCTTTATGGACGAGTGTAACTGATCTTTTGACTTGAGACCTTCATTTATTCTATGCGTGGAGTTTGCGCACTTTGACGTCGTTAAAATCAGTCTTTAACCGGATTGTGAGTAATACGATTGTTGGGTGTGTGACAAAGCGTAGAGATGATAATATTGAGTCAATATAGGATTCATCGCTCTCTTGGATTAGAGAGTTGACATCTAGGTCACTTGATAGAGACATTAGTGATTCTAAAAACCATGGCCATGGGAGGAATGTTATACATTCCTATAATGACGGGAACACTTCTGCGCATGACAGAATGGATCCACCGAAATCAACTGCTCGGACTCTCAAGCTACTAATAACAACTCATGTTTCATCGTGCAACATCGTAATTCCGCGCAACTGGGATGGAAAATACAGGACAAGGACTCTTCAGGTTGATTTGATGTAAATGCGGATCCCGACTGCAGATCCTAAGATGGCGAGGGGGACGAGAAACTGGAGGAGCCTAACGATGAACTCGGAGGTCTTGTCCTGGTAATAGTGAGGCTGCTTGGGCGGGGTGTACGCTCTCCTGGCGGGGATCGTCGAGGCGTCGATCTCCCCTATGCAGTATTCGTCCATCATTGCCCTCGCGCTGGTGCTATGCCCAATGTCCTCGAAATCGTCTGTCGCGTCCTTCCCTGAGAATTTCAAAAACGAACCCAAAGCTTCACGTCCCGTACAGGGCAGGTTGAGCAATCCAAACACACACGTACCGGTGGCGGACAACAAGACGTCGTCTCCGCCGGGGTGGTCTTCGAGGAACTTGGTCACGTCATACACCTGAGACGGGGAAGCCCAGATCAGCGAAAACACCGAAACAAACACAACCGGAGAAGGAAAAAGGGGTCGGGTCGGCTTACCTTGCCGGAGATGACAAGCCAGCAGTCCTTGGGGGAGTTGTGCTCGGAGACTTGAGACAACGTAAAGACCTCGTTCTTGCCGGCACCCATGTCTCCGCGGCCGATCTCGAGCCGAACTTACACGAGACAAGAGAAGATCCCGGGTGGTAGGAGGAACAAGGAGAAGATGTTGTGTGTGTGTGATCTTTAAATTCATCAAAACCGGGGGGATCCCCCACCCCATTATCAAACAACTACGTACCTAACTTGGGTGAGAACCCTTTGTCCCCCTGAGCTCTCTCGTTCGGACATGACACGTATACGACACGAAAACTGTACGACAATAAATAGTGCTGCTATAATCCTCTGAGATTTCTGGGCACACATAACATGGAAGAATATATTATAAGGGGCGATTAATATATAATTGGACCGCCCCCCTGTACGACATTTTATACATTTAATAACGTAGTGTTCGTCAATGTATAGGTGGGGACGTGGGTGGTTCGCCAACCACCACCAAAAGCTCGAACCGAGTAAGATGATGATGTTGAAGAACATAGATAGATAGATCGATCCGCTGCTTGTGTTTGTGGCGGGTGTGAGACTCGAAGTCACCGAGTACGTTCGTCCGATGTACGACGTACTGCGTCTCTGGAAAAACGCAAAGTTCTTACAATATATATTTGCATAGTAATTTTTCGAGTAGGGTTTATGAAATAAGATTAGGTCGATTTTAATTTTAAAATTTGAAAAAGGGTCGAATTTTTGATATATTAAAAAATTTTAAAATTTATAAACTAATATTTTTAAATAACAAAGCTCTGTACGCTACTTTTGTTGTATTTTTCCAATTGTCCATGTCGGAACTTGTTACTTAATTGTCGGAATTAAAAAATTGAGCGGTTATTGTTGTTGCAGTGACGTAATTTTACATAAGAAATAATGGTCTTTCAGCGAAAGAAGTCAATTCAACATTTTTTGTTGTTTAGTATCATTTACGGGACACATACATGATTGGTTTCCTAATCTAACGTTTTCCGTTCAATTATAATCACAACGAGAAAACAAAGCCACCCAAACAAAAAGATTCAAGTTTTGATAGTAAGTATCAAGAGTCCGTGTGGTTGTTTAAGAATTAGGTGTCTTGGCCCGAGTCACACAAAACTGGCTTGCAGGCCAAGTCAAGAAAAATTCCGTTACACACGAAACCCACCCGCTATCCCCCCCACTCCCTCCTCCTTCCTCCGACGACGACGGATCCCCGGCGGAAACCCTAAGCAACCGACGGCAAGGAGGGAGGGGGAGGATGGCGGTGGCGACTATGGTGAGCTCCGCCGGGGGTCTTCTTGCTATGCTCAATGAGAGCCACCCTCAGTTGAAGCTCCATGCCCTCTCCAACCTCAACAAGTGCGTCGACTTCTACTGGCCAGAGATCTCCATCAGCGTCCCCATCATGTACCCCCTCCTTTTCCCCCTTATTTTCTTCTTGAAGAGAGGAGGAATTGCGTAATTAGGGTTTGATTTCCTCGTTCTCTCGTATTTCTCCTCTCCATATTGAGATGCGGCGTGGATCCGTGGATCTTTCCTCGTTTTCCTTCAGGCCTGCTGGCCTCGTTTAACTTCCTGGGATCTATATTCGGATAGCCGTTGCCTGCCGTAGCTCCGTCTGATCTCCCTGGTTGTTTTTAGCCGAGAGATTTCATGGTTTTAAGGAATGCAGGAAGAATTGCCTGGTGGAGGATGCAGTACGGTCGGTGCTGTTCAAATGTGACGGGGATCTTGTAGCAGCTAATTTGCTGATTGTGGACTATCATATTGAAGAGTAACCGTGGAGGCCTTTTGGCATTCTTAGAAATTACCTAAACACGAGACTGATAAATAGTATGTTAAAATGCTATACACCTACACCGTGCCATAAGTTGTTAACATGACAGCGGTTGCTGTTTTGAATTGTCTGACTTGTCGCGCAGACAAGGTTGGTACATTTCAGCGAGTATTGTTTAATATGATTTGAGGGTACATGTTTTTGATTTGGCGTGAATTGGCCTTTGAAGTTGAACGTTTTTGTGTCCATTTGTTCTCATTCTGGTAGTATATTGTGCTATTGAAAGTGACCGCAGTTCTTTTTCCCTTGCTGAAAATTTCAGTGAAAGTTTATATGAAGACGAAGAGTTTGACCAACATCAAAGGCAGCTCGCTGCTCTTCTTGTCTCTAAGGTAGAAGATCTCTTGATTCATTACTTCAGTTAAAGGTCTTTTTTGGGCCACCTTTGTTTGGCCGTGGTGGAAATCAAAATAACATAGAGGATTTTGATGAACGTGTTAGATCTAATGATCGAAACTGAATTGTCCTTCTTTTTATCTTATCTCCTAATCCAAACAAAGGATGAAGGTCTCTTTAAATGGGAAGGACTTTAAGGGTTGGTTCCTGCACACGTGGGGGATATCTGATGAAGATATTTGTCTTATGCTCACGGTGTTTTTGGGGATATATTACTTCATACAGCTTGCCTGTGGCCTGTCCTTTTTAAGCTCTTGTTTGGGTTGTCTGCATGAAGCTCTTTGGCTTCCATAGTTGCTCTGAGATTGGGGGTTGTACTGTTTATTTATGACCTATTATTTCTAAAGGGAAATGCTTTTATACTTTTCTGTAATTCAGCATGTGTTTGTCTTTGTGTATGTGTAATTCAGCATGTGTTTATTTATGACCTATTATTTCTAAAGGGAAATTCTATTATACTTTTCTGTAATTCAGCATGTGTTTGTCTTTGTGTATGTGAAATTGGGGCTTGTGGTCGGACTCGGTGTGTTAGTTATTTATAATTTGAGATCAGATTGTTCTAAATGGTTGGGTTTTGAGGCATATATTTGTTGATTATGGTGCTTACATGCTTGCATTCTACTGCTAAAGCCTCATCTGGCTTCTTGTTCTCTTTGCTTTCTCAGGTGAGGAAAATCTGGAATCTTCCGAGCTGTAACGTAAAGAACCCAAAACAATGGAAACTAATATGGTGTGCTTGATATGCTTAGTTGCCTACTCTTGTGGGGCTTATGAACTGGGTTGAATTGTGCATTCTTATATCCTAACTAATGGGTCATTGAACAGTGGATTTTCCCCAAACCCTATATTCAGGTGCTTAGGTCTTTAAGGTTTACTCTTTGGCAGTTTGATGTTTAGTTGTCATTCAGAGTTGCAAAATGCATTTGAGAGTGGTAGTTGATTTTCATAATTGTCTGGTTAGAATTGGAGAGGCTTCCTGGTTAGATTTGGGTCCATCAGGACATTATGCATCTGTCGACTTATCTTAGTTATTGTTTATCAATGGAATCTTATTTTTATTATTCATTACAATATGGACAATAATTATAAATCGAGAGGTTGATATATGTTTATTTATTTGGGATTTAGAAGCCAATTTCTTTCTTATGCAATTATAACTCTTCTGCATTAGCAAGTCCAAAATGTAGATGATTGGATTGAAATCTATGTTATCTTGGAGGTTTGACAGACAATCAGTTCGAGGGGTTTAACTATGACATTTTATTTGCAAACTTTTCTCTGATTTATATTTATTTTGTAAGGTCTTTTATTACCTGGGGGAGCTGAATGACTCACTGTCCTACGCTCTTGGAGCTGGCTCTCTTTTTGATGTTTCCGGGGAGTCTGATTATGTGCATACTCTTCTTGGTAAGAATAGCTTATAGTTCGTGTATGAGCTTTATGTTTAGCATAAACATGACTGTAATTGTCGCAAATTCAACCCTTCCATTCCTACCCCTGAAAGTCTGAGTTTTATAGAAGCTTCGGTTTATGTCAGCATGGGTTAATACTGGTTTGAACTAAGCATGCAGTTTTGTTATTGTACAGCAAAGGCGATTGATGAATATGCAAGTCTGAAGTCCAAGGCTGCAGAATCAAACGAAGCTGTTGAAGTGGATCCAAGACTTGAAGCAATTGTAGAGAGAATGCTTGATAAGTGAGCTGCAATCCTTGTGGCGTGGTTAAGTTGTAGTATGAGGTTGTAGTTAAACTCAGCTATGTATACTTGTTTGTAGGTGTATCAATGATGGAAAATACCAACAAGCCATGGGTATATCAATCGAATGTCGAAGACTTGATAAGCTGGAGGAATCCATAACCAGAAGTGATAATGTGCAGGGTTCTCTATCTTATTGCATTAATGTATCTCATTCCTTTGTGTATCGCCGAGAATATCGCCATGAGGTGGGTTCTTTTAGTTTCTTTCCCTGTTTGACTGCTATAATTTATGGAGCTTCTTCCCGAACCTTTTCTGGGTGATATGCTAGAGTTTTGTTAGTTTTGATCTGTTTAACCGTGACAATGTCATACGGGAGTTGGGCTATTGCAATCGTTCCTAGTTTTCCTTTTCACCGTGCTTTTCCTGGCATTCATCAATTACTGATGATTAAATGTTCTTTTCAGGAAGATTACTTTTGATATCCAGTATAAAAATGAAATAATTACTTGAACATTGAGCTAATTATTATGCAATAGCCTCAATTTTTAATTGGTTAATGATGGAGACTGCTATTTAAATATTTGGGATGGTGTGCTGTTTCTTTAGTTACTGCATGTATAACCTTCAATTTTGCTTCAGGTGCTGCGTCTTCTTGTCAATGTGCACCAGAAGCTGCCTTCTCCTGATTACTTGAGCATATGCCAGTGCCTCATGTTCTTAGATGACCCTGAGGCCGTTGTGCAAATACTGGAGAAACTTCTGCGGTCTAGTCAGGATGATACTTTGTTGGCATTTCAAATAGCCTTTGATCTTGTGGAGAATGAACACCAAGCTTTTCTCCTAAATGTAAGAGACCGCTTTTCAGTCTCAAAGCCTCAGTTAGTCGAAGCCACGAGACCACCTTCTGATTCTCAAGATCCTGGTGCGGATGTGAATATGACTGATGGATCCCCTACTTCTGATGCCAGTCCTTCCCAAGTGGATCCATTTGACGCCACATATGCGGAGAGGGTTAAGAAAATTAGGGGAATCTTGTCTGGGGAGACGTCCATACAATTGACTCTTCAGTTTCTTTACAGCCACAATAAGTAAGACTTTTTAGGATAATATCCCTCATGTATTTTGGCATGTTTTGTGCTGGGGAGACATGCTCATGTTACAGTTCTGTTTCTTTTGGGGTTTTCTTTCAGATCGGACCTCCTTATCTTGAAGACCATAAAGCAGTCCGTAGAAATGCGCAATAGTGTCTGCCACAGCGCAACAATTTATGCCAATGCAATTATGCATGCTGGGACAACCGTGGACACTTTTTTGAGGGAAAATTTGGTGAGTTGGTCACCTAGTTATTATATCTCGTCTTTTACCTATTTTAAATTTATATCATTTCCTGTGTTATCAATGGTGCTTAAGAGCCATTTATCTGTTCTCAGGACTGGTTGAGCAGAGCTACAAACTGGGCAAAATTCAGTGCTACTGCAGGACTGGGAGTCATTCATAGAGGCCACCTTCACCAGGGCAGGTCTTTAATGGCTCCTTATTTACCCCAGGGGGGTGGGAGTGGCGGTGGAAGTCATTATTCAGAAGGTGGTGCTTTATATGCTTTGGGCCTAATCCATGCCAACCATGGAGAGGGAATCAAACAATTTTTACGCGATAGCTTGCGCAGCGCCAATGTCGAGGTGGAGATTTTATGTGATTTGGTGCCATCTTATTTGCACATAATTTACTGTTTGTTCCTGACTGAATGCTTTCCTGCAGTTTATACAACATGGAGCTTGCTTAGGCCTTGGATTGGCTGCTCTTGGAACTGCTGATGAGGACATATATGATGACATTAAAAGTGTCCTCTATACTGATAGTGCTGTTGCTGGGGAAGCTGCCGGTATTAGTATGGGTCTGTTGATGGTTGGAACTGCAAGTGAGAAGGCAGGCGAGATGCTTGCTTATGCCCATGAGACGCAGCACGAGAAGATCATCAGGTAAAGGTGGTGAATTATTTTGCAGTGCATTGTTGATTTGCTTAAATAAAGATGCTTTGTTCACTCATATCATGGTTATTACTTGTTTGCTAGGGGTTTGGCACTGGGCATTGCCCTCATGGTTTACGGAAGAGAAGAAGAAGCGGACACACTGATTGAACAGATGACACGTGATCAGGACCCTATCCTGCGTTATGGTGGAATGTATGCTCTGGCTTTGGCATACAGGGGAACTGCAAATAACAAAGCCATACGTCAGCTTCTTCACTTTGCTGTCTCAGACGTCAGCGACGATGTCAGGAGGACTGCTGTTCTTGCGCTGGGATTTGTCCTTTATTCGGAACCGGAGCAGGTCAGAATTTATCTGCTTTTGTTGGTGGCTGGCGTTTTTTTTGTGTTTCTGATGTTATTTCTACGTGAGGAATTATTAGTTTATTTCATTGTGCGGCTTTATTAGGGCCATGTCATTAAAACTGAAATTATTCTCTTGAATTGCAGACGCCTAGGATCGTATCACTGCTCTCTGAGTCCTATAACCCCCATGTCCGTTATGGTGCAGCTCTTGCAGTGGGAATATCTTGTGCAGGTACTGGCCTGAGCGAGGCTATTTCCTTGCTTGAGCCTCTCACGTCAGATGTTGTCGACTTTGTCCGTCAAGGGGCACTGATTGCCATGGCCATGGTTATGGTGCAGACTAGTGAAGCTAGTGATTCTCGCGTTGGAGCCTTCAGGTGCTCTATTATTGTATTTACAAATGGATGAATTTTATTTTATTTGCTGTGCTGAAACATCTTTTGTCGATGAATACAGGCGGCAATTAGAGAAAATTATATTGGACAAGCATGAAGATACTATGAGCAAGATGGGGGCAATTCTGGCTTCTGGAATTCTTGATGCCGGTGGAAGGAATGTTACAATTAGACTACTATCCAAGACAAAGCACGATAAAGTAACTGCTGTGGTTGGTCTTGCTGTTTTCAGTCAGTTCTGGTACTGGTATCCGCTTATTTATTTCATCAGCTTGGCCTTTTCTCCGACGGCGTTCATTGGCTTGAATCACAACCTGAAAGTACCAAGATTTGAGTTCTTATCTCATGCGAAGCCGTCGCTATTCGAGTATCCTAAGCCTACTACAGTTCCCACGACTACCTCCTCAGTGAAGCTTCCAACTGCCATCCTATCGACATCAAATCGGGCCAAAGCGAGGGCTAAGAAAGAAGCGGAGAACAAGGCCAACACGGAAAAGACAGCTGTTGCAGAGGCAACCTATGGCACTTTAAGCATCGGAAAGGGAAAATCAGTCGCTGATAGGGACACCGATTCGATGCAGGTAATTTCCATTTACTTAATTAGTCACTCTTCAAATTGCTATTGTTTATGTTTTGGCTTGTCTAATTTGATTCTGTTCTGGCAGTGAAGTTTTTAGTTGTGTCGGGCAGTGGTTTGGTGTACTGTTTGCGTAGCTCGGGATGATCTGATTGGAGTCCTGGTTTTTCCTTTTATAGGTTGATAGCTCCCAGGAGAAGATATCAGAACCTGAGCCGTCATTCGAGATATTGACCAATCCTGCTCGGGTGGTGCTTACCCAGGAGAAGTTTATTAAGTTTCTGGAAGAAAGCAGATACGTGCCCGTCAAGTTGGCTCCTTCAGGTTTTGTCCTTCTGAAAGATCTGCGTCCAACCGAACCGGAGGTTCTATCGCTGACAGACTCGCCATCATCACATGTGTCGACAACTGGCGGATCTACTGCGACCGGACAGCAAGCTCCTGCTTCCGCGATGGCAGTTGACGAGGAGCCCCAGCCACCCCAGCCGTTTGAGTACATGCCATGAGATTCTTCCGTCCTGACTCAACTTCTTTGCCCCAAGGTGCGAATGCGCGCATCGGTCTTACTTCTTTGGAGGGGCAACCCTTCCTCGTGATCTCGTCTGTAAGTCATTGGTTAAGTGGGGGACGGGACTCTCGACGCCCTGCACTTGGACTGAAAGTGAGCGATGGGAATACTGGGGGATGTCATGTAGTTATTCCGACAATCAAACTGAAGTCGGGAATTTGACGTCGGTGATTGCACTGTCGGACGTCTGTCTAGGCGGCGTGTTTAGTTATACTTTCATGTGGTCGGTCATTTTATGTTTTTTCTACATTAGATTAGATTAGATCGATTCATTAATTATATATAGCTGGTGTTGTGATGTTCGGAGTCGATTCATATGATGTTAGGAGAATTAAGCAGCACTGACTTTTTATGAATGGATGTGGGCCAATTCGGGCTCCAAATTATTTATACAAAAATCAAATGGTTGTAATTGTGGCTTTCTACGGTCCAATTCCCCAAAACCATAGCATCATTTAACTTTCTACTTTATCACACCAACAAATACTCAATCGCTTTGCATCTCTCTCACTTGTGTCGCGTGACGTCACGCTCTCGATTAACAAAAACCTGACCCGATAACGATTATGTCATCACGTTTTTGCCTTGTTCTAATAGATCGATAATTTTTCATTCGATTTGATCTCTTTCCAGAAGCATTCTGATTTGGGATTGATATGATGATGATTCCTAATCAATGGATTATTCCCCATCCCTCATTCGGCCGCCGGCCTCATAAAATAAAAACCCAAATACTAATCATTACAACTTTTTGTCTGTGGATTCCCCTCAAGATCGACCCTCTCTACTCAAATCTAGAGACTGCGGAAGAACAGAAAAAAAAGGGTTTTTTTCTCCCCTCTTCTTCTTATTCGGGTGGACAATGATTGGATTGAGATTGAGAATGGCAGTGGACTTCCAATAATAATAATGATAATAATGATGATGATGATACTTTTTAACCAATAAGAGCGTGAGCCTCTTAGGGTTTATCTATTGACACTTTTTAAGCATAAGGCAAACTAAAAATGATTTAGCCTTCAACTACCTCGCCGATATGCTTAATGATTGAGTGTGTACGCGAGGCGGGGACGAGGGCGATGAGCTCCGCATGAAGTTAGTTATAAACGTTGCCCCGCCCTCGGTCGAAGGGAAAGGAATTTCGTTCCGTATGAGACTAAACCCAATCATCATTGAATTGGACGCAACTTGGACAATATCAAAATCTAATGCTCTCTTTTCTTTTTCTTTTTAGGGGTCGACAACGAATGGCGAAGTAAGTTCGAGTGCTTGGTCCAAACCCTCCAACTCTCTCTAGCGGGGGATGGTCCCCTAACGAAATCGATCACGTCTTTTGTTTTCGTTTCCTTTCTTACGTGACTTCACAATCACACAAAGGAAGAAGAAGAAGAAGAAGAGGAAATCGCAAAAAAATAAAATATAGAAAATTAAACATTAGTTTAGTGAACTTTCGTCTTTGATCTTTGCAATTGCGAGAGGATTCTAAAAGCTAATATACGGCCACAAGGAAAAAAAGAAGAAGCTTAGATGGGGGGCGATAGCAAGTGAAAGTATGTTATTTTGACCACGAACCAGAGTTAAATCCAAAGAATGAAACACACCCAAAATCAAAATCAAAATCAATCAACCATTTGTTTTTTTTTTCCTTTAAAAGAATGGATTTAGATAACCACCACATGGGTTGGCGTTGGGAGGGTCTCATTGGGGTTGTTTCTTGCCAATCGTGTTTTTTTTTTGTCTAGAAAAAAAAATAGAAAAGCAACAAGAGGGGCATGAATGACTATAAAAAGAATAAAAACAGAAAGGGACGAGCACTTCTTCAGAAGAAGAAGAAAAAGAAATCGCAAAAATTGGGGAAGACTGCCATTTTGGAGCAGATGTTGTCCTCATATCCATTGTCTTCTTCTCCTTATGCAGTTCCACCTTATTTCATATTTGTCTCTCCCCTATGCGAATAAAACGATTCATACCAAGTGGATGTTTTTTATTTTTTATTTTTATTTTTTTGGTGGGAAGCATTTCGATTGCATATAACCCACATGAGGAGACATTTCGATGAAAGTGTTTGGAATGGATTGACTGAACTAGGGGTGAAATATTAAAACATGGGTGGGAAACAAAAGGAGAAACATGACGGAGGGCCCTCTTGTCCATGGGAAATAAAGAGGAGTCAAGAAATTAATGTCGGGTTGCTGTCAATCGGTCCCCCCCCCCCCCTCTCTGAAAAGACACCAAATGAGTTAGAAAGAAAAAAACTTACCTCGGCATGATAAAATTTCTTATCACCTGGGGGAGACAGAGACATAGCAACGGATAAAAATTGTGTTGACATATTTTTTAGATAATGGGTCGAGGTAATTAATTTATATTCATTTAAAAAGTTTTCTAATTTAAAATTTATTGTATGTTATCACATTCATTAAAAGAATCACCTCACCGTATTCATGTGTACTACTTAAATTGATTTTGCATTTATCGAAAAAAGCATCCCAATTAAAAAAAAAAAGAATGTGGTGGTGGTGGTGGGATTTTTTTAATTATTATTACTATTATTGCTAATATATTGGTATTTGGGTTGTTCTTCACATGGCATCCCTCATTCGACCACAGAGAGAGAGAGAGAGGAAGGAAGGTGGGGCATCAATCCATGGGAAGTGGACAATGATTGCAATGGAAGCGTGGACAAGAGTCAATCCTACCCCACTCCTCCTTTTAAGCCTTTTTGAACAACAAAAAATTAATAGAATTCATTCATCCCCAACTTACAATAATAAGAAAGAAAAGAAAGAAAGGAACGCCGAGGATTTGTTTATGATTGTGTTTGTGGTGGGGCGGGGGGAAGCTTTGCATGGAGCATATGGCCACACACACAACTCCGGTCACAAATCATAAGTTGATATTATCATCATTATTATTATGTAAAGAGTAATTGGTAATCAAAATCCACCTTTTGATATTGATATCGTTGTTTTGGAGGGTAAGGGGTTGATGGCGATATATTGATTGGGAAGTGTGAGCTCCCCCGTATGGTCCAAACCCTAGCCTTCTTCTCCTTCTTGTTTTTTTTTTCTACAAATTTTTTAGTGATGGTGGTGGGGTGGTCCTGGAGATGGCGATGATCTGTAGAAGAAGGAACAAGGAAAAATAAAAAAATTATTTTCGATATTTATTCTCGAGAGAATTCGAAAATAGTGAGAGAACCCCGAATGAGTTATGTTACGAAATAACATTTGTTAGGAAAACATTTCTTAAAATATAATAGTAACTTTTAAGATTCGTTAAATAATGTTAAAAAATTGAACAAATTATTAATAAAAAACACTATTTTGGAAAATATGTTTCAAAGCCGGAGGCGGGACCCCTTTCTACTTTAATAGTTATACATTGACTTAGAACACAACATACCTTTACTAAGAGTTCATTCATGGGAGAATCGTTCCCTAACACATGCTCACTATAACATCGCCCGCTGTTCGGTTGTTTGGGATATGATCGCAGGAGAAGGAAGGGAATCCAGAATCGAAGTATCGGGCCTGCCTCCGACGACGACTCCGACCTCGGAACTGACCTCACACCTTTCCTGGATGTGGACCATGGGGATGAATCGGCATGCTTTTCTTTCCTCCGCCACCTCGAAGGAGAGAAATGGTAAGACAAAGACAAAAAAGAAAAAGAAAAAGAAAATCATGGATAGGATGACAACAAAAACAAGGGTTTAAAAGAGACATGCACATTTTTCATGGTCCGATTTATCTCTTTTTAAAGCAAAGAAAAGCCAGAAGAAAACAAAAAGGGAGAGAGGGACATAAAGAGGACACCCTAATAATAATAATAATAATAAAATGATGGTCCAATAGAAAAGGGACGAGCATTTAGTCAATAACAAATAACAACAATAATATTGAGTGAAACTCAAAGAGCATTTGGAGTAGATGTTGTCCTCATTCCACGACATATTCCATTTTCCAAAGCCACCAAGGAAAGACGACGACGACGACGACGAGAGAGTTCACAAGTAAACCTCTCAACCAACCAGAACGATGAAAAAGATGAGGAGGTCGTCACATGGGTGTGTGTGTAATAATAATATGGTTAAGTTAAGGAGGAGGATGTTTTTGTTTGATCTCGTATGGTTTCATTAGCCTCTCCTTCCTCTGACACCCCTCCCTTTTCCTTTCCTTTTTTGTCTCCTCCGGTTGAATTCCATCTCCAAGCGAACCCCAGCTGCCTTTTGTTTTCTCTCTCGTTAATTGCAGGATAATATCAGAAAGAGACATTGCACACACGACCGACCTTATCCTTCTTCCCTCCTCGTGGCGTCTTTCTTTAATAAAACCCTCCGACAGAAGACAAAAACACACGAACATGTAAAACAATACGTGATCTCGAAATGCTCGTTAGCCTGCGTTCCGGAAGTCGATTGAGATTTTGGTTTGGTTTCAAACATTTGGCATCCACCCACTTGATCTTATGCCTGTGTTTATTGAACAAAGTATTTATGTTAGTTGATGTAAACATGCTGACAGAATTACTGTGAAAAAAAGTGTTCAGATGGGGATGTCAGGAGGGCAGCTGGGGTTGGTTTTTGTATGAAAAGGGAGGGAAGGTCGGGGATGTATGTATTGTATGTCGGGTTGCGGTCAAGTCTTTCATCTCCCCGTGGCCACATGTACCAATCTACTTAAAAACTTCACATTTTTCCTTTAAAATTTATTTGAATCATGTTTTGCTTATTTTAATCGATCATTAAAAGATAAAAAAGAGTTAAAAATAAAAAAATATTAATATAATTAAAATTAATCGTAACATACTGTATATTTTCATTTTTACGTGGCGGCGGAGAGGACGCCATTGACAAACCCTGTATTTCCTGCCTGGCATAACACTCCGACCTCCTTCTTCCTTCCTTCCTCCTTCCTTCCTCCATCCATCACATGCCCTCCAATTCCCCAACAATCAACTCAACCACTTCCTCCTCCTTCCTAAACCCTCTCTTCCTTTTCATCTAGCTGCTTTGCTGTCCAAAAATTAGCAGACGAGGCCGGCGAGACATGTACTCTGCCGCCGTAGCTGCCGCAGCCCTTCACCATCGCCACCACCACCCTCAGTTCCCCCTCGACGCCTGCTGCTTCGACTTTCCCGCCTTCTCCGGAGGTGATTCCTGCCTCGTCCTCACCGCCGACCCCAAGCCCCGCCTGCGTTGGACCCCTGACCTCCACGATCGCTTCGTAGACGCCGTCACGCAGCTCGGCGGCCCCGACAGTGAGTGTTTCCCCCTCCTACCGCTCCACTCCTTCTTTGCTTGCCGTGTCTGTGGTTTTCAAGTGAGGGATCTTCTGCGGTGTCTCGTTGGAGAAGATGCGGAAAGCAGGGGAGCTTCCTGCGTTTTCGATGGCTAAGAAGCAACGGGGCAAGGTTCTCGGGTCAGACATCAGTTTGCGAGGCAATGCGCCTCGTGCGGACAACGTGTGGAAGCGATTTGAGCAAGTTTGGTGCTTGCGATCTCCATCTGCATGCGGATTTGCCTTTTTTTTCTTTTTTAGTGGATGTCTTTGTAGTCTAATGCCGAAATCGTAGTTAGAAGAAGCTTGTCCCCTTTCTTTCACTCGAGCTGGAGCTTAGTTGGGGATCGGTTGATGTCTTACTAACCATGGTTTTCTTGCAGAGGCTACCCCGAAGAATATCCTGCGGACGATGGGAGTGAAAGGCCTTACTCTCTATCATTTGAAGTCTCATCTACAGGTTCCTTTGCCGAGCACGGTGTCTCGGTTATGGGGAGTAGTCGGCTTTTGAGGACTGGGAAATGACACTTTTGAATTATGTTGCAGAAATACCGATTGGGAAAGCAGTCACCGAAAGACTTGGCCGGCAATCCCAAGGAATGCTCAGGCAAGTTATCACCGTCGAGTAGCCACGGTTCTATTATGTTAACATCTGTTTGCTTCGCATGTTGCTCGGGCAAAGGCTTGATGATCTCAAAGGAAAGTTCTATCCTACGCCTGAAAGCTTCTGTTTGCAGCCCCCTGTGATGGCAATAGCCAGAACGCTGCCGTGTCGACAACATCAGTATCAAGAGCAGTCGAACAGGAAATAAACGAGTAAGCTCCTAGTTTATCTTCTGTGGGGAGTTCTCCTCGCAGCATGGCTGTCAGTCCGTCAATCCGTGCTAACTCATTGGATTTGATTTTGAACCTTTTGAGCAGTGGATTCCAAGTCACCGAAGCTCTCAGAATGCAGATGGAAGTCCAAAGAAGACTCCATGAGCAGCTTGAGGTGGGTTAATTTTACTTGAATCGGACTTGGGATGAAATATCTCGACCCATCGTGATACAATAGACAGTGACTGGGTATTCTTGGGACAGGTACAGCGTCATCTCCAGATTCGCATAGAAGCACAAGGGAAGTACCTGCAGTCAATGTTGGATAAGGCTTGTAAAATCATGTGCGAGCAGGTTACGCTTGAATCAGTTGGAGATGAAAGAGGATCAGAAAGCGCTGCTGGTATGGCTGCGGAAATACATGCACCGGTGATGCCTTGTCCGAGTGAACTTGCAGTCGCTCTAGAGAACTTTAGGGTGCCTGGTGTTGTTCCCAGTCGGATTGGGGATTGCTCCATGGAAAGCTGCATGACTTCCGCAGATAACTCCTCGGTCTCATCAAACGGCTTCGCTTCATGTGCTCGCACTGATTCAGTTAAGAAAAAGATGAGGACATTTGGGAATCAACAAGGCGAGTGGATGGCGAACAGCAATATCCAGTGAAGTCAAACTCGAGTTCCCCTAATGGTTCAACGGTCTTATTTTTGGCATTCGGAGAATCTGAATTGATCCTGATTGTCGTAGTGTAAATTCTTAAGTCACTGCAGGTAGTCGTGTTAATATGATTGGTGTCTGTGGTTCGAGTCGTTAGGGTGATGTGCGACTCCAGTAGAAGAGATTTCAGTTCGTTATATGGTCTTTGGTTCGGTTCGAGGAAGAAATGATTCCTTTGTTTTCGTTTCATGTGATGCGAATTTTCGTGATGCTGGACAGAAGATAACTCAGATCCGGTGAACATTCGAATCATGGAGCATGTAGAACAGCAAAATACACTGCAATTTCGCAAGGCTGGAAAGAAGATGACTCAAATCCAGGGAGTGTCGTCCTATTGAATCCCTAGAGCTTGCATGCTCCTTACCAATGACACCGCATGCTCGTTCCGTTGCTTCCATTGATCAATGCCCTCGTCTTTTCCCATCACAAAACGCTTGTCGTTCCCGTCAAGTACACTTATGATCTGTCTTATATTAGGCCGGAGTCTAGGATCAGAGCGTGTGCAGGCTATCCCCAGTTCGACGAGCCTCTTTAGCTGGAGCGGATCATATTCCTCCTTCAGTCTTATGTCGACCAACTCCGTCAATGTCTTCCTCCGAGCCTCAAGCTCGCACACCTTTCTCACGAGCAATGCTTCTGGTCTGCGGAAATCAACTGCCATCTGCCCTGTGACAACCTCCAGAATGACCACTCCGAAGCTATATATGTCGGTCATTGGAGTCGCCTCGCCAGATTCAACATACTCCGGAGCTAGGTACCCGAATATACCACGTACTGATTTGTCTCTCGTGTTGTGTGCTGCGTGATGTTCATGATCATTTCTAGTTAGGAATTCTGCGAGCGCGAAGGAACTGAGCCTTGGGTTCATGTCTGGATCAAGGATGATGGCAGAGGAGGTGATGTTCCGGTGGATCACCTGTTCATCCCATTCTTCATGGAGATAAAGAATGGCAGAGGCGAGAGACTTGACGATGTTGTAACGTTTCCGCCAGCGTAGGAAAGTGTGACTGGCTACTTTTCCTCGGTCCGCATGATGAAACAGGCAGTGGCTGAGAAGAAGGTTGCTTGAGTAGTTATAAACAACCAACATCTCTCCCTGGTCGGTGCACCAACCACGTAGCTGTACAAGGCTGCGATGACGTAGCCTTCCCAAGTTGTGGAGTTCGTTCGAGAACCGTGCTACTAATGCAGGGCATTTGGTCATGCCAAGCCGCTTCACAAGGATGTGCCGATTGTTGTTGAGGTATCCATGGTAGGCCGTTCCAAAATCCAACTCTGCCACCCTCCTAGAATCGGCGAAGTTGTCTGTCGCTGAGGCGAGTTCTTTGTAGGATATCTCGCGCGGAGTCTCTACCACAAAGTTTGCACTGACCCTCCTTGGGACAGTGCCATCAGTGGAAGAAACTTGGCTGTCTTTGACTTCTTTCTCAGCCGACTCGTAGATTGTGTCTGTGCGCGCACTGACATAAAATGTCGCTGCCGAATTACTGCACGTAGTGGTGGATGTGATGGAGGATCGAGCGTTGGCCATGGTGCTCCTACTGGTATCACTCGAGGAGGACAAAGATATGTAGAGAGGCTGGGACTGGAAGGATGGGAGACTAGGCAATTTACCAGACACGTCGCCGTAGAGTGCTTCCACGACCCACTTCATTGTCGGCCGTGACTGAGGGTTATGGAGGGTACAGAGTAGTCCAAGGTGTATTACACGTTCCATATCGGAGAGGCCAAAACTGCCATCGGGAAGACGGGGATCTGCGGCCTCCAGAAGCTTTCTTTGGTCTGACATCCTCCTCACCCAGTCTAACAGGACGATCTTGTCCTCGGGATATGATATGTCGACTGCTCGTCTTCCAGAAGCTACCTCCAGCACAACGATCCCAAAGCTGAAGACATCGGACTTGGCCGTCGCGAAGCTTTGCTTCTGGAAGCTCTCTGGGGGTAAGTAACCGATTGTGCCGCCCATCTTCGTAGTGTCTGCCAAATGGAACTGCTGGTAACTGTTACGAGACGTCGTCCTGCTGTTAGTAGCGGTCTGATGTTGATACTCGAATTCGTGCTCCAGCCACCGTGCCAGCCCGAAGTCCCCGAGCCGAGCATTGAACTGGGAGTCGAGCATAACATTGCTTGTCTTGACATCACGGTGGATAATCTGGGTCTCCAACTGCCCGTGAAGATAATTCAACGCGGCAGCCAATCCCCCGACGATGTTCCTCCTCCTCTCCCAACCAAGGGTCGCCGTAGGGGACAAGTTGTCGAGCTGTCTGAAAAGGACCCTGTCGAGACTCCTGTTCGGCATGTAATCATAAACGAGCAGCAGCCTATCCTCGTGCACGCACCACCCTATCAGCCTGACGAGGTTCCGGTGCCTGAGATGAGCCACAGCTATGAGCTCGGCCACAAACGTCCTCTCGAACCTCTCCCCCTTCTCAGCGAGGCACTTGACAGCAACCACGGTCCCATCACTAGGCAGAACAGCCCTGTAAACCTTCCCGAACCCTCCGCTGCCAAGGACCTCATCCTCACTAAAGCCCTTCGATCCAATATAAAGCTCCGAGTAGGTGAAGATCCTGGGGCTCTCCTTGCCCACTTTCTTCGACGACAAGTCGACCCCGTCCAAGTCAAAAAACGCCCCGGAGTGATGTTTCTTCACAGGGCCGCGGAACCTGATCCAACCGGACTCATACAACCGGTGCGCACGCTTGCAGACGAGGTTCATGAGCTGGTGGCCACAGGTGCGGGATGGGGTCTCCTGCGGGGGCTCAATCTCTTCGGAATCGGCCGGGAGAACGAAGCAGAGGCGGTTGAGCCGCATGGCCGCGTAGGGTCCTGTTTTTGGCTTGGTTTTGGTTCTGGTAGGGAACTCCCTCTAATGGAAGGACATGGTTTCGATTGAATGGCAAAGATCACGAACGATTGCAAAAAGATTGAGGAGAGGATTATATTATGATTTGGGAAGTGGGAATTCAAACATTGGTTAGGTCGAATGCGGGTTGAAAAACACGTTGAAATTGGAAAATGACCGGCCAGCCGGTGGCCCAACCCCCGCTTTGATTTTGTTTTCTCTAAGTATATGGAAAAGGGAACTACTTGTCCTATCCCTCAAAAGATGGCTTTGTAAGAACGAAGGATCCGATCCTATCCCTCAAAAGATGGTCGGAATGTCGGTCTCGTTACTTATTTTCACCCCCAATTGAAAAACAATTTATGAAGTAAAAAAATAGTTTTGAAATTTTGAATATAAAATTTTAAAATTAGATTTATAAAGTTTGATTTTCGGATTATTATGATTTTAATTCCTTATTTCAAAAATTTTCTAACTTATTTTGCAATTCTTTCTTTCTCCTAAAATGGAGCAAATTACTAAAAAAAATAATAATAATTACTTACAGTAAACATGTGTTACCATCATGGTGACCAGACAACATCTTTATAGGAAAGAACATTAAACACATTTGTACGACGTAGGAAATATGAAAGCTTTCGGTTCGTAACTATTCGTGGGGCGTGGGGGAGGAAAGCCGCGTCTCTTGAACATTCAAACTAATAAGAATGAATGAAGAAAGACACAGCCTTTCTTCTTCCCGTCGCATGCCTTCCGACCATTACTAATTAAATGTAAAACTTAGAATCGATGGGAACCGGTACCATATGGTCAGTATTAAGACAGGTTCTCGAGTATACTGAGTATGTTCTATATTCTAAATTTTTTAAAACCGATGATATCAAGTACAACTCAGGTTCCCACATCAGAACCTAACATAATATAGTTAATTTACAAGGACTTTGGAAACTATATTTTAATTTATAATAATAGATGTTAAATTTGCCCTAATTTCTATGGAACAATTGATGTTAAACAATTGTGTTGCACAATTTGAAACAAAAATCAGATCCGGTACTGAGATAAATTATTAAATGATTTTTTAATTCACGTTCTGAGTTTTAAAAATAAGAAATTAAAGATTATAGATTCAAGGTTCGACGTTCAAAGTATACCCATTCGAAACCTGATGCGCTGGTGGATGAGGTGCATAAATCTGTGGCGGGAATTGTTGAGGATGAAAATGAAATGGGGGAGAACATTATTGAAATAACTCTCGTTCCAAACCCCTGAATTCCATGGGTGGATAGAAAGATGGCATTGGCTTACCTTCTCCCTCCCTCTGTGTGAGTGTGAGGTGATCAGATGTTGTGGGGGGAGTAGTTCATTGGTCTTAATCTCGCTGAGACGAGAAGGTCTCGTTTCTGTATCTAATAACACAGACCCCACCCCGAGTTTCCGCGTCAAAAGTCTCGACCGACGCTTTCCTAACAATGGACCCGTTCATATTTAAGTCGGACTCTGATACCATGTTAAAAATATCGGATCGGCTCATATATTAAGTCCTGTCTATTCTAAAATTAATTGACTGTAAAGGAGAGTAACCAAATAACTACTTATCGATCATATAATATAAAATTTTAAATTTAACGTAGAAAAAATATTTTACGGACTAAAAGAGTAACAAAACTTTGATAAGTTGATTCTAATAAGGCGTTTCAAACGGGCCTAGGAATGGGGTGGCTGTATGTTTCCGACGGGGTCCAAAAGTGGCGGTGTTTGTTGGTTAATGGAAGGATATGCAGCCAATTGTTTGGGCGGATCATTCCTTTCCACGGCTCGTCCCGGTTGTAATAAAAGAGAGTTCATGGATTTGATTTCTTTTATATTTGATCTTGACTGTGATCACTTCCAGAGTCTCGAGGGAAATGGATTCTCAGTAGTTCTCCCTTTTCTTCCCGAGTTGCATCAGATGTACTGCTTTCCTTGAGGCGGAGTTACATTTGTTCTCTGTGAGAGACCACTTTCCAGGAGTCGATGCTGCTACCAGATGAAGAGGTCTCTATGTTCTGTGCTTATTTACTGATGAGGTTTCCCAGTATATGTTAAGCTAATGTAACAATATTCGCGGCCCCAAATCTCTGTACCTGATAGAAGAGCAGCGGATAAGAGTTTTTCGTGCAGAGCTCCGGGGTGACTGTCTGTGAACCCCGAAATTTGCCTGCCTATGTTAGCTGTTCTTTTAACTTCGTAAGAAATGTTCAATATTCTTTAGTAATGTGGAGTACCGAGAGTTTCGTGCTTTAGGAGAAACAGGGAATCGACCCCGTGTACTTGATCATGGATGCTCGCAGATCACCGGAAAATCCCATCCTACGTGCAAGATGGACAACTTCTAAACCACGAGAAATGCCTCTGCCTCAGACATAAACAAACCAACTTATGGATGGATACATCACAACATCTATCTGCAGCTGCACTGATAGGATTTATCACAACGCGAAACCCTTCAAGTACTCAGGGTCCCGTTTCGCACGTTCTTGAAACTTCTTGAACCAGCGATCGAGTATATCCATGGGGACCACGAGCTTGCTCCCGTCGACGCCGCAGAACGACTGCATAAAGTTGAACAGGTTCTCCCCGACCCTCATCGCCATCCTCTCTATCCTCTGCTCTGCCACAACGTCCAGAGATGGCAAAGTCGCCAGGTCCTGAACCGAGACCCCGATCTTGGCCGACAGGGGAGCAGCCCCGGGGGCGGTCAGCTGCAATGCACCCCCCGGCTCTGGCCAGGGGAGGGAAAGAACAGCGGAGGGCCGGGAGATGGTGACGGCGCCGCAGTACACGAAGGGCGACCCAGGGGACTGGACGTAGACAGCGAGGGCCTTGTCGGAGGGGAGGGTGAGGTTGTTGAGGAGGAAGATGCACATCTCCCGCACCTGCTCGTAAGCCTCGCCTGCGTGAGAAAGCACGACAATCTCAATCTTAAAGTCTTAAAACCCTCCCCCACGAGATCAACACCAGAAGAACTCGCAATCTCCTCACGGCAAGAACAAGACCAAAAACAAAACCCTAGAAGGAAACCTCACCGACGAAGACGTTCATGTCGAGGATCCAGTGGAAGGTATCGATCTGGGAGAACATGGTGATGTCCATGGGGAAACTCCGGTTGGGAAACACCACCCCGAACATGATCCTTTCCCCCTCTCTTGTTAGGGCATGGACACTGCGCCGCCTTCGAATTGATCGGGGGGAGATGAATTGCAAGGATCGATTCCTCGTCCGGGATCCAATTGCGATTTTATCTTGTCGCTCACCGGGGAGGGGGTTGAGGACGATGGCGGGGGGAAGCCGGAAGTAGGTTCTAGAATCTACGGCAGGACTTGCCAAAAGGACACAATCACCGGAGCAGTTTACCCGTGTTACTTAGCTCGACGAATGTTTCGTACGAAAACACGGTTAATTTTAAAAGAATTTATAAAATACGATTTGAGTTTCGTAAAATATTATTCTATCGGGGGCGCGTTTTCAAAATTTGCCATCCGGCTACAAAACTCGCCTCTTCGGGTATCCCAACTATGCGCATGAAGGCGAGTTCTATAAAACCCGTCCCCTGACACTTGGTGAATTTCTTCGCCAAATGTTGGATGCTTCTAGTGTCGAAAAACCCGCCCCCTTTGAAATCGGCCCCTCAAGTTCTCCCCCTGCTAGCCAGTATCAGCGTACACGAACATGCCGAATGGCTTTGGGGTGCTTTCCGCCCACTGCAGATGGATGGTTCCCCGAGCCAACATCCGTTGGCAGTGAATACCCACAGGAAAGCCGAAAAATACACTAAGAAGGACATGTCTACTCCTGGAACGTCCACTTTTGATATTAGAACTCGTCAGACTGTTGGGCAACGGTATCGGCACGCGGGAACTAGTTAGGTCTCAGACACTTATTGTTGCATGAGCGGAGTGGGATCAAACCAAACTCTAGCCTAGGAGGGCTTTGTTCCAACCCGAGCTTGGAGGCAAAAGACATAAGAGTCCTTATGGAGGATGTGGCATGACCGTGGGTCAGAGAAATTTTCGATGTTTTTAATATCGAATTTATTTTTTGAAAATGAAAAACTTAGTGTTTTAAGTTCTCTTTAAGAAAGTCGAACTCGATATTTAGAACACTAAATTTCAATTTTTACGTAACAAGCTCGGTGTCATAAACATTAAATTGTTTATAAATCAAACTCGGTATTATTTATCCAAACTCACGTACGGTAGTAAGGAATAAATCTCCACCCTAAGACTGCATTACATGAGTAAACAGACATCCTATGATTGACATCCCATCAGCCATTCAAGAACTAACCTCGCAAAGACTCTAGCACAGAAATTACAAAAATTTCGGAATAATATTACACGAGTTTAGATTACCTAGACAACATTAAAGAGTGTGAGTCCTTATTAGTGTAATATGAAGTCATGCTTTAAACTCAACGACGTTGCTTTAAAACTCATGGTTTAAACTTTCGACTTAGACATACATAGTAAAAATCTGTTGATGAATGTCTTTTTTAGAGAAAGTCACGGTTTGAAATCTTGATTTCGATAAATGTTATATAAATTTTCATTTTAAACCGCGACTTGGTGTATGCGCGCCTTCCGGCCTAGCATGCATGTGACGGTTCGAAAGACCCGAGGATCCGGGCCCGCTCTCCAAGACCCAATCGATCGACGTCACGGCTCGGGCGTCGGACGCTGCGGAAAGGAATTGGGTGATCCCTCCCTGGGTTCCTAACTGGGCCTGCTCGGGCCCTCGCCGACCGTCCCTGTTTTCCTAAGAGGCGATGGGCGAAAGGCGAAACATGATCCGAAGAAGGAACTTTCGGGAGAAATCGGGAGCGGCTCATGTCATCCATTCCTCATCCAAAATGGCTCCATAAAAAGGTTGTTGTTTAAACTAGGTAAACTATACGGAGTCGCCACCGACTTAGTTTTGAAAGCAGGTTTAAGTCGGAAAACCAGAGTAGGATTCGAGGATTCCTATTTACTAACTATTGCATTCTAACATGCAAAAAAGGAGGTGGCGTTTGCTTCAAAAGATTTGCTGTTGTTTAACGAGTGTTGGACCCGATCCGGGCATGACTCCAGATTCATGTCAATGTTTTACGGGCGTTGGACTCGATTCGGGCTTTTTGGGCCCGAACTCATGTGTGTTTGGCAAACAGCATGCAATGATAAGCCTATGAGTCTAAGGCATGCGACCAAGTACAAACAATTATTTAGATCAAAGGGGACGGGGAAGGATGGTGACCGTGGGCCTATGCACTTTGGCCCACGGCCCGTTACATGTGGAAATAATGAAAAACGGGAGGCCCGCACCTCCCTCATGTACCTCACCCCCCCTGGAGATGGCTTTACATCGGTCGAGCGCGTCAGTTGAAGCCGCTTTACGAGATGTGCTTCCACCATGGGTTTCCTCGTGCGCCTCCAGTCTTCGAAATTCGTTTTATCGAACTCCTGTGAAGCTCGATTGATTTTCATGCAAATCAAACCAGAATGCGGTGGTCAGAAAATTCTAATTGAATATTTAAAATAATTAAAATTAACTATTATAAGTCAGAGTGATACTTACGGGGCGTTGTGTGGCCCGTTGATGTCGATCTTCCGTGATGTCGGAAGATAACAGGGCGTTGTGTGGCCCGTAGATATTGATCTTCAGTGACGTCGAAAAATGGACGTCCCTTGGTTAAGAATTCCTCGTTGTTTTACACGTAAAACAAAGGAAAGGAGAGCGATGTACAAAGCCAGGAATCCAATAGTATAAGTTTCATGTCGATACGAAGTATGGAACGTAAGTTATGAATGAAAGAGTAAGGGATCAACATGCAGATATGAACCTTCGATAGTTTTGATGCATCTCAGAAAAACGTACATAACTTTTAGTTTAGTTCATGAAAATGAGCCTACTTATACTCAAAACAAATCTCTTTGAGTCAGAAATCTAATGGCGCATGTCTTAGGCTAATACAAGTTCTAGACAAAAAGTTATGAGTGAAAGAGTAAGGGACCAACATGCAAATCCGGACCTTCGATAGTTTTGCTGCCTCTCAGAAAAATGTATATAACTTTTAGTTCAGTCCATGAAAATGAACCTACTTATACTCAAAACAAAGCTCTTTAAGTCAGAAATCTAATGACACATGTTTTAGGTCAATAAGAGTTCCAGAAAGAAAGTTATGAGTGAAAAAGTGAACTGTCGTCATACAGACCCGAACCTAGGGATGTTTAGGTTCTTCGAAAACACTCCATTCATGTGTAAATGCCATGTAATTTTAAAACTACTAAAACTTTGTGCATAAAACATCATATACAGCTTGTGTGACATGTCTAGAATATATTTAATTTCGACGTATGGCGAAAATGTAAACGAACATATCCAAAAATGCGAAACTCGGTTGTTTGCAACCAGTATAATGTTTTGTTCGAAATTCCTAGGATACGAACTCAAATTGAGCTTGATTGGTGTCCTTAGAACCATATTTAAGTTAGGAATCAAATGCAAGTAGTTTCGCGCAATTCCGACAAGTACACAGAAAGATATGTAGAAAAAAGCAAAGGTTGCGCAGGCAGATCCGAGGCATGCTCGCACTTACCGAGCCATTTTGGCTCTTTGGAGGGGCTGCAACATATCCCAACATGCCAGTACGTATGAAGGGGAGGGGTTGTGGGAGTCTTGGCCTGTTTGTGCGACCACGGGATGTCTCTGGGAGTTGGTTGTCGGCTGTCCAACTCTTGCACCAGCGCAAACAAGAAAACGTCAAAGCAAAAGGGAGCATTTCAACGGAGCTACGAGGCTACGGAATTTGGTAGTTGAGTCCCCCTCGTCTTTGGACGAGGGAAGGTAGATCCTAGATGTCGGGGAGAGTTCCTCGAGCAGATTCATGGAGACGACGAGGGGAGGACGCCAGGAGTCGTTCGGGGCAGTCATCATTTGTCCTTGCCGCTACCATCGATTTATGAAGCTGCGTTGAGCTATTCGCGGTCAAGTTGGTTGGCGATCTCCGTGGGCATGGCTAGACCTACCTTGGGGTCCCTGGATAGAGAGGGCGGAACCAACGTCTGAAGGGAGTGCTGGAGAATATTTGAGGGGTGGAGCGTATGAAAGTGGGAGAGTCCGTCTTTTTTTTTGTCTGTGTGTGTCTTGTATTGATAGAATGCGAAGATTACGATTCGTCATTCTATCCCAAAAAATCTGCAGTTGCCTTCCCTTGGGCGAATGGATGTCTCATTGAAGAAAAGAGGGAATGTGATTATATTTCTTCTTTTTTGAATGATTTTTTCTAAGATTGTGTGATGATGATTCCACAATACGATAAGGCATGCTCAAAAAGGGAAATGAATAAAAGAAATTACTATAAATTACTTAATAGATGATTATGCAAAGGATTTAAAAATAATTTCGTAATTTTATTTGATTTATTAAAAGAATAAGTTTTAAAATAGGCTTTGGTCATTTTAATGCTATTTTATAAGGCCTAGGTTCACATATATGAATTTGGGCTTTAAACTAAAACAAATGAACTCATTTTAAGTGGCCACAAGTTTGGGGTATTACACTTAGAAACGAAACGATATTTATAGGATTTTTCGAAACTAATATCGTATTTTGTAAAATTTTTTTACGATTCCGTACAAAGGTTAGAAAATCCCACCGGACACTACCATTACAAGGGTTCCATTGGTATGACCGTCGGTTGTGCCGATATCATTGCATCTTTTACTCGGGCAAATATGACCCAAACATGCACTAAATTGATTTAGTTGATCAACTCCCACACTTCCCGATTCATGTTGTTGCCGGAATTTCGTGATATTTTATTATTACAACATATTACATCCGCATTTACTTCCATCACCACACCATAAATTGTTCAGTCCCAATTCCTCCCCCGACGAGATGATACCAAAAACAAGCCAAACAAACTAGTAAATGGGTAAGTCGTAGAAGACGTAGACAAAGGGCAGGGGCCTAAGCCTCCGCGGCGATGCTGTGTAGGACGACGGTCTCCACGGTGAGCCCTGGACCGAACCCGAACAGGACCCCCCACTCGAGCCCTTCCCCTGTTGTCTTGAACCCGTTCTGCTTGGAGCTCCTCCTCATCTCGTCCAGGATGAACAGGACGCAGGCGCTCGACATGTTGCCGTAGTCGCTGAGCACTTGCCTGGTGGCCCGCATCTTCTCGGGCTTCAGGCCGAGCTTCTCCTCCACCTGGTCGAGGATGGCCGGCCCGCCTGGATGAGCGATCCAGAAGATGGAGTTCCAGTCCGAGATGCCGAGCGGCTGGAAGGCCTCGACGAGGCTCTTCTCGACGTTCTTGGAGATGAGCCCGGGAACGTCCTTCAGGAGGTGGAAGGTCAGGCCGACTTCACGGAGGTGGCCATCGATGGCGCCGTCGGAGTCGGGGAGGATGGTTTGGGCAGCGGAAACGAGCTCGAACATGGGCTTCTCGACTCCCGGGATGGGGTCAGATCCAATGATGATGGCGCCAGCACCGTCTCCGAACAGAGCCTGGCCAACGAGGCTGTCGAGGTGACTCTCGCTAGGGCCACGGAAGGTGACAGCTGTTATCTCAGAGCAGACAACGAGGACGCGGGCCCCCTTGTTGTTCTCCGCGAGGTCCTTAGCGAGGCGGAGGACCGTGCCACCAGCGAAACAGCCCTGCTGGTACATCATGAGGCGCTTCACAGAGGGACGGAGACCAAGGAGCTTGGTGAGCTGGTAATCCGCTCCGGGCATGTCAACCCCACTGGTCGTGCAGAAGACAAGGTGGGTAATCTTGGACTTAGGCTGGCCCCACTCCTTGATGGCCTTGGCGGCCGCCTCCTTCCCCAGCTTCGGGACCTCAACCACGACCATATCCTGCCTCGCATCCAGCGACGGTGCCTCATACGCGCAAACATTCGGGTTCTCCTTCAGGATCTCCTCAGTCAGGTACATGTACCTCTTCTTGATCATGGACTTATCGCCTGCGACACACCGTAACGGAATCCGAATCATCGAAATATCCCAACAGAATCGACTAACGCATTAACGAACTTACTCCCTTAAGCCGACCTGTAAAAAAAAACACCCAAATTACAGCGACAGATCACTTACACATGCGCTGGAACTTCTCCTTGAGCTCGGCCTTGTGCTCGCTGTTGGTGATCCTGAAGTAGTAGTCAGGGTAGGTGCTCTGGTCGACGCAGTTGGGAGGGGTGGAGGTACCGATCGCGAGGATGGTGGCAGGGCCCTCGGCCCTCTGCGAGCGACGAACTTCCTCGACGGTGACCATCCTGCCGGGTAGGCGTTCGTTTGGGGGAGGGGTAGATGGGGAAGTTAAGGGTGACTCCGAGAACGTTTCGAGGCACGAGGTGATGGTTGGAGAAGGGGCGCGGCAATTTATTTATAAGGGAGGAGATTTGATTGCAACGGAGAGTGTTAGGTCGCGTGTGTTCGTATCGTTTATTCCTACCAATTAACAAAATATATTATTTTAAGGAGATAGATAGATGTCAAAATCATTGTAGCCATTACTTTCATTACATCCGTCGAGGCATTGGTCGGGAATTATGATAGAAAAATTTAGAGCAAGGTTTACTGGGTATGAGGAACGACAGAGTGAGGGATGAAGGGTAGATCTGGTGGAGTCACGTGTCGGGCTAATACCCAAAACAAGGACCAAACCACCGGGTGGGAGATTCGGGGCTCGACGTTGGGCACGTGAACCTCCAAATGGTGTTAGGTAGGTCGGACTCGGACATCAACCTACGCACCGCCCCCCCTTCCCTCCTGGAATATGTCAATATTCATGTGCCATCTCCGCGAGGGTCGCTGCTACAGTAAAATGCGAAAAATTCAGGTGGACCCAGCCTCGGCGTGTGTATACGACGGGTTATACTCTAAAATTAATCGGACTAATTCATTGTCCTAATGCGTTAGTTTGTGAGTTATTTTATTTTGACGTTGGACTTGAGCAGGTTTAGGTCCCCCGGAACGGAATGCGGCCCCGCCGGCCCGAAAATCGATAACGGTGCGACGTCACGAATTCAATGCGTCCAAGCCCCAGGCGCCAGCCGTCCTCGTGAAACTGATGTTCGATGGGAGAGGCATCGTCCGTCGACTCCTCCCCCACCCCAACCAACCTCCGACGTAATCGTCGAAACAACGAACCGTCCCTTTTGGTGGTGGATCTACCGGAGTCCTTGCCTTGGTGTGTCCTTGGTTCGGCTTCGTTGGAGGTGATCCCGTCCACGAATCCCACCTAACCTCGAGAAACAAAAACCTCCAAACTCTCCATCAAATGTTTCGGCGGAATCCTCGCGGACGAATTCAATGTTTCATGCCATAACTTTTTTTTTTTCCTTTTCAAGGGTTTGCTCATCATAAAGAATAACGACTGAAAACTGATGTGGCACGATTGAATCTCAACCCCACGAATTTATTCTTTTATTCTTATTACCGGAAGATGCAATGGGCACATTTTTTTTTGTTTTGGTGTTCACTCCAAGTAGTAGTTTTGGGTGAAGCAGGACATGCAAGTATGTATATATACAAATGCATTGTTATTGCTGTTCTTGCATATATGTGGCTGCTTTTAATAGTTAGGTTTTCCTAATTGTTTTTCAATGTGTTGGGTGGCATACCTGATTGACCGACCTCATAATTAAGCCCGATTAGGACAAGTGAAGTTGTCCTCTTGATCTGGAAATGGAGATGGAGATGGAGGGGGGAGGCCATATGCTCCCCATCTCTTTCGTGGGACACCAAAATTCTCTAAAAGAGGAAATTGTAACGAAGGCACAACCAACTTTTCCATCCCAACCTCCCCTCCTGATTCCTCTCCCAAATGCGCACCCTCCCACAATTCATAATCCATTCAAATGCAATGATATCTATTTTGTTCATGCCAAGGGTTCGAAGATCTATACCTTAGCTTATGTTTCAGAGTAGTAGCGAGAGAAATTAGATTCCGGGCATGGTTAGGTACCTCTTCATCGGCTAACTTTCAGTGATAAAAACTTTAGAATACGCGGTATCGGAGTCAAATTCATTGTGAATAAGTCCGAATGTCCTGAAATGTAATTTAAGTATAACCAGATTAAATTCAGATACCACAATGTCCCTGAAATATATGTTAGCCGTCATATTAGACAAAGTATTTCCTTTTCTGTTTTGATTTAAAATCAGAAAGTAATTAGTCAAACACTAGCTTATCTTCCGACAAAAGTCTTTATTACTACAATGTGGAATGATTTTAGTTTGACCCAATCACCGCGATTCCTCACACGACTGCGACGGGCCTCAACTGGCCCATGGGCCAGGTATCACAAAAATGATAATGGGCCAACTCGACCAAATTGTTGGGCCGATCCGACCCGACCCGACCCGTAAGGTGGGCGGTTCCCCCATCCGCTGATCGCAGCCTGAGGGATTCGCGTGTTCGCATCCAGAAATCCTCCCGTCGGTCTCGTCTGGTTAGTAATTTCTTTTCCCCATGGTAATTAATATCTTTCCGACGCCATGTTTCTACGACAGCGCCGTGTTTCTTTTTTTACTTTGGGATGTAGTTTGTGGCTGGATGTGTCCGGTGGGTTGGTTCCTTTTCGCTTGTGATTCGTCTGCCTTTGGGTGTTGGGTCCTGGGCAGTTGGTTTTTGATTGGAGGCAGAGTTAGGATTTGATTGGATTCAGATTTTGATGCCCTGATTGCGACGCCCAGTTGGGTGGGATTAATCACCTTTTTTTGCAGTAGTGTTGGAGTTGCTCGTTTTCACTTAGTCTGTGCAGTCATTTCATCTATTTCTTTGCTAAATTTGGAACCTTTTGATGATTTGCTTCGTTCCCTGGACTGTGATATTCTGTTGCCTGACTTGTTGATTGCTTTATCTGTGATGCGATCACCTTTATTAGTTTTCTGCATGGTTCTATCGCTATCAACTTGGTGATTTAGACAATTTTATTTGTGTTTGCTTTTCATTTGGGATACCCAAAGGATAGGTAGGATGAACTACCGATCCCCTTTAATCCCTACTGACTACCCGGTTGAAGTCTTGGTTTACTTGGGAGTGTTTTTTTTCTTATCGGTTCATGCATGAGTTGACAAGTTATTTTTTTTTCTTGGCTGTGAGGAGATTTTTTGTTGACCCTTCTGCTTTTTGGTCTTATCAGATTCTGGATGACATGGACATTGATAGTGTTATTGAGGTTCCTGATATTCCGGATAGATTGACGACACGATTAGTGAATCAGCAGAATGAGAAGAGAAACAGTCCTCGAGCCTTTGGTTCTTCCAGTAATTCCCACATTGTTGATGACAGATCTTCTGGTCGTCTCAAAAGTTCCGATATTGGTAATGGCAGAGGACAGGGCAAAAGATTGCACATGCAGCCTCCAAAAAGAGTT
Organism: Melastoma dodecandrum; assembly: GCA_029817715.1. Lineage (NCBI taxonomy): Eukaryota > Viridiplantae > Streptophyta > Magnoliopsida > Myrtales > Melastomataceae > Melastoma > Melastoma dodecandrum. The sequence continues at coordinate 300,114 of JARUPY010000102.1, read as the reverse complement.
GATGGCATTGTTCGATCCGGTGACCGTGGAAAACCTATTTGTATTTCACCTTCCTCTAATGATAGATCCACCTCCGGGAATTATTTCTTGAGGAAACCAAACAGAAATCAAAGCTCCGTGGAGGAGCAAGATCAAGGGAGAGCTGCTTGCATTGAAAGACGCTATGCACTTAATGTGAAACAAAGCAGTGGATGCACTGGAATGCGTGGCGATGCGTTTTTGCATGACAGTGCGAAAGTTTTAGTGAATGAAAAATGCAGTCATGTGATGCCCAATTCTTTCAAAACATTTGGCATGTCTTCTAAGGGTAAGGAGAAAGTTTGTGATCCGGACACTGCCATGCCATACACAAGGCCACAGTCCACTTATCTCAGTTCCTCATCAAGACATATTGGGCAAAAAAGGTTGGTCCGCAATGGATGTATTTCTCCTAACAACACCGTGACAAGAAATAAGGAATCTGACGACAGGAGAAATAATTGTACCCAGAAACTTGCCCCTGACAAAATGTGTTATCAAGTGTCCGATGATTGTTGGCTTTCTCCTGAATTTTGTCAGATGATTGCAAAAGAAAAGACATTTTCTGATAGAAATAAAGGGAAGGATATTAGGCGCCCAAATCAGGGTTTGCCCAACTCCAGTATTTCCAGCAGGTTTGTGATGTTTTCTTGTCAGCATTGCTTATTGCATGATGGGTGAATCTTTTATTATAAGCACCTTGATTACTGAGTCACAAATATTCCAAATTTAAGATATTAATGAAGAGTGATGAGAACGGATTGAGAAGACTCGTGTAAAAATGAAAATATTATTCAGTGGGACAAAGGTTTTAGAGGAATTTACAGACCAAGTGTTTTTTGCACAGTGTAACTGTGTTCTGCTATTTGGGTAAATCTTTTTTGACTTATCTGATATTCATCCAAATATGGTGCATCTTGAATATACATGTACGTGTTATGTGGTTAATGATACAATTGGACCATATTGATTATGGGTGATGCTTATGCCTTTTTATTTTACTTTCATAGGATTTAATCAACTTATTGATTCTTCCCTTCCAGAAATATTAGTGTTCACTGTCATGAGGATGGGACAAGAACTGATTCTGCAGTTCGTGCAGCCGATTGTGTTGCTGACTTGGGTGGATGGAGACCCAACCATAGTGGAAGTAGTGTTCGTTACCATAATTTGTACAGAAATGGAAGCTCTGTCAATGGGTATCATGACAATGCCGAGAATGAAAATGGCCCTCGTAGATTTTGGAGGCCGACCAAGAGGGTAGTAACCTCAGATAATGCTACTAGTTCCTCTCGGTTAGATTCTCAAAATTCAGAATTAGTGATTCTTGGCTCATCTGGTGATTCCTCTATTTCATATATAGAGTCTCATGGCCCTACATGGCAAAGCTCATCTCTTGCTGTTAATCTCACGGACACCGCACCCATAACAAGGCCTCAAAGTTTGGGCGACCGTGGTTGTGTTGACCATGCTTCTAGGGCTAGTCAAGTGGAAGCAGATGAACTCCTCGCTAGGGCACTTCAAGAATTATATAATGAATTTCCATCTCTTGAAATTGATCAGGTTACGGTGTTTAATTTGTGTTTTATGGTGTGAGTTTCTGTATTTTAATTGACACAAGTTTGCGAATTGGACCAGGGTGATGACCATGCAGCTATAATCAGGATGATTCAAGAAGAGGAGGACAACCACGATGCTCCCCTTTTCAGAAGCTACCACTTAGAAAATTCTGTAAGTGAAAATTCCCAAGAATAGGCCAAGGTGGCATTAGGGATATCAAATTGTCAAGCACAAAATTCTCTGTGGTTTATTGGAACGTATCAGTTATTCTTGCTCCTTTGATTTTAGAGAAACTCTGTTAGAGGATGTGCAGGAGTCCTTGCTAATACAAGACTTCAACAGTCTAGGAGGCCTAGAACTAGATCATCTTCATTCCTTTCTGGAGAAAACGCTCTTCATTTTCCTCTAGATATGGAATTAGAAGTGGTAATTTGAGTATATTTTCAGATCATCTCTTCTTTCTTTATGGAACATATCTACCCTAAACCTCCTTTCAAAGATGATTTCTTCTAATTAAATTTACTGTAAATTTGCATATCACAGGAGTCGTGTCAACTGGGTTTAGTTTCATTAGTCTTGATTTTTAATTAAAACTATATCTATCTATTGCACTTACTTATGATATTTGGTCAAGCATCCTCTGATGAATAATTGAAATTGGACTAAAAAACATCTATCTATCTCACATTATTAACATAATTTGAAGAAACTTGTCTCATATCATTCGTGTCATTTGAAATGATAAGTTACTTGCAGAGACTTGATGTTTTGGAAGCGTTGGAATCTGTTCTTGGAGATACAAGTGATCCGGAAACGTCGATTGATTTTTTAGGAACTCAACGCGATTTCACCGAGTAAGATTTCTATAAAACATTTTTATATGCTTTTTTGGTTAACACCTGATGGCAAATCCACGATGGAGAACTTCATCTCTGTCAGATTCGAAAGAATCTCATTGTCTAAGTTACTGGATACTACATATTATTTTAATTCACACTCTTAACTCAGATTTAGTTGTGCGCAGGGAGTTCCAATTTTTTACTACCTTACTTTCATCCCGGTCGCATCTCATGCTTATCCCGAGAGAAATGTGTTTCTGGCATTATCTCGTTTGGTCTTGCAGGGACGACTATGAAATACTTCTGGCACTTGATGAGAATAATGTCCGAACTGGTGCATCCGTGCATCAAATATGCAGTTTGCCGGAGTCCAAAGCACAGGTGAAATTTGGTTTTTGTCTTAACTCGTAATCCCAGCATACCCTCTTGATTATATTGTCATGGCAGTTGACTTCTTTGTCAAAGGGGACACGTAAGTCTTTTCACTTCCTTGCAGAACGACTCCTTCGGGGAAGCCTGCACCATATGCCTAGAGGTTCCAGCTAAGGGGAACATGATACGGCACCTTCCTTGCCTACACAAGTTCCATAAAGACGTGGGTGCTTTCTCTTGTTAAGAACTCCATATCTCACGTTGGGTGACTGACAAATTGTCCTGATCTATTCCTATTGATTTTGAGCATTGTAGTGTATCGACCCTTGGCTATCTAGGAGTAGATCTTGCCCCATCTGCAAATCACCGATATCGTGATCTCTCTCACAAGGACCCCAGCTGGCTGAAGCGGCTGATCCAATCATGCCGTTTAAGTGCCGGATCCTGTGGTGCATGTTACCCGAACCTGTTATTTCTGATTCAGCCGGAAGGGGCTCCACGAGTGTTGAACTGATATCGTGATAAAGCCCCTGTTCCAGAATGCTGGAAACAGTTAGGACATTAAGTCTTTTTGTGAATTGATGAATAGCAGAAGCATCGGTGTCCGAGGATACTTGGATGTAGATGTTTGCCTAGATGTTTAACTTAGAGATTCTCTACTCGAATGTAGTGTTTGGTAGCCAGAATCTAGAAAAAAATTCCGAACAAAGTTCTGTAACTTTCTATTGTTTTTGTTCTGAAAGTGTAAGTAACAAATATAAGTTCAGCGTAAATGAAGAATATTATTGCCTCCAAAGTAGTTAAAGCCAATTCATGTAATAAGCAGACTGCCTGGGGGTATCCAGCAACTTGTTTGAATGTCACGTCCCAGTATTTATTACAAGATTTTAATCCAGAGGTAAGTCACCGGTTTACAACGTTGCTGCAGATGTGACAGCTTCGATTGTGCCAGCTTCATCGAGCATCCTTGGATAAAAGCTTGTTTGACTCGACCTTCCGTGCATTCCGGAGCTCGTCAACAGCATCCCCCCTCTCAAAAACAGCAGCCGCCCCCATTCCCGTGCCTGCATTTTCAAAGAAAATGTCGAATGATATAAATGCATAAGGCCTTTGCAGGTCACAGAAGAGTGGGAGAGAAGAAGAAGAAGACGTGCCTATGCACATCGATATAACGCCAAAGCGGCAGTCCTTGCCACGACGCTTCATCTCATGCAGCAGAGTAGCAACACAACGTGCCCCTGTAAGTAGACGAAGCAAAATCATCTCACTCTTCTCTCACAGTTGTGTTAACCACGCTCTCTACCGGGCAAGCAAAATTTCAATGGATATAATAATATTGAAGATTAAATCCTCAGTCGAGAATAAGCAAGCCAGTCAGAATGCCCACCAATCATGGATATTCTACAGTAATATCTTCTCAAATTACCTGTTGCGCCCAGTGGATGGCCAATGGCCATTGCTCCTCCGTTGACGTTAACCTTTTCTGGGTCAAGACCAAGCTTATTACGGCAGTACACAAACTGGGACGCAAAAGCCTAGAGCAGGTGTGATTATCTGTGTTAGTCCAATAATCTAATGACTAACAAACAGAAAAACAACCCCTAAAAGCATGACTCACCTCATTTATCTCAAACAGATCAATATCGTCAAGCTCAAGGCCAGCAGCCTTAACTGCTGCAGGAATCGCAACAGCGGGACCGACGCCCATGATAGCAGGATCAACACCCACAGCAGCAAAGGTCCTGCAGCATAGCAGGGAAACGAAATCCACTATGAAATAATGATCACGTAAAAAAATCACAGTTTAAAAAGTATCACGTTTCTGGTATGAATGTCCACTAATATGAATATATGCACAAAGAAGCAGATCATACCTGAACACCCCAAGTATGGGAAGCCCTTTCTGCATGGCAACACTTCTTTTCATGAGAAGAACTGCTCCAGCTCCATCACTCACCTGGCTCGAATTACCAGCAGTGGTGGAGCCATCTTTCTTGAAGACAGGCTTCAACTTTGCCAAATCTGACAGTGTTGTACTAGGCCGGATGCCATCATCAACAGCAATGGTAACCGCTTTCTCCGCACCAGTTTTCGGGTCAACAATCTTTCAAAAGAGCATAAATCAATGTTATCCACAAAAAACAATGCAAAAATGGAATTCAGTCAGGTTTCGAAGAGATTTTTGGAATAAATTGCTCCACTTACCTTGGTAGATACAGGAATAATTTCATCCTTGAACCTACCAGCAGCAGTCGCAGCAGCTGCCTTACGATGCGACTCAACCTAGATGCACAAGGAAAAGATTTACTGACTTGTCCACGTTTTCAAACTTATAAATAAAAAGTAACATTCATAGTCAACTCACGGCAGCTTGATCCTGCTCCTGCCTTGTGACACCAAAGCGGTTTGCTACATTTTCTGAAGTCACACCCATAGGAAGAAGGCAGTTCTGTGCCTGCTCAAAGACCTTGACCTATCGTAATTGAGAGAAAGAAATATGTTTGTTTCCATTGAGGATTTCTACAGCTAGTGCTCAAGCACGAAAGGATGACTGAAAGGCGAGTTTCTATGGCTTACTTTAGGATTCACGTCTCCTTCCCAAGCCATTGGGTTGGCAGTCATGGATTCAAGGCCAGCACCAATTCCTATGAAACTTACACGCCAAAAAGTGAGAGGCATCGACTAGCATGTCATCTAATGTTTCGTATTCGTACTCATGTATTAGCTTACCGATGTCATAAAAGCCAGCCTTAATAGCAGCTGCAACATCAGCAACCGCTTGAAGACCAGAAGAACACTGTCTGTTGACAGTTCTTATGGGCACAGTTTCTAAGTTAAACAGTCACGATATGAGGGGTAAAGTTGCAAAGACGGCATGGAAAAATGTCACGTGGTCGGATTTCATATAGAATGGACCAATGGTAATGATGAAACTCACCAGGGAATCCAGCATAGAATGCAGCCATTCTACATTCACTGGCTCTTTGAGATCCAGGAGCTAGAACCGTGCCGACAACAATATCTCCAACTTCACTTGGATTCAAGTTAGTTTTCTCAATCAGTGCCTGTAAATGAAGGCAATAAAGGCAGATGTTCCAATAAACTCAGATAGCAATCATAAGCCCTTGGTAGATGGTCGGGAGACCTCAAAATCATAATCACCACCTTTGATTCTCACAAAAGACAATAGAAAAAAAAAAAGGAAACAACAAACTATAACCTACCCTCAAAACAGGGGCAAGCAGATCATCGGCATAAGTGTCCTTAAACCCTCCCCGTTTCGATTTGCAAAGAGGTGTCCGATATGCCCTGCGACGAGACGACCCCTCCATAATGAAGTTGCAGATGGGCTAACAAATCTGAGAATCAGAAAGCACAAAAAGAAAAGCCCCCTCCAAGACTTACGCAACTATAACCACATCATCCCCAAAAACGGAAGACCTCTGGTAGGCCGCGCTGTCTCCGGCGGCGCACACAGACGCCTGCAATCCAGATAGCAGGAAACACATGAAATCCTCAAGAAAATGAAGCTTAGCTAAAATTCCACGTATCAGCCAGAGACAGAACCGTCTCTGCAACGCCTCAACAGAACCGCCGCCACCACCACCACCACCGCAACAACAAACAACAGAGAAAAGCTCGAAGAGGCTAAAACCCAACGGCTCCGATCGGGAGAAGAAGCACGGAAATCAGAACAAAGGAAGACGACCACTCACGGATAAGGAAGGGGAAGGGTTGGATGATGGGGGGAGGAGGTGTTGGAGGAGGACTCTCTGCCTCTCGATCGCCTTCTCCATATTCTCACTGGCTTTGGGAGTATTCGATTGGATCACGTCTTCTTCTTCGTCTACGCGAAGAGATTTCAGGAAGATATGAAGGGATAGAGACGAGAAAGGCAACTACAAGCTGTTCCTTTGGGGGGGGTTTCCCTCTTTTATATATAATTAATTTTACAAATAATATCTACAACTCAGAAATTTTGAGAATGCAAATTGACTTTTGCAACATTTGGTTGGTTAGTCGAAAAAAGTTATTTTTGGAAAATTTTCTATTTTTGTCGCAAATTTTGAATATTATTTCTTCAATTTCAGAAAATTACTTCCATGTTTTTCCGCCAAAAATGTTATTTTGAAGCAATGTGAGATTTTTTTTTCTTTCTTCTTAAAACATTAGTTTTATTCTTAATTAACGTTCGTTGCTAAAATATTTTAGTATCAAGAGTATTTACTTTTAAAATTCCTAAAATAGTGATAAAATTTTTATATAATAAAACTCGACTTGATTCGTATTAGATATTAAAGAAGTTAACTTTTAAAAGACTAAATTTAGAACACGATGATGATTATTAATCTAAAATTTTAAAAATAAATTTTGCGAAATATTTAGGTGAATTCGCTTGAAATAGCGTGGGGAAAATAAAAACTGTCCGAGATTAAGGTCGTGTTTGTTCCTTCGGTAATAACGAATGTGTTCCAAAGACCACCCAAAATTAAAATATACAATTGTCACGTAAAGGTTTGATATTATAGGGAAATTGTGCCCGATTTTTTGGAAAATATCCAAAAGTGTTTTTGGGATGCAGGCCATTTGAGAGGAATAATCCTTGTTTTAAATATGCCGCTCTATAGCTGGTGAAAGATAGTCATTGTATAGATTTACTTGAATTTAGTTGTCTAACTTTGGACGGTTTGTACCTACGGTTAAAATTACTTTCCGATTTTAGTTTCGAAAATTACCTTGAAAATCATCTTAAAGTCTTTCTTTAAAATATTGATATTAAATTTTTTTAATAAAAAAATAACATTTTTTTTTAAATTAATGTCGAAACAACGACATATCAGACTGAAATTATATTTCATAATTTTTCATGTTTAATTTTTTGATAATATTTGAAGTGAGAAGAAAAAAAAGTTAGAATTCAATTATTTCCTATATAAATACTATTTATTTTAAACGATGATAAGGAAAAAAGTATATTTAATCACCGGTCACTAAATTTGGCATAAATCTCCAAAAATTCTCTCCGATCCCTTTCTCTTTACAGGGAGTGAACACGCAATTTGAAATAACCACATTAACCAACTACGTAAAACCACAATCCTCGTTAAAAAAGAAGGGGGTGAATAATGTGTGCTACTTGGGTTTATCGTCGTCAATAGAAGGGTGCCGCTTCGACTGCAATGTCTTCAGCATCTCCTGCAACCTCAGCGCCACTTCCGTGAACGTCGGCCGCCGTGATGGCTCTGCTGCCCAGCACTCCTCCATCAGCCCCCTCCACTCCCCGTCGCACCTCTCTGGTATTGGAGGCCTCAGGTTGTTATTTACAATCCCCCCTTTACACATTCACGGGGACACGGTGATTAGTAATGGAAAACAACTTGATCGGAACCAATACGTTCATGGTTGCTCGTCGGAGGAGGTAATCTTTTTACTTACCAATGATGGCGCCGCAGTGCATGTTCGCGTATGGCTCTTCCCCTGTTAGCATCTCCCACATTGCGATCCCGAACGAGTATATATCAACCTGCACCGTTTTTTGGATTGACTCGTTTGTAGATTGGAAGGGTGAGAGGAAGGGAAAGGCGCGCTGTTAAAGTTTGTAAGTACGGCGCGCCTACCTTCTCGGAAACTCGGCTGTTGGTGTCGATCAACAGCTCGGGCGCCATCCATGGGAGTGTTCCCCGTATGCCGCCCGATACCAACGTGTTCTGCTTGATTCTAGACAGCCCGAAATCCCCCACCTACGAGAAGTCCTTACGATCAGCACACGTGAACTCAGTCCAAACGTATGGTTCGGCCAATTACTACGTTCCGTGGAAAGTACCTTACAGATGGGGCGCCGCGGATCCTTGAGGTTGACCAACAAGTTGTCACACTTAAGATCAAAATGGACGATGTTCTTCAGGTGCAGGTACTCCATCCCGAATGCCGCGTCCATAGCGATCATCACCTTCCTCCGACGATCGAGAGCTCTGCTGTTCCTCAGAAGGTTGTGCCTCAGGGAGCCGTTAACCATGAACTCGGTCACTGTTGCGAGGGTCCCCCCAGGACCATCGGGAACCACCCCGTAAAATGCGACCACGTTCGGATGATGGAGGTTCGACAAAATCTTTGCCTCCCTCCAGAAGTCCTTCATCTGTTCACGAGAATTCAGTCTGAATCAGCAACGAGTGTACAGGGATTGAATGATGAGATCACGGCAGGAGTTGCCTACTATACGCTCTTGCTCGGACAGCCGCCCCGCTAAGCAACTCTTCTTGATTCTCTTGATGGCAACGTCGGTTCCTCTCCATTTGCCGTGATAAACCGTCCCAAATGTCCCAGATCCTAACTCTCGTAGCTCTTCCAGGTCTGTGTTCTTTATGGTCTGAAATTTCCGGTTCAGAATTCCCGTCAGTCGATGTCCACTCAATGACTGAACTAACTCCGCAGTCAATTCACAGTTATGGCTAATGGCAATGACTCACCTGGAGACCGTAAACTCCCGCTTCGATTTCTGCCATTGCAGCGTCACTTATGAGATCCTCATCATCTGGATCATAGCAATCGACATCCTGAAAATTACAGGATCCTTATCGAGTCTCCCGTCTTTTAGAAACCCAAAAGAGGATTTTGGAAGAAAGAACCAGGTCAAAATTGATACCTCATAGTCGGTATCAGGAGTGGTACTTCCATCGAATTCCTTCGGAGATGATACGTTGCTGTTGCTCTGTTCGGGATCATCTTGTATTCGCAGTATGACATTTGAGCTTGAGGGGATGTCTACGAGCATTTTCTCAGTAACATCTTCTACAATCAATGGTGTTATTGATCCTTGATCCACTCTTTCGCCAAGGACCGAGTCATCCATGTTCAAGGCATTAGATTCGACCTTGTGATCACTTCGATCTAATGTGATGGCAGCGTTGATTTTCCAAAATCCTTCTTTGATTGCCGAACTTGTTGCCTGAAAATAAATCAAGAAAAACGAAGCGACGAACTACATCACCCTCGAGACATAAATGGTATTGTTTCTTTGCAGGTCATAAATATCTGTACTTACTGAATTCCGATACGGTGAAACTCGATTGATCAAATGGCTCACGTCAGGATTGACGTTGATCGCCATTCCTTCGGCCGATTCCCTTGGCAGACCGACTCTGTAGCTCGTGCCGTTGATCTCCACTACGGAATCTGCACCCGCTTCTCTGTTGTCCCGAGAAGGGTCTGCAACATCAGCATAGATGGGGCTCAACATTACCCCACCTTGACCAGAAGTTCGAGATTTGTTGGTCTGAATGACGTCTTCCGGATCGCAAGAGTGGTCATTTTCAGCGTCTTGGGACTTCATATACCATTCCTGCGAACGGCTCACATATGCCCCAGTGCTTGGGTCCTCGTCTGTGCTAGACGGGATAAGTAGCCGGATGCTTCTATTGCTATTAGCCAGACCGTCTTCAGTCGAACAATTGTACAGCACATGGAGTTTGGCCGCCGAACTTAGATCTCCCTCATCACCGCCGAAATAATAAGAATTGTCACATAGAGCTTTGCCATGCGAAGACCCCAAAACGTCACCGCGGACATCCAAAGGAACTGTTACAACTTGAGGAGCCAACCTCAAATGACTCGAAGGATTGTAGCCTCTCGCCTCCAAGGGCTGGAAGTATGTTGAAGAGTCCTTCTGACTCTGACCACCAGGGCTATCATGATCGTGCGAGCTGACTCCAGGATGAAACACTTGGTCTCCCACCTTGGCGTTCTTCCGAGTGCTCGGGTCTAGAATCCTGTTAATAGCAACAACGTACTGATAGTCCACATCCTGTTGCGGTTCCGACTTGACCTCAAAGGAGCTCGAGCTCTCGCATTCGGTCAAAGAAACAAGGAATATCCTAAGTTTTTGAGAATTCCCTATCCTTTCCAACTCCAGGTACTCTTCTATCATGTTCTGTAGGTCCTCGTCAGAGCAAACCGATATCAGCGCGTCCAGATCCTCCCCGGGAAGCTGATACTTGATTGTGTGAGGCTGGCTCCAGATTGCTGATGTCTTCCGAACTAGTTCATCCCAAGAGACGTTACTTCTTATGGATATGATCCGGGTTTCCCCTCCAACATACCTCAACCTGCTGTCACAAGGCCTCGGGAGTATTCTCCCTCCGTAACTGCAAAGGAATTTCAGCTTGCTCGACAGAGATGTTTCGGCCAGGTTAAACAGAGCTGCTAGTGCGTCCTCGTGGCCATGACTACCACCGCTGTTAGTCCTCTGATCATGACAGAAGGGGCTTCGGATGGGGTTACGAATGATTGGGCTATCATAGAAGGCTAAACCTTGTGTTCCGCACACCGTGTTCGGCCCCTCAACGTTGAAAGGAGTTCTTACATCCTTGTAATAACCGCACTCATGCCGACCATTCTCGAAATCGGTAAAACAGCCTCTTGGCTGGAAATGATCCACATTAGGCATGACATTCACCCTTCCGATACCAACCCGATCCCTGAAGAACTCCACCGAGAACTCCTCCCCCGTTTGCGATAAGTGTTCGTATTGATCACCCTCCCCAGTCACGTCCTCTGCTCCCACTTCGGCCGAATCTTCGCTCGTAGTCGCAGGTCTAGCGCCCGTCATAGCATTAGAAGGAACTTCCCGGCGCCACCTCCCATGACCTCGAACATCCTATTTCTTTCCTCACCCGAAATCACATAACCGATACCACACCACAACATTCGGCAACCCCTCAGCAAGCCAGAACAGACACAGCGAAACGATTCAAAACCCTGCTCGGTCATTCACCACATAAAGTAGGAGTTCTAATACAAAACAGATGATTTCTCCAGAAAAGCCAGATTCATATACAAACCCCGTGAGAGAGGACCGACAACGCGGTTTTCAGGAATGCACTTCCAGTTCCTCAAAAAGCTTCCATTGATGCAGAAAAGAAACAAGTTACGGGAAAATATTTGCAGTAATTAAGAATCAAAGGGTTCGATTATGCAAGAGAGGGATAGAGATAGAGAGAGACAGGAGGTGAAAGAGAAAAGGGAGAGGCTGAGATGAGACCATCTTAGAATAGCACGGCACGAAATTAGGGAACACCTCGGTACATCCCTCTCTTAATAGACACACGAAGTTTCTACGGCGTAACATTACAAACTGCTGCATCCATTTCCATTTACGGACCCTTTGGTCTTCCTGTAAATCCATCCATCATCGTCTTCTCGCAGCCTTGGTTAGTCCGAAGAGCCACTATTAAGATATTATGTAATATATATCGATATCACCACAGGAAAGCTGAAGGGGTCTACAATGATGAAGTCCAATACGAGACATATTTCCACACAATACATGAAAGAAGATGGGGAATTACGCAAACTAAAGGCAAGAAGCCACCAAAAGATTAACGCATGGACACACCAGTGGATTAACCATGGAAGAAAGAGCCCCATATGAATACTATTTCCTACAAGACCCCGTATCATAAAGTGATTCTCCGCACAGCACACTGAGAGTCGATTTACTTCAAAATCTCTAGTCTCTTCCCAAAAGAAGGTACAGGTACTTACCCTGAATCGGGAAATATCGACAGAACAAATGATGACCCAGATTCCAATTTCCTCATTCCTTGACCGATGTTGCCTTCTACCTGGATGAGTCGGGAAGCTTTGGCATAGTTTGGATGACGCCCTCAATCTTCTCCATCACAGAGGGAGTCAGCAACGGAACCACATCTATGGCTTTCATGTTTTCTTGAACCTATAACATTTAATTAACAGGTTAAAAAGCTAAATAAAAAAACAGCAAAAAATAGCCAACACAGTCATGTCTTCCATTGCCAAGAACACATCAAGGATAAAGATGTCCACAAAAAACCTGAGATTCCTTTGTAGTACCAGTGATGACAGATGAAACATTTGGGTTAGCAGCACACCAAGCAATTGCGAGTTGGGATAACGGAACCCCCAGTTCGTCTGTGATGGGCTTCAGTCCATTCACCTTCCTCAGGACATCATCTACCAGTGACCGATTAGCGAGGTTCTGGGAGCAGGAAAGCATAATTAGTAAGAACTAACCCGAAACGCAATTAGTAGAAACGAATCAGACATTGCTCCAATTAGTCGGTGTCTGGTGCCCTCGACGATGTGCTTGCGGCTGAGGCCCTTGTCGTTGGGACCGGATCCACCCCAGAAGATCTTGGTGGAGAGGACGACGTCGGAGCGCTTCCAGCCGAGCTCGCGGATGGCCTGGCCCATCTCCTCGGCGCGGCCGTTGGCGTAGACCTCGGCGTTGTCGAAGAAGTTGACGCCGTGGTCGCGACAGCACTGGAAGATGAACTTTGCCTCCTTGACATCGAGCTGGTTACCGAAGCTCACCCAAGCCCCGTACGACAGCTGGGAAACCTTCAGCCCGGACCTCCCCAAGTTCTTGTCTTGCATCCCTCCACCCGATGCCATCACCTCCTCCTCTTCTCAACCCAACCAGCTCGTCCGGCGTCGTATCGATATCAACCACCGCCGGAGCCAACGGGTGTGGGGGGGGGGGAAGAAAGGTGATTCGGGCTTTGGTTTCTCTTCCGTAAAGAGTGTGCGTTCGTGGGGACTGGGGACAAAGTACAAAAGTGACGTGGTAAGTGGAAGTTTCTTTTCGGTTCTACCTCGTACTTTCGAGCGTTCTCGGAAAATATGTTTAAAAAAAAATTTACGTTAGAGTTTTCTAAAATATAATTTTAACATAAGGGACGTAATTTTAAAATACATCTTTTAAAATGTAAATATGACGAATTTTTAAAACTCAGTCATGTCTAAACAGGGAGGGGCGGTTCGTGCCTGTAATTTTTTTTTTAAAGGGAAAGAATGAAAGGAAAGCAAGGAAGTGGGGAGAACGAGAAAGGAAAGCAAGGAAGTGAGGGAAAAAGGGAAAGGGAAAAGGAAAGGGGGAAGGGGGAGGGGGGCAGTGAGGGAAGCGTGGAGAAAAGGAAGTGGAGAGACAAGAATAGGGGGAGGAACGGGTTTTAATAACTCGTTCCTTGTTAATTTATTAGCGAGGCGAGTTTTAACCCGTTCGCGTTTTCTGACGAGATGGGTTTTTAAAACTCGTTATTTGTTGAACGTCCCTTTATTTCTCTAAGTGTTATGGGGTGAGTTTTAAAAATTTATTTCTGTTTCTTTACATGAAAGGCGGGTTTAAGGGGCGCGTTTTGAAGGTAAAATCATACTTTACGAAACTCGAACCAAATTTTATAAATTTTTTTAAAATTAAGACAAAATATACGTATATGTTCGTAATTATAAATGAACTTTCTTTTATGTCAACTTCTTTTTTTTCATATACACAAATGTCACTATTTATGATTTTTACCTTTTTATGGCAAATCGTTTACGACGTGAGGCAAATCGCCCATGTGAACTTAACGGAGCTCCGAACGTCCTACGTGGAGAAACCAGATAAATCTGACGTGGAAAATAATAACAACATATTTCTACACCGAGTAATAATAAAAATTACACCATACCAACAATTATTATTTCCACGTCAGATTTCCACGGCTGCTGCGGTGCCGGAGACTGCTCAATCTGGCCGCTCACCTTGTCGTTCCACATCCTTCAACGACACTTGTATGGAAAACCCTCGCCACCAAAGGCCTTCTTCCCCCGACGAAACCGCCGCTGTAACAGAACTTACCAACGGCTACCTTGCACTCAGAGGGGGAGGAGTGGAGTGACGGAACCCTTTCTCCGTGCGAGATTTGTATTTTATGGTGGCGGTGACCGGGGGGTTAGCACGTGACTGTCACATGCCTCGCTTATGCGGGCTTCAACTGGGCATTTTATTCCCATTCCTCTTCTTCTCCTTCAGCTCGTCTTTCCCCCAAAATTATCTTGCTTCCCCCTCCAAAGCCCTAAAAACCCTAAATCGGATCGGCCGGGTCAACCGAGGGAGGCAGAGATGGTACTCGCGCAATTAGGCGGGAGCATATCCCGCGCAATCCAGCAGATGAGCAATGCCATGCCGATGTCCGGTTCTAGCTTGTCCGAAACATGCAGAACAACATCAAGAAGATCATTAAACATCGAAGATCTCACAGCGGGTCATAACAAGCGAAGAATCATCCAGTAGGTGAGCTGATTTGAAGTTTTGAAGTTTTAATATTACTCGGTGGAGGAACTGTTGGTATGGTGTAGAAAAATTACACCATCCATAGGTTCAACGTGAGGCGACCCTAACTTTATTATTTCCACGTCAGATTTATCTGGTTTGTCCACGTAGGACGTCCGGAGCTCTGTTAAGTCCACGTGGGATATTTGTCTCACGTCGTCAACGATTTGTCATAAAAAAGGTAAAAAACATAAGTAGTTATGAAAAAAAGAAGTTGACATAAAATAAAGTTCGTCTATAGTTACGGACATATACGTATATTTTGCCTAAAACTAACCATATCTTCATACAAAAACTCTCGTAATTTCTATTCTTTTCGTTGTGCATTCGGGGGGCCGTGTTACCCATGCAATGCCATCAAAATCAATTATCTACGTAGTCATGTTTTAAAATAATTTTTTAGAAACATATTTCATGAAGCAAATTTAACTCTCTATTAAAAATACTTTTTAAAAAATATTTCGTAAAGTAGCATTGTAACTTTTAAAATTTACTAAATAAAGTTCATAATTCGGTGATTTGCCAAATATTTTCCTTACAGTTTTATTTGCCCATCTATTTTACCTATAAGAAAGTCGTTACTTGAACTAAATACTTCTTTCTTAAAGAACAAATAATGTTTAGTGTTTTTTCTCCACTCTTTATTTAAAGAATGTCGCTATTTGGTGTAACTATTTCATCATAAGGTGATTTGCGACTTGAGTGCGATAATTCATGAATTTTGAAACTAACGAGGAGGGAGTAACATTCCTCGAATGGGGTCATGTTCGGTCGGTCGGGTGGGAGAAGTAATGAACATTGAACGCCACTTATAAGGCCGAGAATTGAGGCCCATTCGAAGGCCCATTTTGAAGCCCATCTCGTTTTCCTTCACTCCCTAGTGAATTTTGCTCGTGTTAAAAGACACAAGAGTGTGATTAATGGTAATACGGACAAGCGAACTTATCCCGATGCTAATCTAATCACCACCCGCCAACAAAGAAAAGAAAAGAAAAAGAGACCAGATATGGCCTTTTTCCATGTAATCTCACTCTCTCCCTCGTTCTCCATAAAAGACAATAAATCTGGGTATACATCGAAATCCCACCTCTCGAAAGAGAGTACGTAACCCCTTTTTGTTTTTTAAGTTTTCGGGGGTGGAATGCTTGGAGGAGACGTGAATGTGTGATGGTGGTGATGGTGGTGGTGATGGAGAAGGGTGGAAAGACGAACGCACATGGGTGGCGATACACATGGGATGGTCTTAAGAGAGAACATGGGACATTCACTAGTCCTTGTCCTAAGAAAGACAAGGTATTCAACCACCTCTGAGAAAACCCAAGTTGCCTCCATCAAGATCATGCCCAAAACAAAAAGAACAAGAAAAACTTATCCCCCTCCATCGAGATCTCCAGTTGTTCATCCTATTGCATTGTCATGTTATGATGCATTTTGCAAATAGGGTTTTCTTCTAGGGGATGGTATGCTATCAATTTTGTTGGTTGTGTGTGTTTGTGTGGGGGCTGAGTATTATATAAGTGGCTAGAATTGGGTTGCATTTGGTGGAATTACATCGAGGAAAACTAATCTCACGTCGGATAGAAACAAACCTGAATGAAGGTATCGATGCTTGTCTAAACAAACTAAATAATTTGAAAAACATCCCACGTGAGTGAACCAATTGATCTTAAGATGCACGATACATGAAAAAGGTAGGGAGAGAAAATCGTTTCGTTATTATTATTATTATTATTATTATTATTGTCACTTGTCTTACAAGATTTATGGACCGCGAGACTCCCGATCCTTCGAATTTATTGCCTTGTTCGTCCTGGTGTCCTATTCGTTTATGGGGTTGCTTCATTGATGACCACATCACTCCATTAGAAATGAACAAAACTGTGGTGGTGGGGTTCTTTTGCTTTTTCGGCATTCATATCCGATTAAGCACTTGTTCCGCGGTCACATGCAAGAACAATTTTTGGTCGTCGTGAAAATATTTCGCAATTTAAGACACTCACTTTTAAATTTCTGAAATAATGTCCTGAATTCGGCTTTTAAAAAGTCGAATTCGAGGGACTTAAAACTTTTCATCATAGTTGGTCACCCTTATTAAAGAAATCGGCGTCATCATAAAACTCGATTTTTTAAAAGTCGAGTTTTAGACACCGGTGAAGACGAACTCAAGTCAAGCTCCATAAACTAGTGTTCTATAAAGTCGAATTTAAGATATTATTTCATGAATTTCGAAAATAAGTGCCCTAAAATACGAAATGTTTTCACTACTAACACTAATTAGTAACAAAAAGCCATTCTTTGGCCATCCCAGCTTAGGAAACACAGAGAAAATCATGATCAGTCACTAAGGGAACTTTGTCAAGAGGTTCTTACATGATCCAATTTCTGGAGGCTACGTATAAGGGGGTGTAGTGTGGTTAGGCCGGACTGTGGAATAATAATTCCTGCCTATCAAACTCACTCAAGTCTCTCTTCTTGCATTCAAACCTTAAATTTCATGTAGGACTGGACCACTCGAATGAATAACGCTCGGCTTAGTGATCCACCCACACACATGCCTATCATTTCTCTCTGATCAAATTCGATAATGCAACTCGATTGATGGATGCATAACATTATTACGTTATCATGATAAGCTTACATTCGGTTGTTATACGTGGATCAATATAGGATCTCTATGTAGCGTACAAGTATTAAGTTGCCCCGGCCGTGCTGCATTTCGTGAAGTAATGTGCCACCCGGTGATATACGGAACCCGTCCCGCTCGTCGGACTTGACCGCGTCATCGTATTGCTCGTCGCGAGGCAGGCTCTCCTAACGGCAGTTTCCTCGCACTAAAATAGGTTTAAGTTCCAGGAGGGTGGGGGGATTGGTAGTTACAACAGGACAGTTGGTGTTAAGGTTGTCTATAAAAGGGAGTCGGTCTCACTTTTACACATTACTTTACAGCAGGCAGGCAGTTGGGCCTCCAACCATTTTTCCTTTGCATTCTTGTCCGTCGCCAATGGAGGCCCTCCGAAAGAGGTTCCTTGCTGTCCCCCTCCCCCTCCTCCTCCTCCTCGCCCTCACCTCGCTCGTGATTCCGGCGGTACGCGGAGGAGATGCCGTTTCTTCCCCAATGTGAGTTTGCTTCCTTTGACCTCCCTCCCCTCAGTTTTAACCGGTTCCGGAAGGTCACTTCGTAGTACATTTGGTCTCGGTTTCGTTGTTTCTTCTCACCGTCGATATACCGGGGTGGAAAGTCCTGTGGTTGTACGCCTTTCCGCTATTAAGTTAAACGTCATGCATCGGATGTGGACCACTGGACCACATGGGAATGCCTTCTGCCTTGTAAAGATGGGGCGAAAGTGACTCCTTTTCTGTATGATTTTTACCGACAGTAATGAAATAATGAAGAATGTGCGTCGGTTATTGACAGCGTTCAAGAGGCCGGCTCGAAGAATGATGCTGCCGTAGATGACCCCGACAAGGTCGCTACAGATGTCGAATTGTAAGTTCCGAGTTTAACTAGCTGTGTTTGTTGGGATGATACAGAGCAATGATACTGATTATGGAGTTCTGTTCTTGTTTCTTGCCAGGATCATACGCAATAGCACTGGTAGGAGAAATTTAGGATATTTCTTGTGCGGCACGGGCAATCCGATCGATGACTGCTGGAGGTGCGACCCAAACTGGCACCTCAACCGGAAGCGGCTTGCAGACTGTGGCATCGGGTTCGGCCGCAATGCCGTCGGAGGCCGTGACGGGAAATTTTACGTAGTGACAGACCCCGCTGATGACGATCCCGTGAACCCGAGGCCGGGAACCCTGAGGCACGCTGTCATCCAGGACGAGCCGCTCTGGATCGTGTTCCAGAGGGACATGGTAATACAGCTGAAGCAGGAGCTGATCATGAACAGCTTCAAGACCATAGATGGGCGTGGCGCGAATGTACACATCGCAAACGGCGCCTGCATCACCATCCAATTCGTCACCAATGTCATCATCCATGGTCTTCATATCCATGACTGCAAACCCACCGGCAACGCAATGGTCAGGAGCTCCCCAAGTCACTTCGGCTGGAGGACCATGGCCGATGGTGATGCCGTGTCTATCTTTGGGTCCAGTCACATTTGGGTCGATCACAACTCCCTCTCTAATTGCGCCGATGGTCTCGTCGACGCAGTCATGGGTTCAACTGCCATAACAGTCTCGAACAACTACTTCACTCATCATAACGAGGTTTGTAATGGTAACAGAATCCCCTCTTTCGCTTCCCTGGAATTCCGTGACTCGAGATTGACAGTCCTGTTGAACATAACAAACAGGTAATGCTGCTGGGGCACAGCGACACTTACGTGGCCGACAAGCAAATGCAAGTGACCATTGCGTACAACCATTTCGGTGAAGGGCTAATCCAGAGGATGCCGAGGTATGTAACGATGTAGACTTCTTCTGAAATAGGCCTCGGACTAATGGGTCAATTGTGGCTTCTTACTCTGCTTTCAGGTGTAGACACGGTTACTTTCACGTGGTGAACAATGACTACACTCACTGGGAGATGTATGCAATCGGAGGGAGTGCCGAGCCAACCATCAACAGCCAGGGGAACCGCTACACTGCTCCGGTCAACCCCTTCGCTAAGGAAGTGACTAAGAGGGTGGATACTGCCGAAAACCAATGGCACGGCTGGAATTGGAGATCCGAGGGCGATCTCCTTCTGAATGGTGCGTTCTTCACCCCATCCGGTTCAGGGGCCTCCGGAAGCTACGCCAGGGCTTCGAGCTTGGGAGCCAAGTCTTCTTCCCTGGTTGCCTCCATGACTTCCAACGCTGGGGCCCTCCCCTGTCGCACTGGACTGGCCTGCTAAACCCGCATCCCTTACGTTCCAAGCGCCGTATAAAACTATACGCACATACATCTGTAGATAACACAAACACCGGGAAACTCAAATTTCGCGCTGCACAGACAGACATCCATCCATCCTCGGATTATTTTTTCTTTTCCTTTTTTTCTCCCTTCCCTTCTCTTAAAAACTTATTTTGATTTCTTCAACCTTGGCCGGCTACGAGCGACGGACGCTGCGGGGCCATCGCCGAAGGGTTCTCGGTTACTGCACTTGTGGTGTTCAGTATAGTACTAGGAAATTTAGTACAATCCATGATCACATGTAAGAAGCAAATGGTGATCTTATTGTAGGCCTGGCCATATTTTGTTATTCTACCTTTAAGTTCATTAAGAATCTACAGTAAAGCATTCTTCATTCAAGTTTCTTCCCAAAGTGGGTGTCGTTTGATTGTAACCAGGGAGAATGTGAAGCTGAGAGAAACGAAGCGAAAGGAGAGACTCGTGTTCCAAGAGGATAGGAAGCAATGGAAATTACACGTGAGATCGGGCCCCCCTCGCTGATCTCTGTCATCGGCATGTGGGGGAGCTCTTCTCGTTCTGTAGGCTTCCGAGTTTGCATCCCAGATGCGACAGTGTGTGGGAGGGACATCATGTTTTCATTGCACATGCACATGCACTTGAAACCCAACTTCCACCTTGTAATCTTGTGGCCCTCGTGGACGTACTTTTGTCACCACCTAGTTAATTCAATAACCTCTTCCCATTGAATCCAAAAGATAAAGTCGGATACCACGTGGGTCCACGGACAAAACCTCCCCGTGGCATTCATGACCAAACTTACCCTTAGCATGTGTTTGTGGACAGGGAGTTACGAAGGAAAGAGACACTCGACATCCTCTTCCATTCTCATTGGTAGGCACGACAGTTTACGCCAACTGAACCAAATTGCCTGGAAAGGTCTCAAGGAGAAAGAGTGCAAATAACAGAATGCACCAAACATTGCCCTAAACTGAAGAGTCTACATGTGATATATTTTTTTGGTACCAAACTCACCTTTTGACTGTGTTTCTAAACATTGCAGTCTCTTACCTAAGTGCTTCCCCAATCCATCCAAAGAAGCGTTACTACCTGGTTTTTCATTCCAGACATTTGTCTCCATTGAGAATATCATATGGAAAAATCTCAAGCTAACATAGCGGAATATCTGAGCGACTCTACAAAGGAATGCTGCAATAAATGGATATCCAAGTTCATATAGAGAGATTTCTGAAGCATACGACACGTAAAAAGTACACAAGTTCATGATTACCAGCATGGCGTTACGCCTTGCTTTTCCAATTTGATACAACCAATGAAGAACGCCGTGCTCCTACATGGGAAACTCATATGCGCGAGAGGCAACAAATGTCTCGGGTGTCAAGAGCGAAAGATGTAACCAGACTCTGCAAAATGAGATTTAACCAGATCAAGAGCCTTTGACCGGTGTGATATCTTGTTCTTCTCTTCCTTGGGCATTTCTGCATAGCTACAACCATCCAGGAAGGTACACTCTAAGTCTTTAGTATATCATCGGAATGCAGATTGCCAAAGAGAAAATGTCATCTTACGTCTGGTCGTAGCCCTCGGGTTGGAATATAGGGTCCCAGCCAAAGTCGTTGGGTCCTCTTGGAGGAACAATCTTCCCCTGAGATCCCAGACAACCAGTTTAGAAATAAGCAACAGGAAAGAAGATAAAATTTACAAAGACAACTTGACTTGACTTAAATCTAAGAAATTCAAACAAAAAGACCAAATATTGCCTAACGTTCCTCCACAAGACCAAATAAAGGCAAGCTGTTTCTCTACTATCGATAATTATGTTCTAATAATTAACAAGGAGACAAAAGCTCTTGCTGGGCCATCTTACCTCAGTCTTTCCAAGAAATGTTATAGGTTCACTATCTGGGCCTAATGCAAAAGAGAAGGCACACAAAGCATACGCTGATTTATCTTCATATGCCATGAGCAGGTTGTTCAAACCTGAAACCATCAACATTGAGTAGCATCACTCAAAACGAAACTTCGAATTAGAGGAAAGAAGGAACAAAAAAGTTGAGCATAAATACCTTCATGGCCAATCTTTTGTAGAAACCACTTGCTGCGCTTCAAGAAAACAAATTCAAGGAAAACTCGTTAGAAAATCCTGCTATCAGGTACACAATAATAAAACAGAAACAGTCGGTAAGCATCACTTCTTAGAAGGAATGGAGATTTACAATAAACATTAACAACATGGAAAAAGATAATAATGTGCCACAAATAGCCATCCAGGGTCACGTCCACAGGCATGATAATTATGTAACAGCCTACGCAAAACAAATAGAAATAAAAGAGAATCCATATCTAAATCGCAAAGCCTAAGTGCAAAGCAAGCCAGTCTTAGTTTCCCGACAGAACCACTAACTCCTACAAACAAAGGCTTGAATCAGACGCACCCTCCATCTCTAGCTAAACCTTAGTTACTCAAGGACATGAACTTCAGAGACGAATGACACCAAAAGCAAGATATGACACCTCCGACATGAAGCCAGGTAGAGGCCAAAGATAACTCACATGTAAGGCCCTGCAGCCATAGGAAGTCGCGCAAGGATCCAAAACAACATTAATTAGTCCGGGCATGGGCATCAAGATCCAAGCGACAGACATGGCAATCAAAACATACCAGGGAGACCCTTGAGGGCATTGAAGCAGAGGCACGTATCTTCGACCAGCACCGGCCCGTCCACCTTTCGCCAATCACCCAACAACACGAGCTTGCAATCACAAAGTAGAAGAAGAAACGAAACGAAACAAACAAACAAAACAAAACCGGAGATTTACCCTGAGAGCGGCGAGGCGCGCCTTCTCCTTGGAAATGTCCTCAGGCTCCCCCTGCAACTCCGGCACTAACAAAAAGACGGAAAACCACGATCACGCTATAAACGCCACAACCGAAACAAATCCTAAAACCTAAACCCTAAGAAAAACCAGAAAAGAATGGATTTACGGTCGAGCTTGACGGATTGGAAGGGAACGGAGTTGCCGAGAATGGCGCGGACTTCCTCCAGCTTCTTTGCGTTCCCCGTAACGAACGTCACCGGCTTCCCGAGCACTATTCCCGACGCTTTCGCCGCCATGGCAGTGGCCATCTGAGATTGAGAGAGAGAGCGAGCTTTCCGGCGAGCTCGGCCAGTCCCAGCCAAATCCCACTCACTCTTCCGTTTCTCTAAATATTACTAAACAATCCTTATATTTACTCAGTTATTTCAATTTAGTCCACATTTTGCTTGCCTTCGATTGATACCATCCAATTTCAGTTAGCAAAGATTTTATTAGCTCAAATTCATTTGACAATGAAAATTATACGAGTCGTTTTTCTTCTCATGGTGCGATCTTATAACATAACATTGCATGAAAGGGAACGTGTCATTATAGCTAAGTTTGGTCACATTTTGTGAACATGATCGAGGAATGAGGCCTATGCCTTTTGAAGCTTCATTTCCCGACAACCTTGTCCTTGATTATCTCCATCGTAGCCTTGGCGGCGTTTGACGCCCCCGAGATGAGCGTATCCTTTGCTTTCCCTTTGACCGCGTCCGTGCATTCCGTCACCTTTTCGCTCACCACGTTTGTCATCTTGCTTATCTGTGTTCAGAGACTCACCGTTTCGGACGAATCGAGAACAACATTTCCCGGCGATATAACCCCCAAGAATATCACTCTTACCGTGTCCGCCGTAGATTTAGTGGCGTCGGTGATCACTCTCGCCGTCTTCTTGACCTCCTCAGCAGTGTCCTTCACAGCCTCTGCGGCCTCCTGCTTCTTCTGGCTCGTCTCCCTTGATTCCTTCTCCTTTGGCGACTATCACGAAACACGACCCCGGGGGATCAAAACTGAATCAGGAAGTCCATGAAATACAGCAGAGGCGGCTGCTGGTGTTTTACCTTGGAAAGAGTACTCGCTGTGGCTAACTTGTAACCTTTCGTGGCGCGTGCCGGTCCATTGCTCACTTCGTCGGCAAAAACGCGGCGAAGGCAGGGAATGGCTCTCGAGTACGACATGTCTGATCGTTCTTTTGTGGTGTTTTCGACAGCTGATGGTAATGAAATGAAGGGATGTTCTTCGGAAGTTATACTGGGAATAGGAGAGAAGGGAGGGTTACAGGTGGTTAGTGGGGAGTGAGTTCCTCCATTTTTATTGGACGAGTAGACATTTCCACCACCAATTAAAATGCACGTTTTGACCGACACGTTCCGAGTTGTTGTTCTTTTTAATTTCGAAAAAGGAAATAAACTTGGCCATTGATAGATATACTTTGTAGTCTAATGCTTCATCATTTTTGAGTTGGAGATGTCTCCATAAAGTTTTATGGATTTTTAGAAAATTTTCTATTTTTTGATGTATCTACTTTTAATTTATATGGAATTAGGAATTCGCCCGGATGTTTCGGGCCAATTTCTCATCATGCTTGGGCTTTATATGCATTCTTAGACCCGTTTTTCTTTCGGTTTTCGTTATCCCATTAGGGCCTTTGACTCTTTCGTTGTTGGGTTTGCAGCTGTGAGTGACTCATCCTCCTCGCAACGGTCAGACTTGACTTGAGATTCGTGGTCAACTGTTACACACCATTAGAATGAGCCCTTGAAGACGGTTCTCAAGACCTTGGCATGTGGGAAACCATGGAGGAAACACTTCACTAGAGCGGTCTTTAACTTTTATTGCTCGTTCAACATTGGACCCTCCTGATGGGCTTCAAGTACATAAGGTAAGGTGAACACTTTCTAGATTCCAATCCCTAGGCCACGATCATCGTCATTCTCCATTCTCTTTTATCTACATACTTAATTGTGATTATATTTATGTGATGGCATGTTATCACATTACACGAGTTCGAGTTCAATGTTTATAACCATAATTATTTTTTAGAGCATTGTCACCTTTTGCATGCGAGAGCTGTAACCCCCAGGTCCCTTTCTGTTTTTATGATTTTAAACATAGATGATGCCCTTACAGAAGCTGTATTTACGTAAGAGTCTTCCACCTATGAAGAAACATCAAAGTATAAGGTATGACAAAAGGAAATGCGTGAAGAAATCTGAGCGCCGGAAGAAAAACAGACTTGGGATATGGTACTCAAATTTAGTGAAATTAGACCCATATCCTACAAATGGGTGTAAAATGTGAATACGTGCCAAGGTGGAATAGTGGAAAGGTACAAGGCTCGAGACCTTCAGCAAAGTTGGGAAGATTGCAACTTTTCAAGTTTAGCTCGCACTAGCGGCAAATAAGTCTAGAAAGCTCTAGCAGATGAATGTGAAGAATG
This sequence comes from Melastoma dodecandrum, assembly GCA_029817715.1. Taxonomy (NCBI): domain Eukaryota; kingdom Viridiplantae; phylum Streptophyta; class Magnoliopsida; order Myrtales; family Melastomataceae; genus Melastoma; species Melastoma dodecandrum. The sequence goes on along the minus strand of JARUPY010000102.1, from coordinate 275,030 downwards.
TATTCCTATATGAAGAGCTGAATCTACGATCTATACAGAATAACCACATAGTGTTGCAGACAAGAATCATCCCAAATACATCTGCAAAGCTGAGGAAACCGTTGTATGAGTTAAATCAAGCACCATGGGCACTGTACAAGATTGGAGAATTCCAAATCCATTACGGATATACTCTCGCCGTAGCTGACTCAAGCATCTTCGTCAAAGTTATAGAAGGAAAGATTTAGTAGTACTTGTGTACCTGAACGATCTCATTATCACTGGAGATGATAATACATAGATCAAGTAGATCAACCAAAATTTGTCTATGCAGTTCAACATAAAAGAGCTTGAAGAATTGAAGCACTTTTTGTGATTAGAAGTTGAACGGGTTCTAGAAGGCTTATTTGTGTACCAAGAGAAATATTCAAGAGAGTTACTAAAGAAGTATGGAATGTTAAAGGGCAAGATGATATTGATACCTATTGATTTCAACACCGAGTTAAATGTAGGATAGGATCTTGAGGAGCCGACGATGTATTAAGCTGGTAGGTAGTCTGATTTGCTTAACACAGTACATGGTTGAACATCTCTTACGTAATTAGTCTGGTACGTTAGTTAATGCAATCACCTAAGAGGCCTATCTCGAAACAACATGAAAGATACTGAGATATATCAAAGGTACCATGGGTTATGGAGTATTATTCAAAAAAGATGAAGATTGCAAACTGGTTGGATACTGTGATGCCGACTACAGTTGCGGTCGCAACACTATAAGATCAACTATAGAATACATTTTTATTGTTATGGGTGGATCATGGTGTAACAAACGTCAGCCGACAATTTCACTATCTACGACAGAAGCAGAGTACAGAGTTGCCGTGACCACAACTCAAGAAGTTGCATGGCTTCTGCATCTCATGAGAAACCTTCATCTGAAAACTAAATATGCTATATCGCAATCATGCGAAAGCCGCTCCATGATCTAACTTGTCGAAAATCCAGTGATTCGTACAAGAACCAAGTTTATGAATGTCCATTATCACTTTTTAAGAAAGAAGGTATTACAAAAATAGATCAGACTGCAATACTTAGGAACGGAATATCAAATCCTCGCCACAGGTCTTAGCTCAAGCAAACTTAAGGAATTTAGAGCCAACTTGGAATGATCAAAAGAATAAGTAGTCGGATTTCCTCTGTCTTTGGGTGATAGTTCTCAGTGGTCGCGAGTTTGGAGCTTCCGAAATCCAACACTCTCATTAGTGCCACTCGATTGGTATAAACCATCACTCTCAAACAAGAACACACACATATATACAATTGGCTTTAGCATTTCATGTTGCTGTCAACGATCGGATGCGTCCAGAGGAGCCAGACGTCCCATCGGAGCAAGATAGGGAGGTTGCCGAAAGAAAAACAGAAATCCGTTATGTTATTTAATCTTTTTATCTGACGTTTCTTATACACCAAACTAAATATGAAAGGGGCCTTAGTTGGGTTCTAACCCATTTAATTACAACCTCGGCCCGTTATGTCCTTAAATAATTTCTATGCGTTTTGTCCTTCTGTTTCGCCAACATCAATAGCCTTCTCCTTATTAACAGAGTCAACCTTCCTCTCTTCTTCTCGATTTGTTTCTTCACACTCCCTCTTAAGATGAGCATAAATGTCTTTCATGCTCATCTTGGACCTTAGCCATCGAAATCTGGGTCCCGAAAACCCCTTCGTGAACAAATCCGCTACCTGCATTGCGGAAGCTACATGCTGCAGACGTATCAGCCCATCTTGAACTTTCTCCCGTACAAAATGGCAGTCCAGCTCTATGTGCTTCATCCTTTCATGAAACACAGGGTTCTTGGCTATATATATGGCTGACATGTTATCACAATTCACCTGTATTGGTCTTTGCACATGTAAACCGAATTCACTTAAGATTGCAGTCAAACAAACTACTTCACTTGTTGCTGCTCCTAGTGCTCTGTATTCCACTTCCGCTGAACTCCTGGCCACAGTAGATTGTTTCTTCGTTTTCCAACTGACAATAGAACCACCCAAGTAAACACAATAACCTGAGACTGATTTCTTGGTGTCAGGACAACTTCCCTAATCACTATCCACATATACGGTAAGTTCATTTCCTCGTTTCACTTCAAAGAAAATCCCACTCTCAGGTGAACCTTTAATGTATTTGAGAACTTGAAAAGCTGCCTTTAGCTGTATATCAGTTGGATTCGCCATAAACTGAGTTAGCACTTGTACTGAATACATGATGTCTGGCCTGGTCAATGTCAAATATAGCAGCTTTCCAACTATATGCCTGTATAAGGAGGGATCTGCCACATGTGTTCCTTCATCTATGATTAGGCATAACTGGAACTATTGAAGGTTTTGCTGCAAGCATATTATACTCTTGAAGCAGCTCTAATGCATATTTCCGCTGTGACAAGACAATCCCAGCCTTGGACTTCGCCAACTCCAATCCCAAAAAATATTTGAGATCACCCAAATCCTTAAGCTTGAAAACTGTAGCCAGATAAGCCTTAAACCTCTTTATAACTTCCATATTAGGACCTGCAATTGCCATATCATCTACATAGATTAACAAGGCAATAAAATCTTCACCTGTTCCTTTTATAAACAAGGAATAGTCAGACTTGGACTGCACAAAACCATATGCTGTCAAAACTGCCACAAACTTCGAATTCCATTGCCTTGATGCTTGTTTTAAACCATAGAGAGACTTTTGCAGTTTACAGACCAGTCTTGTCTCCCCCTTAAGCTACAAACGATCAAGGTGTAACCCATCTGGAAGCACCATGTAAACCTCTTTATCTAAATCACCATTCAGAAATGCATTATTAATATCTAGCTGGCACAAATGCCATTGATTCATTGCTGCCAGAGCTAGGAACACTCTAATAGTAGAGTGTTTCGCAACTGGACTGAAAGTATCATTATAATTGATACCTTCACGTTGCGTGTAACCTTTTACCACCAACCGCGCTTTATACTTATTAACACTGCCATCTGCATTAAATTTTGTTTTAAAAATCCACTTACACCCAATAGGAACCTTCCCTTTTGGCAACTCTGTCAAGGACCAAGTGTTATTCTCAGTTAGAGCACTCAACTCGGCATCTATTGCCTGGCACCAATGTTCATGTTAAACAGCCTCAGAAAAGGTAAGAGGATCACAATGAAGCATCATATTAACAGCAAATGTTCTGTGTGAGGCAGAAAGATTAGAATAGTGAAGAAAGTTTTGAATAGGAAATGTTATACCTATCAGTGGTTGACAAACTGGTCTGATAGGAAAGAGAGAGTCCATGATGATAGTCTTGTAGATAGGTAGGAAGATGCCTCTGCCTAGTACTTTTCCTAAGATTGTGGGAAGGTGTGTTTGTATCTATAAGACTTCCTAAAGGTGTGTCAATGGAATCATGAATATGCAAATACCTAGACTGCTTTTCTACTGGGATAGAAGAGTCTAAGTGCTGAATTGGTAGAGGCAATGAGGAAGTGGAAGATGTATGACCAGGAAAATTTGCTTGATCAGTAAAAGGAAAGGAATGCTCATGAAAAACCACATCTCTAGAAAGGAAAATTGAACCAGAATGCAGATCATACACTTTATAACCTTTTGTGCCAATATGATAACCCAGAAAAATGCACTGAACAGCTCTTGAATCAAACTTTGTACGACCATGCTTTAAAGTGGATGCAAAACAAAGACAATCAAATACTTTAAGATGACTATATTCAGGTGGTCGAAGATACAACAACTCAAAGGGTGTCTTATTGTCAAGTGTAGGAGTAGGCAGTCTGTTTATAATATGTACTGCAGCCAAGACTGCTTCTCCCCAGAAAACCAATGGTACTTTAGACTGAAAAAGTAATGCTCTGGCCACATTTAGTATATGCTGATGTTTTCTTTCAACAATCCCATTTTGTTGTGGTGTCTCAACACAGCTAGTATGATGTATAATCCCTTTTTGGTTGTAAAAGTTAGTCATGAGAAATTCAGGGCCATTATCTGTTCTAATTATCTTGACATGTGTATTGAATTGTGTCTCTATCATGGTGCAGAAATTCTGGACAGCAGAAGACGCTTCAGGCTTAGCTTTTAGAAGATAAATCCATGTAAAACGACTATAATCATCCACCACTGTAAGAAAGTATCTATGTCCTATTATTGTTAGTGATGATGGTCCCCATATATCACAATGGATGAGTTCAAAACAACTTTTAGTATTCTGTGAATGCACTGGAAACACCAAACGTTTCTGTTTTGCAAAGTGACAAACAGAACAAACATCTGTCTGAACAGAAAGAACATCTTTGCATGCTGGAATATGCCTAAATGCATTTTGAGATGGGTGCCCCAACCTACAATGCCAAATCCTATAATCAGACCAGTCTCTATGGCTAGTGGCTGTGATATAACTATATTTGGCATCGGCATCTTCTTGACCCTTCTGCAGGACATACAGCCCATCACCTCTTTCCTTAGCAAGACCAATCGTCTTCCATGTATATAGGTCCTGGATAAAACAAAAATTTTTGAGAAACAAAAGAGAGAACATGCCAGTCCGAATTAGTTGGTTGACAGATATCAGATTTAAATGGAAAGAAGGAATGTGCAGAACATTCTTAAGTATGAAACCTTCATGAATGATCACTTCACCAATGTGAGTGACGTGCACCTTTTGCCCATTTGGAAGAGAAACCAAAGTATTAATCACAGGACGAGACTTATGAAACATGCTCAGATCATATACAATATGATCTGTCGCACCAGAATCTATTATCCACTGTTTTGTCAGTTTAAGGAAAAGATTTGCACAACAAATACCTGACGCTGTGGAAAAGGGTTTGAAGGATTCAGATGAAACAGAAGAAGATGAATTGGGTTGTTTAACAGAAGCAACAGATGAAGATGGCACAACACTAACAGTGGATATATTTCGTGGTTGTTCTCCTTGAACATTGAGCAGACTCATAAGCCTTTGTATCTGCTCCTTTACTTCATTGAGTTCAGTACCTTGTGAGTTACCAGTTCCTTCTGCATCTACTACTGTGGCTATTGCTTTACGCCCAGTCTCATAGGCTCTACTTTTTCTTCCTCCAGTCACATTAACTGGGTATCCAATCAATTGAAAAACATTTCTCTTTTGTATGCCCCTGTTTGCCACAATGGCTACACACAACATCAAACCTTCTTTGTTGTTTCCTTTTAAAATCTTGCAAGTGAGTGGGTGTTGGCGCCACAAAAGCTACAGACTCTGCTCTATATCCCAAATTACCAAGTTTCATTTCCCTTCCATTCTTGTAAGACTCCTCTTGCCCAACCATGCTGTAAACTTCATCTAGACTAGGGAAAGGTTTCATAGCCAATACTCTGCTTTTCACCACATCAAACTCATCACTCAGGCCATGAAAAAAGTGATACACATAGTCTTTCATCTGATTGTCCACAAACTTCTTAAAGCAACCATCACTACACTTTCCTCAAGAACAATGTGGTAACGGTCTGACGTGTTTCAGCTCTTTCCAAACACCATTTAGCTCGCAATAGTACTCATCTACACTCTTATTACCTTGCACTACTGTCATCATCAAATACTGTAACTTACTAATTGGCACAACATATCGTCTCCTCAACACATCCCACATCTCCGATGCAACATTTATATAGAATATGTTCCTGGCTATGTTTCAGTCACTGACCTGAGTAACCACGAGACAACAAGGGTGTTGTAGCGCTTCCAAGCAGAGTACAAAGGGTCATGAGCTTCAGGCACTGGTATGGTGCCATCGATGAATCCAACTTTGTTTCGGAACACCAATGCCATCTCGAAAGACCTTGCCCAGGTATAGTAGTTCATACCGTTAAGTGGAGGTGTCACTGCAACCGAATTTAACGAGTCTGCTTGCTGCAGGAAATAGACGAAGCTGGATCCTCCATCACCACCAGCGACCTGGCCGGATTCAACTCCGATTGCAGCCCTCTTCTCCCGGTCTCCATCTGCGCAGCTTCTTGCACTCCGGCTACTACTTCTGCAAAGCTCCGGCGCTCTGATACCATATCAACGATCGGACGCGTCCCGAGGAGCCAGACGAGCCATCGAAGCAAGACAGGGAGGTTGCCGAAAGAAAAATAGAAATCCGTTATGTTATTTTGTCTTTTTTTTATCCGACGTTTCTTATACACCAGACTAGATATCAAGGGGGCCTTAGTTGGGCTCTAACCCATTTAATTACAACCTCGGCCCGTTCTGTCCTCAAACTATTTCTATGCGTTTTGTTCCTCTGTTTCGCCAACATCAATAGCCTTCCCCTTATTAACAGAGTCAGCCTTCCTCCTCTCTTCTTCTCGATTTGTTTCTTCACAGTTACAATTGCCGGAGCATGAGGAAACGTAAGAGAGCAGCTCCTCGTCCTTCTCGAATTTGGCCATGTCCTCCACCTTTAGCGTCACGTAAACCTCGATGCTCTCCCCATCCTTCGCGTCCCAGAAGCTGACCATGTCCGAGTGCGGCAACCCTACAGTGCTCACCCACGCCGGCTTCCCCCACCCCATGTCCACCTCGTACATCGGGAACCTGCACAGGCTCGCGAAGGGCATCGGCAGCATGTCCCTCTTGCGGGACTCCTTCACGATCTCCATCTGCCACTTCAGGTACCCGTACGCGTCCTGGATCTGCTTCACACAATCCATGTCCACGTCCCTGATCAGTTCCCTCACTCGGCTCACTATCTCCCTCTCCCCCACATCGGCAAGCTCCATCATGTTTTTGAGTACGACAACGATGTTCCCAAAGTGTTGGAACGACAGCCGTGGGGTCGTCCTCTGTCTCAGATTCACCCCCTCGACCAGGACGTACTTCGTCCTCCGCATTGTTTCCATGTGACGCTTCAAGAAGAAAGCTCGGAGGGCCTCGACTCGGCTCGGATGGATCCTCTTCTCAGGGTCGGCGTACTTGTCTCTGAGGGTAGAAATTGAACTCTGGCCGAACACAAACCTTTTGGTTACCAGACCTTCCTTGATGATTGGACATATCTCCTCCTTCCCCTGATCAGGCAATTTTATTGTCGGAAAAAGCTTCATAGACCCGAAATCGGGAACATAGGACTCGTAGTCCGCATCCTCACGGGATATGGCAGCCCAGCAGTTGAGGAACAAAATGCAGGACAGGGCGTCCCCAACCTTATGTGATATGCAAAGACACACAGCCAGGCCACCACAGCCGAAGGACGTGACCTGGACGGCCGCAGCCTTATCACCAACATCATAGATCTCGAAAGGCACGAGGGGCTTGAGGAACTCGGGCTCGGGGTCCTCCAGTACCTCCGAGAGCCGGCAACTTGCACGAGCCTCGACGTAGTGGATACCACGGTCGTTGCAATCCACATGGACTTGGTCAGCATTCACTTTCCCTGCGAGCGGGTAGAAAAGGCGGAGGGCCTTGGAGAGGGAGCTCTTGACGTGTGCGAGCTTCTGTTCAAGGGTGGTGAGGCCGTCCTTGTGGTAGAAGAGGATGAAAGGCATGAAGATAGGTGTGGCTATCTGGTCGAGGAAGGAAAAGTCGTGGCGACGAAGGTGGGGCGGGGTAGGGGAAGAAGGCTTGATCTTGTCGACCACCTCAACTTGTACGTCCAGCTTCATCTTCTTCTTATTTTAGTTCCCTCTTGAGAGTGTCTTAGCACAAGCAACTGAGGATGTAAGAAGACTCAAGCTATCTTTTGCAAGCTATGGTTTTGGAGTAGTCCCGCTACTCATCGCATTTTATACTTAATAATGGTGGGTTTCGGGGCGCAGCGATGATGTCAGTCGTGTATTTTACCTGGTCTCTCCACGTATGGTTTGTAACATTGAACTATTCCTGATGAAGATATCCTTTTTCTGACGTTGACTTTGAATTATATACTTAATGAGTTTGGTTACGGTTTGGTGAAGGTGATCTGAGCACTCCTCTCCCCATAAATTTTGACTTTGGCATTCCCTCTTACATACTAAATCCCGACGTACCCTTTGATTTAGTTAAAGCTGACGTCGACGGTGGCCGTCCCCATATAATTCATCTTCTTAAAATGCGCAGGAGAACCGTTCCAACCAAAGAACAAGAAGAATAACAAATAAGTGCTCCACGAAAGTGTGCATTAGAAAGCGTCGGCGTATGTATCATACACACAGGCGCACATTCAGTTGATGTTACTTGGTGTGCACGTATTAGCTTCGATGGCATCATGTCTTCGATACCGAGTCCTAACCGATATTATCGACTGTTGGCATGGAACATGTTCCCCACAACACATATTGAATTTTACGGTGATTTGTGGTCGTCGTAAATTAAATGAATGCAAGTTGAAAAGTAAACACTATGTTTGAAATAATTAACAACGTTGAATTATAGAATTTGAATATTTACAACACTTACAGACATGACATGAACGAAAAAGAACAACAAAAAGCTTCAGAGCGACTGCGGGGTGCTTCACGACGATCGTGATCATCAATAGACTTTGTAAGGATAATTTTGTTAAATAGAAGGGGATGCGAACCTGATCACTATCGTCACGTTGTTGACCTGACAAGAATGATCTTGTGGTAAAATACTCTACTTCGATGCAAGTCTAGGGTTACAGTGGAGTTAAGCATTTTCTGCGATCTCCATGTGCAATCGAAATGCGCAGATCATGACGCCAAAAGATTAATTGCAAGTTGGGGGAGGGTTCAAACGTCAGGTCACCACAAGTTTCATCACCCATCATCGTTTACTTACAAAACTTAATCCCCGTTCCCACCTTCACCCCTCGAAAACAAAACGAAAACGCGGTCGTATTCGCTCGTAGGACGACATAGGACCAGCTAAACCGGGACGTGTCATTTTTCGTTGTTATGGAACTTGCACATCTAGTCTCTACGTGATTAAAAACACGTATATATCAAAACAGGTTATAGAACTTGATTAGAATCTCATTAGAAAAGAGTATATGAGACGAGTAACCCGGAAACGCGTGCTATTCTTGATAGTTCATATCTTCTAATGAGCATTAAAAACGTTTTGGAGTCAAATCTACAAGGAGACACGACATCTTCTGATTCCAAGTCAACCGTCACGAAAGAGGCCTTTTTATCAGGAACACTTGTTCAATTAATACATATAAGCCGATGGAAAGACTCGGTAAAAAGTATAATATTGAGAGATGATATCTCCACCAAAACCCCGACTTTATGGAAATAAATCAATGAGTTAAGTGAGACTGCTAAAACAGCACCAAATATTACATCCTTAATTCCTTCTACCAAAAACACCTTAACATGGATCAACATAAATTAATTCTTTTCGGTGTTAAAATTCTATTAGTGTCAAATTAATGATATTCTAATTCGATACAAATAAGGGGTATGACAGACCACTCAAGTTTGAATCTCTTAAGCTTAGCTAAGCCTTTGGAAGATTCCCCGTACGGCTACCGATGCCCATTTGCGACCTGCTTAAAGACCCGCCGGATCAACCCCGGCTTATTTGCTCGTCCTACGGAAAATACGCCGCGTCAAGCTCCGAAGCTCTAAGGACTTCATCAATAGACTTTTATCTTCATTTTACACATTCTAGGAATATAAAGTCAAACGATTCACTTGTATTCTCTTATGACTGTAGATTAATTTGTAAGAAATCACTTAATCACCCAAAAATACATAAATAAGGGTATTTTTATCTAGAATTCGGGCGCAGCGAAATTAGTAAAATAAAAATTTTAAGCCCAAAATCAACTCGCACGTACTCTTACCCGAAAAACGTACCTCTTAAATTCCGGTGAAATAAACGAAATCTCAAACGACTAAGAGCCCCCACGTGTAACTCTTCCAGAGATATCTAGGCACACGCGATCACAAATACTTGACGATTCGGTAGGTATTAGCCTCTTGGATCCATCTAGTCTCAAAACCGAAAGCATACAAAACTCCTCCTCGGTATGTATTATTACTCGACAAGTAAAAACCTCTCGGTATCTTTTGAAATTATCATCTCATTTTTTCCATTGTTCTTTTTCTTTTAACTTTTAGTACAGAAAATCTAACTCCTTGATTGTCTATTTCCTTTCTGTCTCAATCATGTCATTAACAAAAGTAATCGGAGGAAACTTAATTTGTTTCCATAATAAAATCTAACTTACGGTTAATTGATTCCCCTTTAGGAATAAATTAATACAAAATAGGTTTAATCCGTAAATGTATTATTAAATAAATATTAAACAATTATTTCATATCCTTTATTTAATACAAATTGACTCAAATAAATTCATATTCAGTCTATTTATTTGCTTTCGATATTTCAGAATAGATTAATAATCCAATTAATTCAAATGATAAAATAATAATAAAATGATCAATTTTAGTATCCACTAAAAATAATCAATAATATAAAGTTCGTGTTGTCATGTTATGCGTACAACCCTTTAGGTCATGAAGGTAATGTAAATCCATACACAAACTAAGGTAACCGTCTAACAACCATTTTTAGTCATCCAACGTGTTAGGATAATGATCATAAATCATAAACCATTATGAATCGATTACTGTATAATTCAATATCTTTATCTAACAGATATTCCAATCAATTCAGCGAACATTCCTACCATGACCATGGATTTTAGAGTCACTAATTCTCTATCAAGTGACATAGATGTCAACTCTCTAATAGAGATGAATAATATATTGACTCAACACTATTCTCATTACGATATGTCCCACATCCAACAATAGTATTACTCACAATCCGGTTAAAGACCGCTTTTACCGACGTCAAAGTGCATAAACTCCACACATAGCATAAATGAAGGTATCAAGTCAAATGATCAGTTACACTCGTTCATAAAAAGGATTGACCAATAGTGTTAAATATGTGGTATCCTCTTAAATGACCCTAAGTATAACTTGGAAATACTTTCACTCGGTCCATATTGATCTCATTTATACTAGCGATGATCTAGATGTCAATGTCCCCACTAAACATTTATCCGATCACTGACTATTTCAGATTAATATATTCATTAATCCGTGAGACTTTATCATTAGTAATTTTACCTGTAGAAAGGTAAAATAATCAATGACAAATACTCGTCTTTATTAATTATTTATCCACAAATAACAAAAAGTGTCTTGACACATAAATGTACACACTAACATTATCGAATAGACGGGATTGTAATAATTGAAAAGACTATAATAAAAGAAAACGTACCGTATCCGTCATCTCGTAACGACGAAGAGAAAACCTTTGGCGGAGTAATCTTCTTCCCCTTTTCTTGATGGAGAGAGCACAAAAAACCGAACAGAGACATTCAATTTTTTAAACCTAGGAACCGGATATAAATATCCATAATCTTACAATCTATGATCCTGATATAAGAATAGCGTACATCTTGTCGTAAGCCACATCAAATAAACAAGATGTGCATATCCCAAACAATATTAACGATGATAATACTTTAGAGCTAACATAAAAATATGGAAGCTCAATTATGAAAAATTTAACATTCTCTCACTCAAATAACATTAATTGTATCTCAAGAAAATCATTCAAAATGGCTCTCGAGTTATAACATTTATATGACCAAGTATCAAACTATGACAATGCAGAGAGTATCACTTAGATCACAATATTTAAATTACAGATTAGTAGGCGGCCAAGGGATGGAAAGCAGGAGACGTGCGGAAACAAGTTGGAGGTGTAATATTACTTGCCCAAAAGGAAAGGATCACGTGTCTCGAAAACGGAGATTCTCCATTTAAACCGTGTTAATTTCTATATCTTTGATTTCCTTATTAATAATAAGGTTAAAATTGACATTTTACTTGTTTTTTTTTATTTCTTTATTTTAACCTAATTTAGATTTTTGTTAAAATTCATCTGTTCTATTATATTTTTAATTTTTTAGAGCAAAATAAAATTGTTTACTTAATAAATCCTACTAAATCATATTCAACAAGACATATAGGTTATATTATAAACCTTAAAATCTAAAACATAAACCCTAAATACAAAATTAAACACTATATATTAAATTCTAAATCTCCAAAATTAAATAATAAACACGTTAAACCATAAATTCTAAACCTTAAAACATAAACCGGCCGAATCTAAATTATTAAACCATAACTTGCGTTAAGGGTATTATAATAATTTTAAAATATTAATGATACTAATTTCCAGCGGATAAAAATAAATTTATATCATCTTGATTAGAAATGGAGAGGATCCTAATCCTTGTTTCGGATGCGTCTGTCGTTAGCATTTTTTACTCTTCCGCTTTCCAAATTGTTATTTTCTTAAAAGTAAATCAACGTCTACGTTAAAATAAAATTCGCAATATAGGAAATAATTTTGTTTTATTGATAACTTTTTTTGAAAGACAGACAAATAAACGGTAAAATAGTAGGGAAATAATTTGTATCCTAAATTTTGAGGTTACTTACTATCTTTTAAATTTTGTAACTTCTTTTTAAAGAATATGTGTTTCTTTACTAATTATTAAGAGTAGATTTTTTGGGTTTCTTAATTTAGTAAAGTGATTTTTGTATATTTGTGAAAACTATTTTCTACGAATAAAATGTCAGCAGAAATAATTTCGTAAGCAATCTTCTTGTGTCGCCTTTCTATTTGTTTAATTTCATGGTGAGATATTGTTATTCGATAGGCTTATAATAATCGAATTACTGAGAAAGTAAATTTAAATAAACGAAACTGATCCCGTTGATTGAAGTTAAAATAATAATAATAATAATTGAGTGCTTCTCAAGAGTACAGTTCTGTTGGTGCAAATGGTCAAAGCTTAAAGTAGGAACAAATATTGTGGTGGATGTAAGTAATAGAAGTAGTCCCAATAGTAAGTAATCCTTTGTTTTGACGTTGCCATTAGCGGGGGGAGGAGGCGTAAGAGAGGAGCTCCTTGTTCTTCTCGAACTTGGACATGTCCTCCGCCCCCAGCGTCACGTAGACCTCGATGCTCTCACCGTCCTTCCCGTCCCAGAAGCTCACCATGTGCGAGTGTGGCATCCCCACCGTGCTCACCCATGCCGGCTTCCCCCACCCAATGTCCGCATCGTACATCGGGAACCTGCACAGGCTCGTGAAGAGAATCGGCAGCATGTTCCCCTTGCGAGACTCCTTCGTGATCTTTTCCTCCTGCTTCAGGTACTCTGATGTGTCCTGAATCTGCTTCACGCAGCCCATGTCGACGTCCCTGATCCGCTCCCTCACTCGGCTCACTATCTCCCTCTCCCCAACGTCGGAGAGGTCCATCACGTTTTTGATAGCGACGATGATGTTCCCAAAGTGTCGGAACGACAGCTGTGGGGTGGTCCTCTGCCTAAGATTCACCGGCTCGATAAGGACATACTTCGTCCTTTGCATTGTTTCCATGTGACGCTGCAAGATGAAAGCTTTGAGGGCCTCGACGCGGCTTGGACGGAGCTGCCTCTCAGGGTTGGCATACTTGTCTCTTAGGCTCGAAATTGTGGTAGGTCCAAACACAAACCTTTTGGTTACCAGACCTTCCTTGATGATTGGACTTATATCGTCCTTCTCCTGATCGGGCAATTCTATTGCAGGGAAAAGCTTCACAGACCCGAAATCGGGAACAAAGGACTCGTAGTCTTCATCCCCACGGGATATGGCAGCCCAGCAGTTGAGGAACAAAATGCAGGACAGGGCGTCCCCAACCTTATGTGATATGCAAAGACACACAGCCAGGCCTCCACAGCCGAAGGACGTGACCTGGACGCCCGCAGCCATGTCATTGACATCACAGAGCCCGAAAGGCACGAGGGGCTTGAGCAACTCGGGCTCGCGGTCCTCCAGGACCTCCGAGAGCAGGCAATTTGCACGAGCCTCGACGTAGTGGATGCCACGGTCATTGCAATCCACATGGGCTTGGCCTGACTTCATCTTTCCTGCGAGCGGGTAAAAAATGCTGAGTGCCTTGGAGAGGGAGCTTTTGACTTGGGCGAGCTTCTTTTCAAGGGTAGTGAGGCTGTCGTTGTGGTAGAAGAGGATGAAAGGCATGAAGTAGGGATTGGCGATCTGGTCGAGGAAGGAGAAGTCGTGGCGGCGAAGGTGGGGCGGGGTAGGGGAAGAAGGCTTGATCTTGTCGACCACCTCAACTTGTACGTCCAGCTTCATCTTCTTCTTACTTTTAGTTCCCTTTTGAGAGGGTCTTAACACAAGCAACTGAGGATGTAAGAAGACTCAGGCTATCTTTTGCAAGCTTATGGTGTTCGAGTGAGTAATCCCCCTCTCCTCATTGCATTTTATACTTAATAATGGGGCGCAGTGATGATGTTGGTCGTGTATTTACCAGGTCACTCCACGTATGGTTTGTAGCATTGAACTATTCCTGACGAAGAAATCCTTCTTAGGCTGACGTTGACTTTGAATTATATTCTGCTTGTTATTCTAAACGTGTTTGGTTAGGGTTGGGTGAAGGCGATTCGATCCCACATTTCCCTGTATATTTGACTTTGGCATTTCCTCGTAAATTTTAATGCCCGGCCTATTCGTGATTTAAGGGACGAACAGGCCGAGTACCTTTGATTTAGTTAAAGCTAACGTTGACGGTGGCCGTCCCCATATAAATCGTCTTCTTAGAATATGCAGGAGAACCGTTCCAACGAAAGAACAAGAAGATGAAGAAAAAGTATTCCGTAGAACTGCGAATTAGGGAGCGTTGGACGTACGTATCATACACACAGGCGCGCATTCAGTTGATGTATGGGAATGCTTACAGCATGTAAGTTTCTGATGCATTGCGCCTTTGATTACACGAATTATCGGGAAAGTCGCGATCATCAATAGTCTTTTAAGGATAGTTTTGTTAAATAGAAGGGGGTGCGAACCTGATCACTATCGTCACATTGTTTACATGACAAGAATGATGTTGCGGTAAAATACTTTACTTCGATGCAATGCTAGGGTTACAGAGGAGTTGAGCATCATCTGTGATCTCCGCGTGCAGTCGCAATGCGGAAGCTCATGACGTGTTCTTGCGGAGTACTTTCTCTTTCCTTTTTACAAAATTTGAACTGTTCTCGGTTCATGAAGTGACGCCAAGAGATTAAATTGCAAGTTGGGGGAGTGTTCAACCGTCTGATCACCAATAAGTTTCATCATCCATCATCGTTTACTTACAAAATTTAATCCTTGTTCTCACCTATACCCCCACAAAAACAAAAAGAAAACGTGGCCGTATTCGCTTATTAGACAATAGATCAGGACCATTCAAACCGGGACGTATCAGTTTCGTTGTTATAAAATTCGCACATGAAGCCTCCCCGTGATCAAAGGCGAGAGAATGAGACGAGTTCTGAGTGTAATATCTTATACTTGCCCAAACGCGTGAAATTATGTCGAGCATAAAAAAATGTGTTAAGAGTCAAATCTACAAGGAAACACGGCATCTTCTGATCGCATTCCACACCAAACCAATTAAATAACACTTGGAATTCGAAGTCAGCCGTCGCGAAGGAGGCCTTATCAGGAACACTTCTTCATTGCCATAACAGACATATATAAGCCGATGGAAAGACTCGGTAAAAGTATAATATTGAGAGATTCATATCTCTACTAAACCCCGATTTTATGGAAAAATCGATGAGTTAAGTGAGACTGCTAAAACATCGTCAAAGATCAGCCTTCTTCTACAAAATCACTCTAAAAAGGAATTAAAAAAAAATATTAATTTTTTTGGTGTTAAAATTCTACTAACGTCAAACTAATGCTATTCTAATTCGATTCAAATAAGGGGTTCGACAGACCACTCAAGTTTGAATCACTTAAGCTTAAGAAGCCTTTGGAAGATTCCTCGTAAGGCTACCGATGCCCATTTGCGACCTTTTTAAAGACCGCCGGATCAAGGCCTGCAACACTGGCATGACTTGCTTGTCCTCCTGAAAATTACGCCGCGTCAATCTCTAAACCGCTGTGGACTTCGTCCATGGACTTTTATCTTCATTTCGGACGTAAGAATATAAACTCAAATGATTCCCCTGTATTCTCTTATGACAACAGATTAATTCGCTCACTTTCCATACCAAGAACATGGAGGAAGTCGAGATAGTCGATGCGATCGAGCCTTCCTCAATGACGCTGTCCGGTCTTTGCTGTCGCATCCTTTTCCTCTCCCTTGACCAGATCGCCTAACACATCTTCATGCCTTTCCTCCTCTTCTACCACGATTACCTGCATCATTCCCTCCTCCCCATTGTCCCTAGTGCTTTCTACTTGACCGCAGAATGGATGAAGGTGGAAGTAATCCATACGGATTACGATGATCGTAGCATCCATTACGTTGAGGCTCTATTGTTATTGTTTTACAGATATAAATAGTAAAATAATTATTAATGTCGAAACACATAAATTAGTATGTCCTAATGTCACTAAGTTAACATAGGGTTTAGGGGAACGATAACACCAAAGGAGAGAGCAATTAATAGCAAAGAGCAGGGCGTTCATCCGAACTCATTAAAAGCCTTGTCTTTTAACTCAGACGCGATTCAAAACCCAGCAATCACCATCTACAAGTGCTGCATGTCCTCCAATGCATGCAAACATCCCCCCTCCTAATAAATTTCGCCCTTCTTTTCATGCAAAAGCGTGTTGTTTTCTGGCTTCCTCATTTACAGTCTCTCCCCGGCACCTTCAATTCCCTCAACTGTCCCGGGCCTTCTTCGCCCTTGATAAAAAGGAGAGTGATTCCGACTCAGTTGTACTTGTCTTACATGCAGAACTGCGACCGATCACTTGGGAGGGGAAGGATGAGAGACATGGCGGCCAGGTCTTGGTTGGGGTGCTCCTTGGTTGCCATCCTTGCTCTTGCTCTGGCTGGTGCCGGTGGGGCACGTCCCGTCCCTGGAGTTGCAGATGCACCGAACAATGGCGGCAGAGAGAACGAGAAGACCGTTGCCGTCCTTGCTGGTGCACCCTTTGATGCGGTTGCAGGCGATGAGAAGAACTTCATCGCGTTCGGTGGTGTTGGAGCCGCCGCCGGCATGGGTGGTGCTGCTGGCATGGGAGGTGGATTATTTCCTGGTCTCGGTGCCGGTATCGGTAAGTACGGAGGGATTGGTGGGGGTGCAGGCATAGGTGGAATTGGCGGGGTTATCCCCGTCGGTGGCGCTGGCGGTCTACCCGGGGTTTTACCAGGCGGTCTGCCCACTGGTCTTCCCGGTGTCCATGGTGTGTCAGGCAGTATCCCGGTTTTACCTATCCCTGGTTCTCATGATGGTGGTACTCCATCTGGTCCTGGCACTGGCTCCGGCGGTCTACCGCTCCCATGAGGATTACGATTCTCTTATCGTGTCGTGAAGTAGTCTCCTAGGTCGATCGATGTTCTGTCTTTCATTTATTTTTCCCATGATGCAATGTAATCGGCAGTGGCAGTTAGGTTTTGATGTTGGTTTGGAGAAGTGTTCCCAATGCCTTTCCAGTTGAACTTTGTTAACGTTTCTGTTGTTCTGTGGTTCTCTCATCGGTACGCATCTAAAGGCATCTTTTCCTGTCCGCCTCGTTTTTAACTTTTAGGCCTTCCCTTACCCTTATGTTAAGTTCAAGTTCCTCGTATCATTCTCGTTCTTCTGTTGAGCATGTACCGAGGATTGGTTAATCTGGTCCGGTTGTAACTGGCGTCAATTGCCAGGGAAGCCCGGCCCGACTCGATTGATTACTCAGTTCTTGATATGCATCGCTACGAGATAATTTCTAAGGGAAACGAGACCCTTAAACTGTTCCAGACAAGTCATCTGGTTGCTGACCCTTTAGTTGTTTCCCCTCGCGTCGCCTGTCCATTTACAACCCTTACTCTACAGCTCCACAACTATGAAGCTCGCTTATATAAACAACCCCGCGCTTGCAGCGTCATCCTTTCCACGAGAGTAACAGTTTGTCGTATCGGATGTAAACGGACATGAATACCCCGATTCTAGACTTGATGGTTAACTTTGCATATCTACTGAGTTCCTCGCCGGTGTGTCCAAAATGAGGGGAGGAGACTCATGTGCTGGACCATGGATTGGCCTTAAATTGGGCAAACAGACTAAATCATACTAAATCACATTTAACCCAATTTTAATTATTTTAATAGACTGAGTCATCCTTTAAACATATTATAGTGGACGATGCTTATGTAGAAAAATTTAGAGTATTTACCTCTCATTTTTCTTTCCTTTTTTCTTTCTATAGTGGAGATAGACGCACACAATGACAGATCGCAACCATATTATTAAAAGCTTGTGGTAAAAAGGGATTTCGTTTGAATTTTCTAAAATAATATTCTATAGCTTTTGTATGTTCTCCGTTCATTGTGTGAATAAGGAGTGAACTAATATTATAACCCAAAGAAATATTATGCAATTTGAATAATATAAGTACAAGACCATATTATAATATGTGGCCCCAAAATTGAGCGAGTGATAAGGGGGTTGAGGAAGTAAAGGATATTTCTTCTTTTTTTCCAATTAAAAAATTTTGAAATCAAAATTGAATATCATGTGTAATTCGGGGAAGAGTCCGTTGAAGTAATTTATCGCTCAATTGAATGCAGTATTAAAGTTAGTAACCAAAATTTAACATTAAAAATGCATTTAAGTAGATTATTAAATTTGTTATTTAATATAGTTGTTTTTATTATTTCTTTCTCCTCCATATGTTTAAAGGGACGTGTAGACATTTCATATAAGAGAAAGTTTAAGAAAGAGAAATCATTTCCGCAATCAAAACACTCCAATATACATTCCGCATAGGTGCAGCAGCTCTACAGAAGGTTTACTCTATTATACAGAAGGTCGTCGACGGTAAAAACATACGTTGTGCCCTTCTCCCTTCCTATTCAATTTTTTCACACATAACCCCAACACAAAGATTAGTGTTTGGTTATTGGGATAGAATGATATGGATTCTGATAGTGGCTTTTTGTATGTCCCCTCAAGCTCTTGGTTTGAAAAAAAAAAGGAACTTAGTAATACGAAATCACAGTACCTTGAGATATTCAAAACTTATTCTTACATAGCAACAGCACGGTAGTAAAATACACGATACTAGGATAAACACTCCGGAACGAACATGGGGTTTACGGTGAAGTCGCGGCAGTGTAAGCAAGAATCTCCGTATCCTTCTCGAAATCGGACATGTCCTCATCCTTGAGGGTTGCGTAGACCTCTATCGATTTCCCATCCTTACCGTCGAAGAAGCACACGTAGTTCGGTACCGGGATGTAGTCTGATCCGACCCATGCTGGTTTCCCCCAACCAAAGTCAGCTCCATAGAATGGGAGCCGGCTGAGGCTGCTGAACCCGAAGGGTACCACAATCTCGCTCGAGGGTGCCTTCAGGCCATCCATCAGGGATTTCATTACCGCTTCCGTGTTTTGTAGTTTCCGAATGAAGTCCATGTCTATCCCCTTTATTATCTCCCTTGACTGACGGATGATCTTGCCATCTTCGTCCCCAGGCCTCAATTCCAGAGTGATTAAGTCTATGATGTTGCCGAAATATCCTGAGGAGAGAGGAGGGTCCATCCTCGGGCGCAGGTTTACAGCATGAAACCCTTTGTAGATGATCTTTTCTTTGTCGAAAGTTCCGGATGGGGGGCGGACGTTCGCCATGAGGCGGCCTGACAGGAACCCCATAAGGGCTTCAATCCTGGTGGGCTTGTTTTCAGCAGCATCCGTGTACTTCGTCTGGAGCTTCGACAACGACTCCGCATCAAATACGAACCTTTTGCTGCGGAATCCTTCCTTGACAATCTGCACGAACTTCTCCAGCATGGGATCTGGATCCCTCAGCGGAGGGAACAGCGATGCTCCATTGAACAGTGGCGTCACCCAGTCGACCGGGCTTCGGTTGCCTCGAGCGAAAGCAGACCACGCTTTGAGGAAATTAGAGCTCGACAGTGCATCGCCAACCTTGTGAGAAATGCACAGGCCAATGGCTATTCCACCGCACTCGAACAGGTTCACCTGGACTGCTGCTGCAAGGCCTTGCAGGTCATAGAGCTGGAAAGGCTGCAAGTTCTGGAGCTCATTGGGGTCAGGGTCCTCAAGTACAGTCGAAAGCTTTGTCTGCACCCGAGCTTCCTTGTAAGGAACCCCCTGGTCGCTACAGTCCACGTAGAGATTACCGACTACTCGGCCCGCGAGTGGGTAAAACACGGTGAGGACCTCGGAGAGAGATCGCTTGATTAGGGAGAGCTTCTCCTTGAGGTCGAGATCATCCTTCTCATAGCATACAGCATAAGGCATGAAAAGGGGCACGCCCACTTGGTCAAGGAAGCAAAGGTCGTGACGGTGGAGGTGGGGCGGAGTCGGGGAGGACGGCTTGATGAACTCGGTGTGCTCTATTATCACCTTCATTCTCTTGTTTCTTAGTTTCTTCTTCCTCTTCTTTTGTTTTTGCGAGGACAATAAATTTAATTAGATGCTGACTTTGTTGCAGGGGAGAGATGGACAAAGGAAGAAGATGCAGATGTGAATGTTTCACCTTCGAGTGATTGATCGAGCATTTATAAAATCGCAGATCGTATAAAAGAAATTACTGAAACATAACATCTTCTTACATCACGTTTAGATGCTTAATCAATATGATAGACCAGTTCATGGCGTATACGAGGAAATGGACAAAGTCAGTCTAGTTGAGGACAAGCAAGGCTAACTACCGAAACATATTAAATAAATTTTCTAGTGTTTAAAAAACGTGACAAAGCTTACGCATTGAATTGCCCGTGAACTTGATCGTTGGCCTTGACCTCGCACATCGAGAGAATTTATTAAACTAAATAACAGTTTGTTTGGATTAGATGAACAGAACGTGGGTATCATTTAAAATATCGATTTTATTTATTAAAAAAATGACGTTTCAAACACCGAATTTTATCCGAAAATTAGGGAAATCCCGTATTTATAACACTGATTTTAATCTCTCGGACGAAAGTGGGTGGTTGAACTAAATATGTATTTCAAAAATCGATTTTAGAGACGTTAGTAAAAAAATTTTTAAGATTATTTTGTAAAATAATTCACCGACCAATTACGAAAGCTGTCGTAATATTAGTGTTTGGTCATTCGGATTGCTCATCATTTTTACCTAGAGTTGCAGAATGGACATCAATAACAGCAACACTAAACTTCACGGAGCCTTAGGTCCTTACAAATTCTCGTACTCAGGCTCTCTTGGCCGTCGTGCTTCCACGCATCGCGTTAACCATCTCCCCCTCGGATTCCTTTCCCCGTCTCCCTCGCGAACCAAGTCGAGACCACTTCTTTACATACCTTTCTTAGATTACTCTTGAATGGATACGATATCGACGTTACATAAGCAACGTCGGCCCGACCTTTCGTCCTTCTTCGATCGATATAACTCAGCGACCGATGCACAAGGAGAAGTTAATTTTCTTGCACGAACCATCCTACCGTAGCCTTCAATGTCCCGACAGAAAGGTAGGACATGTTTAACAACAGAAACTCTGGGCCACAGATTTTGGTCTTATCTGTGAATCAACGGTCCAGAATGCAGGCCCAAAGGACGGGAATCCAGTAAGAAGGTGACAACGGAAACCCACCAGGCGAAGGCTTGCTGGGCGAAGCAGTCACCAAGCGGTAAAAATATCAGGCGACAAGCGACGAGGGACAGCATAAGCTACATGCCAGAGATTTTCGACGTGTTTGAATCCGGCTTGTCCGAGATCACTTCCGGAGCGAACAGGACAATAGGTGTTTATCACGACGATTTCCAAGGGGAAAATGAAACCTCAGTGGAACTAACCTTCCTTGTCCGCTAGCCCTCGGATTAAATACACAAAAAAAAAAACAATCAAGGGGAGAAGGAAATATTTGAAATATAATTAGAGTTGATGATAGTTGACTTACTCCACAACAACGTATGATAATCATCATGTCACCTCTATCAGAAGTAAACGCCTACCAAGAAGTAAACGCCTTCAAAACAGAAAACCATAAATAAATATCTGCTTATTATTATGGTTAAATATGATTAATAATATTATTTAATGTAATTTTATAATTTTAAAATATTCTAAAAAAAAGAAAAAACACAACTTACATAGTTTTTTAAGTGAAAAAAAAACACTACTTATGAAACATATTAAATGTTAAATTACCAAATTTAAAGCATATTAATTGAATCTTAAAGGGTGCCCTATTATTATTAAAGTTTTGTTAATGGGGGTGCTTGTTAAGTCTCTAAATGCAGCAAATTTTATGTTTTCAAAATTATTTAAAATAATTTATGACTTTAAAGTTTAACTAAGTAGGATACAATATTCAAGACGTATTAAATATAAAATCATCCTTATATATTGTACCCGTTTACAAAATCCTTATTATTATTATTATTATTGTTATTATTATTGTTATTTGTTTCTTTTAGTTGTTACTTACTCCACAACAACATGTGATAATCATCATAATTGTCACCTCCACCGGAAGTAAACGTCTACCAAGAAGTAAACGCCTTGAAAACAGAAAACAATAAATAAATATCTGCTTATTATTATGGTTTGATAGTCAAGAGATATAAATAATAAAAATATGATTAATAATATTAATAAAAATATAAATAATAAAATATACGATTAATAATATTATTTAATGTAGTTTTATAATTTTAAAATATTTTAAAATAAGAAAAAACACAACTTACAGAGTTTGTTAAATGAAAAAAAACGCTATTAAATGTTAAATTACCAAATTTAAAGCACATTAATTGAATCTTAACGGGTGCCCTATTATTATTAATTTGTTAATGGGGGCGCTCGTTAAGTCTCTAAATGCAGCAAATTTTATGTTTTCAAAATTATTTAAAATAATTTATGACTTTAAAGTTTAACTAGGATACAATAATCAAGAAATCATCCTTACTACATATTGTACCCGTTTACAAAATCCTTATTATTATTATTATTATTATTATTATTATTATTATTATTATTTGTTTCTTTTAGTTACTGTTGTTGTCGAGAAATTAATACGTGGTTCAAGCGGACAGACGTGGTAGGTGCAACTAGAAAGAAAATGACCATGTCCCCCAAAGCAATATTTTTTTTGTCATAAGCAAGTTTAAAATAACAATATGGTATTAAAATAGATCCTAGTAAATATTTTTTAAAGTAATTCCTTCTATATATATTATCATTTTTTATAAGACGATTCGAATTAATTCGAACCTAATTACTACAAGGTTGGTCCAGAAATTTCCTTCATATCCTGTAAGAAGCAAAGTAACATAACATTTGCAGCATATCTTCTTCGAATATTCAAGAATAATTATCACCAATTTTATTTTAATTTTGAAGTACTGCTATTCTTTCTTCTTGTAGCCGGCTCGATTCAAGACTCTACGTTATGCACCGGGTGGCGTACACTGAAGGCAAAAAAACGAAAAAAAAACATGGAACGAGCGACGGCGTTGAGCTGATTCGACGCGTTAAGTAAGACGCCGGCCGAGTTATTGGCACAAAATCGGAACAAGATACCAGTTCTCCTGAATCTTATCTGGACTATGTTTAAGGTTTTGTGAGAAATAAGAACCCGAAAAGGACACTACCGTCGCGAATTTGTGGAAAATTCGAAATTGAACAACTAAAAGACTATATCAATGTATCTAAAATGAGACTCCCACAATTATTACATTGTGTGTACATATCCAAGTGGTTCGTTCAATTATGGCAAAAATGAATCACTGCACGCATGTCAGGGATTGGCGTAAATTCACGTCATGATGGCCTTTTGGCCAGTAAAAATATTTAATATCGCTGCAAAAAAGAAAGAAATATTTATTGCACCCATTTGGTGTCGGAGAATTCGAAAATTATTATATATGAGTGTTAAAAATAAGGTAATAGAATCTTACAAAATTTAATCAATGGTTATACCAGTAAGTTTAATACTGGATAACTGTTTCTTATGCAAGTAAGTTTAATGCACGGATCCTCCCATTCGGAGCTTCAAGTATTCATATTCGAACGTCGATATATTTCAATATTCGCCCGATGCTCGTGCTTGTCCATGCATGCATAGCATATTGTAAAAGGCTAATACAAAAGAAAGGTCATCGTGCGTGCCGTCTAATCGAGTCTATGTATGGATTGTCCATTATTTCAATTTTTTTTTTTTCTTTTATATTCTTCCTCGTCATATCTCTTGTCAATTAATGAGAAGACAGGGCGAAAGACAAGGCACTCAAAGTCATTGAATGACCAACAGGGAGAGACGTCTGACTAAAAGAAGCTACTTGGTTAATGAAGCATACGAGAGATCTTCATCAGCAAGCTAATTATGTTGTTTCTTTATCATGCGATAATCGTTCCACAATTCTGGTAGTTGAGAATCGAAGTATACCATGCAAGCTGAGTAAAAAGGTAGTTCAAGGAGAGATTGTTCTACGGTACATCAACACATAAGATCAAAAGACCGGTATATTCACCTAGAGATTCAATGGAGTAAAGTTTGAATAGTTCAGAAATGAACTCGAATTGATGCCACGACGAGCAACAAGAGAGAATAGTCGTTGATGAAGGGTATTAAGATTCAACAACTTCTCTCGGAGTTTCTCGAGACTTCTGAAAAGTTCAAGAAGAACGTTGAAGGATATGAAGAAATTGGGAAACTCTAGAAGAATCGAGATGGATATTAGAGATTTAGATAACTGTAGAATGTTTTGGCTATCATAGAAGTCTTTAGGAATCGTATAAAAGGATCTAGAAGATCAAACCTAGCTGTACATGTAGATTAATCCTAACCATACATTGAGGATGCTAACTAATATAAATAGGGGTAATGGGCTTCATTTGTGACAATTATAAGAAATCATTCCAGAAGTAAAGTGAGAGGTTGAAGTGTTATCTTCCTAGCTTAGGAGTTTGAAGGAATGATCAAAGACTAACTTTCGTCTTGATCAACGCTAAGTCGGGATCTAACAGCTCAGATTCAATTTCGTCGAAAAATAGTTACTTGGAGTAGCACTTAGTACGTCGTGTGAAAAATTCACACAATCACAGGAATAACAAACAAAGAAAACAGTGGAAGACTGGATTGATTACGCGGGTTTACGGTCACCGAGAAAGATCAAGGGAAAAGAAAACGTACATGTATTCGTCACGTTCGCCATACCGTAAAGCTGATGATTGTAACCTGGGCGGCGTAGATCTTCTTCCCCTTTTCCTTCCCGTACGGCTGCTCTCGATGGAGGAGGCCAAAATAAAAGAAACTGACGATCTGTCTTTTCTGTCAGGGTGATTAACCCAGATATAAGGAAAACCTAATAAAGGATTTCCTTTATGAAATGTCAGTTTTGCCCCTTAGTTAAATAATTGTTTGAAGGACATGGGAAGTGACCTATCCGTAATATATCGTAGCCTATGTCCTATCCATCAATGGACCATAGGTTATAAAATAGTCTACACCCAACCGTAAGCCACATTAGACAAACGAGATGCGCATATCCCAATGACTTAAGCGATTTAGTGGGATTTCATGCATTGTCTTTATGTCACAACCTGTTTTATAAAATATAGTTTAATAAAGTAAAATAAAATAAATAAAAGAAAATTAAAAATAAACAATTAATGGAAACCCAAAAATCAGAAATTTCTAACATTCTCCCACTTGAGCAACATTAATTGTACCCGAAAAATATTTTAGAAAATGACTCTCAGGTTGTGACATCTGTATGGCCAATATAAAGACAACATCTCAAACAACCCCGACCAACTAAATTATCCAGCATCGAACTATGACCGTCAGAGCATCACTCAATGATACAAGACAACCATAATCACAAAACTAAGCAATCAAGCCGTCACGGGCCAATGTGGCAGTGTAGCCAAATTAGCATCCCTTATGTGATTAAATTTGATGCTAATTCAGTCGGTCCTAATCTTTCTGTGACCTTATGTCCATAACGAGCCAGAAAGACCTTTGAGCAAATGATGCTCCTTTATATGTCTCATAAACTTTAATGCGCGCAAAATTTACGGTGCTTTATCATAGACAAACTTTAGTAACAATACCGTCTTACTTGAGACTAAGCACCAAGTCTCAAGATTTTCTTTAATAACTGTCATCTGCACAAGATATAAAAGTAATTGTATGCATGCAAAATATATATATAAGGTCGATTAGAAGATACTCAATATCCAACAAAAATCGAAAGTACAAAAATAAAATTTCGGATACAACCAAAGAGTATCATAAGCTCCCACTGACCGAAAATATTGAAGAACTCTAAGTCACCCATGTCTACAACATGTTTCTTAAAAGCTACGGGTCTAAGTCCTTTAGTCAGTGGATCTGCTAACATCGACTCTGTAACCTTATATCTCGGTGAAATCAGATAAACCATCCGTTAACTTTATGCTTTCAAAGAAGCCGGATGAAACAAACCTAGCACTACTCCTCTGTATGTGTCAAAAACATGAATCTCGCAAGAGTCTTTATGTTGTCATAAAAGACATTCAAACTTGACATAACCGTCAAGCTCAAGATAAACACCGGATCTTGAGTTTTTTTCAACTATGGCACATAACCAAAACAACACTAATTGATGATCGTCAAAATAAACAAGTACATGTATCAAACATGTGTTGACAGTTCATAAACATGTCTTTCAATCAAGACAGATATGAGGCTCCCACTAACCAAGCAAATAAAAAAAAAACATGCCACGTAGAATAACAATAAGGGCTCGTTAGGCTCCACGTGATATTCCTCTTGGTTAGAAATCAGTCGATACCGCACTAATATCATAGTAATTGGCATAATTATTCAAATTTATCTCGACTGCGGTAGTTTCAAAACGCCACCACTCGACCTTTTAAAATGATAATTCAATTAACGAGAGTGGTGTACGTAAGAAGCCTCAACATCCAACACAATATCAAGAAAATCTAATGCTGGATAATGCTCTAATGAGCGTCAACAATAACTCCTACTAATAAAAACAATTAAATGATTAAGTTGAGGAGCTCCCACTGAAATAATATGTCATCATAAATTTAAGATCTCCCACAAGTTTATTAAAACATGATTACTAAAGGCATTCAATCTTTGATTGTGTTACCATCAAGCTCTAAGCAGATGTTACAAACACCACAATACGTATCACATAAGCAACTCCACAGATCTCAATAAGCGAGTTGCTTTGGCAACCAAACGCCCGTATCATCATGTGAAATCTTCCAACTCCGGGATGCTCGTAAGACCTTATGTAACTCACAAGCAAACAAAATGACATACTTAAGAAATTCACGTTGATATATAAGTGTACATTAAGATTTATCATCTTATACAAGTCAATTAGAGACCTCTAAATCTTTATCATTTTAAGCTAACCAAAAGAGACTGTTTATACAAAATAATACATAAACTAGTGAGCAACCGATAGTATTACAACTATCAAATAGAGACCAACACAATTGATCTCCTCAGAAATACTCGAAATGCACCAAATGCAAGAACCAAACATCTTTGGGCAGAAAGGTCCCTACACTAGTACACTCAAGTCTCCAAATATACCCTCAACAAGATAAAGATAATCTCAGTTGTCACTTTAAGCGAGCCACTTTGGCGGTCAAACACACAAAGCATAAATGTGAGATTTCTCGCTCGTTGAGAACACATGCGATTGTGAGAAAACTTCAGTTGTCACTCTACCTGAGCCACTTTGGCAGCAAAACAACTAGAGCACAAATGTAAAGTAACTCACTCGGATGCACATGCCCGTGAAGCACGTCACTTGTCACTGCAAACGAGCCACTTTGGCAGCCAAGCGCTTACAACACAAGTACGACGAAACACCACATGCTCACATAATTTGGCATAAGAAAATATTTTAATGTATGCCAACTTAAACCAACGGTTAATGAAAGAGTTTACAACAGTCTCAAATTGAAACTTTGATGCACATAATTTATCTATTCTCTCTATATTTCAAACACTTTGTGCCTTAAAGAGAGTACGAGTTTAACATATATTAAATACTACTCTCTAATATATACATCTCACGTCTAATGCATGAAAAAGTTCACCAACACAAGCAATCACCTTTTCAGCCTGTCTTGGTTGACTTAACTTTATAATACTCATTAAACAGAACGTTCTTTCCGTTATACACGATAAACATATCATTTAGTCATAGCTCGCTCGAATGGTTAACTTGGATACAATTCTTGTAGTTGAACTTAGGCAAACACTCTATTAAAAACAATAACAAAAGATATCATCTGAATTTCTTTATGTATCGGATAAAGCATCCGGTCTAAAATCCAAGCAAGCCCAACTAATTGTTTTAATATTGAATAATCCAAGTATCATGTTTTGCCATATATCCCAAAATACTGATTTCTTTCTTCTTTCATAGAAAATTCATCAACATAAAGATGAACCATAAGTAGCCTTAATATCAAAATTTTTATTCACCAGTTACACACTTCCATAACCGAATTGAGTAATAAATAAGATTTCATGATCACACATGATCATGATTATTCCAAAGATTTCGTAATTCAATTTGTGAAGAAACAAAGCATTACTAAATACTCTCTTTTTCGGGCAAGAATAAAGTGTAATGAAATAAAACTCAATTCACCTCATTGAAAATTAAAGACATCCCTATACATATCTAACTTGCATGTGCGATACTCATCAATCCATCAATTTCAGTTGATATCATGTTGTCTTGTCGCACTCACCCATCTTGTGAGTAGTTTTCATATACCAAAAAGAATCATTTGGTTAATATGACATTTAGTTCATTGTTCTATATGTATTTAATAATTTTTCATTTAGTGTTACCTCCCACACGTGGGTAGTTCACACAAGAAGTCCTTCTTTGCCAACCAAAACAACTTTGATTGGTTTTAAACCCGACCTCATAAAATTTCGACTATTATTTATTTATAAAGTATATAAAAAAAAGCATCATATGAGATATTTAATCTCATATATATTTTCTTTCATAATCAAGGTTTCGAAACTTCTAGTAATATATATACTTTATGAAATCTTTGTTTAATAAGAATCAATATTACCCTTTTCTTTCTTTTTGTTAAAGAAAATTATCATCAACTAAGTCAAATCCAAATTCATGAAATCTTAACAAAAGAGATTTCATTAAAGAAACACTTTTTTTTTCAAATATAATAATATAAAAACACTTTCTTTTACAATCGTTTGCAATGTGAACATCCTCCAAGACATTGCATTTACTGTCCCATCTGAGATAAGCCAAAAATGGTGCGTGCCCAGATCAATTCAAGAAGTAGGATTGATCCTTAAGGCACCATCACATGAAATCTCTCCACAGAAGAGTAAGCATCATGGAATTATTTTTCAAATTTTAGAGCGGTGGTCACCAACTACTTGACGGAGGAATGAGTTGTTGCTCGAAGGAGGTAAAGGTCCTTTATTTTATTTTTATTTTTTATTTTTATTTTCTTTTTTTTTTTAGTAGGATACGTGGGTACGCGAGATTCCTAGGAATTAAGAATGATAGACTTGGGGAATAAGATGAAGATGCTATTTGGGATGGAGACAAATCTTCTTGCATTTGTAGTTTCGGAGAAAAGCGTTAATCAATTGTAAGACCCATATCCTGATTGATGCAGCCCATAGCAAACTCGAGGTCCTACTTCCACCTCTTATAATTTGAACCACTTAAGACTTCTATGGTGGCAGCATTGTTGCATATATTGAAGGAAACTGTAGAACAAAAGTAACGCAACCATCAAGTGTCATGAGCCATATAAGATCGATCAATTAGATCAATCAATTATGAAGAATTCTCAAACTCAATGTCAACTCCCCTTTGGGTAGAGAAAACACAAAGCAGAGAAACCTTCCCACAAGGATCACAAAGAAACAACAGATTCGACTAATTTATTTCCTTTGGGAAATAAATAGTCTAATCCAATAATCCAGAATCAAAGAATTCCCACACCCGATCACGTGTCACCATGCATGATCCACTTTGGTGAAATCATACACAGCACAATGTGCTATAATAAAATTTGTGGAAATTTATACATGCCACCTTTAAGGAACCACCACCTGTCACGTACAAGCGAGCCACTTTGGTAGCCAAACACTTGCAGCACATTATGATGTTCCTTCAATAAATAAACGCATGTCTTAGTAGAGAATAAGAACCAACTGTCACCATAAACAGGTCGCTTTGGCAACCAAACGTTCATAGCACAACATGGTCAAATCTCATTAGGCTCATAACGTTCGTCACACCAAAAGATTGTAAGTGTGACCCTTTACTCGTGTATAAATCATTTTATATTTCCTTCAACGAGTCTAAATTAAAATGATTGTGTATACTACACTTTACAACCCTATTAATGACCCTAAAAATTTATTTATTTAATTTTAATTTAACTAATAATTATTTATTATTATTTTATTTTATTTTATTTTTTTATTATTTTTTTTGACCGGTCAACGGTTGACCGGCGTTGACCATCGGCGGCCGGTCGTCGGTACGGACTGACCGGTCAATGAGGCTATAAACATAAAGCCTGACCCACTTGGGCCAGGCCTTCCTTCCTTTAAAGTCTGGCCCACTTGGGCCAGGCTTCCTCTCTTTTTTTTTATTAACTGGCTTAGCCTAATTGGGCTAAGAAATGCCAATTTTGGCCTGGCCCACTTGGGCCTCTTTTTTTTTTTAATGTAGCCCATTTTGGGCAAAGCCCACTTGAGTATATGTAAAATATATTATATATAATATATATTATTATATAATAAAATAACCTAATTAATAATATGCTAAAAAAACAGACAGAGTGATCAGGTTTCCCAGAACCCTAGCCATCACCTATTTTTTCTCAATCAAACAAATAACACAATTTCAGTATATGAAATTGAAAATTCTTTACTCGGGATCGTAGATCCGCGTAATTCGCACTGATACCACATGTGAAAAATTCACACAATCACAGGAATAACAAACAAAGAAAACAGCGGAAGACTAGATCGATTACGCGGGTTTACGGTCACCGAGAAAGATCAAGGGAAAAGAAAATGTACCTGTATTCGTCACGTTCGCCATACCGTAAAGCTGATAATTGTAACCTGGGCGGCGTAGATCTTCTTCCCCTTTTCCTTCCCGTACGGCTGCTCTCGATGGAGAAGGCCAAAATAAAAGAAACTGACGATCTGTCTTTTCTGTCAGGGTGATTAACCCAGATATAAGGAAAACCTAATAAAGGATTTCCTTTATGAAATGTCAGTTTTGCCCCTTAGTTAAATAATTGTTTGAAGGACAGGGGAAGGGACCTATCCGTAATATACCGTAGCCTATGTCCTATCCATCAATGAACCATAGGTTATAAAATAGTCTACACCCAACTGTAAGCCACATTAGACAAACGAGATGCGCATATCCCAATGACTTAAGCGATTTAGTGGGATTTCATGCATTGTCTTTATGTCACAACCTGTTTTATAAAATATAATTTAATAAAGTAAAATAAAATAAATAAAAGTTAAGTAAAAATAAACAATTAATGGCGGCCCAAATCAGAAATTTTTAACTTTCTCCGGCAACATGTACCCGAAAAATATTTTAGAAAATGTCTCTCAGGCTGAAACATCTGTATGACCAATATAAAGACAACATCTCAAACAACCCCGACCAACTAAATTACCCAGCATTGAACTATGACCGACAGAGTATCACTCAATGATATAAGACAACCATAATCACAACACTAAGCAATCAACCCGTGACGGGTCAATGTGGTGGTGTAACCGAATTAGCATCCCTTATGTGATTAAATTTGATGCTAATTCAGTCGGTCCTAATCTTTCTGTGACCTTATGTCCATAACGAGCCAGAAAGACCTTTGAGCAAATGATGCTCCTTTATATGTCTCATAAACTTTAATGCGCGCAAAATTTACGGTGCTTTATCATAGACAAACTTTAGTAACAATACCGTCTTACTTGAGACTAAGCACCAAGTCTCAAGATTTTCTTTAATAACTGTCATCTGCACAAGATATAAAAGTAATTGTATGCATGCAAAATATATATATAAGGTCGATTAGAAGATACTCAATATCCAACAAAAATCGAAAGTACAAAAATAAAATTTCGGATACAACCAAAGAGTATCATAAGCTCCCACTGACCGAAAATATTGAAGAACTCTAAGTCACCCATGTCTACAACATGTTTCTTAAAAGCTACGGGTCTAAGTCCTTTAGTCAGTGGATCTGCTAACATCGACTCTGTAACCTTATATCTCGGTGAAATCAGATAAACCATCCGTTAACTTTATGCTTTCAAAGAAGCCGGATGAAACAAACCTAGCACTACTCCTCTGTATGTGTCAAAAACATGAATCTCGCAAGAGTCTTTATGTTGTCATAAAAGACATTCAAACTTGACATAACCGTCAAGCTCAAGATAAACACCGGATCTTGAGTTTTTTTCAACTATGGCACATAACCAAAACAACACTAATTGATGATCGTCAAAATAAACAAGTACATGTATCAAACATGTGTTGACAGTTCATAAACATGTCTTTCAATCAAGACAGATATGAGGCTCCCACTAACCAAGCAAATAAAAAAAAAACATGCCACGTAGAATAACAATAAGGGCTCGTTAGGCTCCACGTGATATTCCTCTTGGTTAGAAATCAGTCGATACCGCACTAATATCATAGTAATTGGCATAATTATTCAAATTTATCTCGACTGCGGTAGTTTCAAAACGCCACCACTCGACCTTTTAAAATGATAATTCAATTAACGAGAGTGGTGTACGTAAGAAGCCTCAACATCCAACACAATATCAAGAAAATCTAATGCTGGATAATGCTCTAATGAGCGTCAACAATAACTCCTACTAATAAAAACAATTAAATGATTAAGTTGAGGAGCTCCCACTGAAATAATATGTCATCATAAATTTAAGATCTCCCACAAGTTTATTAAAACATGATTACTAAAGGCATTCAATCTTTGATTGTGTTACCATCAAGCTCTAAGCAGATGTTACAAACACCACAATACGTATCACATAAGCAACTCCACAGATCTCAATAAGCGAGTTGCTTTGGCAACCAAACGCCCGTATCATCATGTGAAATCTTCCAACTCCGGGATGCTCGTAAGACCTTATGTAACTCACAAGCAAACAAAATGACATACTTAAGAAATTCACGTTGATATATAAGTGTACATTAAGATTTATCATCTTATACAAGTCAATTAGAGACCTCTAAATCTTTATCATTTTAAGCTAACCAAAAGAGACTGTTTATACAAAATAATACATAAACTAGTGAGCAACCGATAGTATTACAACTATCAAATAGAGACCAACACAATTGATCTCCTCAGAAATACTCGAAATGCACCAAATGCAAGAACCAAACATCTTTGGGCAGAAAGGTCCCTACACTAGTACACTCAAGTCTCCAAATATACCCTCAACAAGATAAAGATAATCTCAGTTGTCACTTTAAGCGAGCCACTTTGGCGGTCAAACACACAAAGCATAAATGTGAGATTTCTCGCTCGTTGAGAACACATGCGATTGTGAGAAAACTTCAGTTGTCACTCTACCTGAGCCACTTTGGCAGCAAAACAACTAGAGCACAAATGTAAAGTAACTCACTCGGATGCACATGCCCGTGAAGCACGTCACTTGTCACTGCAAACGAGCCACTTTGGCAGCCAAGCGCTTACAACACAAGTACGACGAAACACCACATGCTCACATAATTTGGCATAAGAAAATATTTTAATGTATGCCAACTTAAACCAACGGTTAATGAAAGAGTTTACAACAGTCTCAAATTGAAACTTTGATGCACATAATTTATCTATTCTCTCTATATTTCAAACACTTTGTGCCTTAAAGAGAGTACGAGTTTAACATATATTAAATACTACTCTCTAATATATACATCTCACGTCTAATGCATGAAAAAGTTCACCAACACAAGCAATCACCTTTTCAGCCTGTCTTGGTTGACTTAACTTTATAATACTCATTAAACAGAACGTTCTTTCCGTTATACACGATAAACATATCATTTAGTCATAGCTCGCTCGAATGGTTAACTTGGATACAATTCTTGTAGTTGAACTTAGGCAAACACTCTATTAAAAACAATAACAAAAGATATCATCTGAATTTCTTTATGTATCGGATAAAGCATCCGGTCTAAAATCCAAGCAAGCCCAACTAATTGTTTTAATATTGAATAATCCAAGTATCATGTTTTGCCATATATCCCAAAATACTGATTTCTTTCTTCTTTCATAGAAAATTCATCAACATAAAGATGAACCATAAGTAGCCTTAATATCAAAATTTTTATTCACCAGTTACACACTTCCATAACCGAATTGAGTAATAAATAAGATTTCATGATCACACATGATCATGATTATTCCAAAGATTTCGTAATTCAATTTGTGAAGAAACAAAGCATTACTAAATACTCTCTTTTTCGGGCAAGAATAAAGTGTAATGAAATAAAACTCAATTCACCTCATTGAAAATTAAAGACATCCCTATACATATCTAACTTGCATGTGCGATACTCATCAATCCATCAATTTCAGTTGATATCATGTTGTCTTGTCGCACTCACCCATCTTGTGAGTAGTTTTCATATACCAAAAAGAATCATTTGGTTAATATGACATTTAGTTCATTGTTCTATATGTATTTAATAATTTTTCATTTAGTGTTACCTCCCACACGTGGGTAGTTCACACAAGAAGTCCTTCTTTGCCAACCAAAACAACTTTGATTGGTTTTAAACCCGACCTCATAAAATTTCGACTATTATTTATTTATAAAGTATATAAAAAAAAGCATCATATGAGATATTTAATCTCATATATATTTTCTTTCATAATCAAGGTTTCGAAACTTCTCGTAATATATACTTTATGAAATCTTTGTTTAATAAGAATCAATATTACCCTTTTCTTTCTTTTTGTTAAAGAAAATTATCATCAACTAAGTCAAATCCAAATTCATGAAATCTTAATAAAAGAGATTTCATTAAAGAAACACTTTTTTTTAAATATAATAATATAAAAACACTTTCTTTTACAATCGTTTGCAATGTGAACATCCTCCAAGACATTGCATTTACTGTCCCATCTGAGATAAGCCAAAAATGGTGTGTGCCCAGATCAATTCAAGAAGTAGGATTGATCCTTAAAGCACCATCACATGAAATCTCTCCACAGAAGAGTAAGCATCGTGGAATTATTTTTCAAATTTTAGAGCGGTGGTCACCAACTACTTGACGGAGGAATGAGCTGTTGCTCGAAGGAGGTAAAGGTCCTTTATTATTATTATTATTATTATTATTATTATTATTATTATTATTTTAGTAGGATACGTGGGTACGCGAGATTCCTAGGAATTAAGAATGATAGACTTGGGGAATAAGATGAAGATGCTATTTGGGATGGAGACAAATCTTCTTGCATTTGTAGTTTCGGAGAAAAGCGTTCATCAATTGTAAGACCCATATCCTGATTGATGCAGCCCATAGCAAACTCGAGGTCCTACTTCCACCTCTTATAATTTGAACCACTTAAGACTTCTATGGTGGCAGCATTGTTGCATATATTGAAGGAAACTGTAGAACAAAAGTAACGCAACCATCAAGTGTCATGAGCCATATAAGATCGATCAATTAGATCAATCAATTATGAAGAATTCTCAAACTCAATGTCAACTCCCCTTTGGGTAGAGAAAACACAAAGCAGAGAAACCTTCCCACAAGGATCACAAAGAAACAACAGATTCGACTAATTTATTTCCTTTGGGAAATAAATAGTCTAATCCAATAATCCAGAATCAAAGAATTCCCACACCCGATCACGTGTCACCATGCATGATCCACTTTGGTGAAATCATACACAGCACAATGTGCTATAATAAAATTTGTGGAAATTTATACATGCCACCTTTAAGGAACCACCACCTGTCACGTACAAGCGAGCCACTTTGGTAGCCAAACACTTGCAGCACATTATGATGTTCCTTCAATAAATAAACGCATGTCTTAGTAGAGAATAAGAACCAACTGTCACCATAAACAGGTCGCTTTGGCAACCAAACGTTCATAGCACAACATGGTCAAATCTCATTAGGCTCATAACGTTCGTCACACCAAAAGATTGTAAGTGTGACCCTTTACTCGTGTATAAATCATTTTATATTTCCTTCAACGAGTCTAAATTAAAATGATTGTGTATACTACACTTTACAACCCTATTAATGACCCTAAAAATTTATTTATTTAATTTTAATTTAACTAATAATTATTTATTATTATTTTATTATTTTATTTTATTATAATTTTTTTTGACCGGTCAACGGTTGACCGGCGTTGACCATCGGCGGCCGGTCGTCGGTACGGACTGACCGGTCAATGAGGCTATAAACATAAAGCCTGACCCACTTGGGCCAGGCCTTCCTTCCTTTAAAGTCTGGCCCACTTGGGCCAGGCTTCCTCTCTTTTTTTTTTTTTATTAACTGGCTCAGCCTAATTGGGCTAAGAAAGGCCAATTTTGGCCTGGCCCACTTGGGCCTCTTTTTTTTTCATTGTTGCCCATTTTGGGCAAAGCCCACTTAATATATGTAAAATATATTATATATATTATATATTATATTAATATGCTAAAAAAAACAGACAGATTGATCAGATTTCCCAGAACCCTAGCCGTCATGAGTTTTTCTCAATCAACCAAATAGCACAATTTCAATATATGAAATTGAAAATTCTTTACTCGGGATCGTAGATCCGCGTAATCCGCTCTGATACCACATGTGAAAAATTCACACAATCACAGGAATAACAAACAAAGAAAACAGCGGAAGACTGGATCGATTACGCGGGTTTACGGTCACCGAGAAAGATCAAGGGAAAAGAAAACGTACCTGTATTCGTCACGTTCGCATACCGTAAAGCTGATGATTGTAACCTGGGCGGCGTAGATCTTCTTCCCCTTTTCCTTCCCGTACGGCTGCTCTGGATGGAGGAGGCCAAAATAAAAGAAACTGACGATCTGTCTTTTCTGTCAGGGTGATTAACCCAGATATAAGGAAAACCTAATAAAGGATTTCCTTTATGAAATGTCAGTTTTGCCCCTTAGTTAAATAATTGTTTGAAGGACAGGGGAATGGACCTATCCGTAATATACCGTAGCCTATGTCCTATCCATCAATAGACCATAGGTTATAAAATAGTCTACACCCAACCGTAAGCCACATTAGACAAACGAGATGCGCATATCCCAATGACTTAAGCGATTTAGTGGGATTTCATGCATTGTCTTTATGTCACAACCTGTTTTATAAAATATAGTTTAATAAAGTAAAATAAAATAAATAAAAGAAAATTAAAAATAAACAATTAATGAAAGCCCAAAAATAAAAAATTTCTAACACGTCGTTGTTCTCCTTCCCTTCTTAATGTTTTGAGAAACTGATAGGTGAAAACTTCTTTGTCCGACAAAGTTAAGTGACGCAACCTGCAGCGCTTGAGTAGACTAGCGGTCCACAGAAGCTGGACAATAAGTTCCGAGTGGGGTTTTCTTCAACCAACTCATCCAGTAGAGGGCATTAAAATCGAATACTGTAATGAGATGATCCCACACGACTTACCTAATCATTTTGTTTTCTCAGAAGGGGAGGACTACAGCATTCCAAACCCCTTAATCTCGGGGTAGCGTGCAACATGAGATAGGGGAGGATGGTCCAGACCCAGAACTCTTCCCGGCGACAGCTTGTCCACCCCAGAAAATGTCCTCGCTGCCTGCTCCTACTCCTAATCTTTCTTTCGAACTTTCATTTTCTCTGCTTAACTATCCCGGACTGTCCTCATCCTTTCTCGTTTATCGCAACATGATGGGCGTCCACCCCGAGCGTTGTCGGGCAAAGGACACGGCGGGAGGGGGAATCACAAAGCATCACTGTAACTTGGCATTTGTTTAGTCGGATCATATGACATTGGACGGGGCATTTAATCCCTAGCACGAGGTCTGACGGGAGAGTTGGCTCTAGCCAAATCCAAGAAAGGACAGCGAAAAATAGTTTTCTTGCATCTGCTGCCCCCGGGGGATTACACTGCCCCTCGATACGTGAAATGGGCATTGAATATAGGTATAGCTTTGGATGCATGTACCATTTACAAGTTTTCTCTAAGAGCAGGGTTTAATTACAGGAAAACCACGTGCCTAACTTATTACTGAAACATGGCAACAGCTTCGGGTTGGCAAATTTCTATACGACATTAACGCCACTCTTTATTTTTGTATCTGATTCGAACCATAACATATTCTTATCGTTATCATGTCTATCCGTTGAACCTAACCGACAGAGACGAGTGGGGTGCGAATTTGCGTTAACACGAAATGTGACTGAGTCATGTACTCGTAGACCCTTTATCGTTTCGTATCAAAACCATGAACTTGAAAACAAACCCGACTCGTTGCGCATTTTGTGACCACAAACATCGCACAGATCTATGCCTGCCATTGAATGAGCATCTACCACTGTACGATGCTTCCCTCTCGTCTTCTATTGGTTCATCCCGTAATCACCCATGAAGAAATTTATTCATTGTCTGACAATAATATGGACACATCGTGTCATGCTTGCGAATAATGGAAGGCATAAATTTGCCCATCACTAATGATTATCTGGCGGGTAAGGTAGGCCGGCTTTAGGCACGCCGACAGGCCCCATATTAGAAAATAACGAAAAGCAAAAACGTGGAACACAAAAATGCCTGATTTCGACGAATAATGAGTTTTTATTTTTAGTTAATCCAAACTCTTGTGTGGACCGATTCCCTTCGGTCGATTCGACTGAATTCGAGAATGGAGAAGTTTCCTTGACTAATTGAAAAACTACGGCCGGATTACTGTTAAATTATATAATATAAATCAGGCATTTTTAAATGTTTAAACTTTCAGATTAATCGATAAGGTTTTAATTTGTTATTAGAGCGTTCTTTATTCAAATCCAGCGCGTAAAAATTTCATGATAAAATGGGTCAAATAAGCTCACCTAGCCTTGAACCAAAGATAAAAAAAAGTCAAATACGCCGACCCGATTTGGCCGGGGCAACTATAAAATATAACTCAAGCGTCACTTAATTTAGGTCAAACGATGAGTTTCGAAAATTACGACATGCGGCTACTGCCTATAAAATGAGAAGCGCCATCGTTCTTTCGATTCACTCACCCACACTTCACAAAGTAGAAGAGAAAGGAGAAGAAAATAGTCAAGAATTCTTGTCGAGGGGGGGAGAGGAAGGCTGCAGAAAAGAAAGCATGATTTTTCCCAGAATCCATGGAGCTACTGCGGCCTCCTCCCACGAGCTTTCACCACGATTGGCGTCCCCCGCCGTTTACGCTGATATTCCATGGGATAAATCCTTCACTTACTTGAAACACTCGAATCGTTGCCGGAAATCATGTATTAAAGCGCAAAGTAACATGAATCCCATCCCTAATGCTTCTTTGAGTAAACAGAAGGACCCTATTAACATCTACGGACCCTCTGCCATGAAAACCATGCCCGTCACAATCACACCTCCGAATGACATGTTTGTTGAGCAGGAATCAGGTCACGGCATCGGAATTGTGGAGTTCCTCGCGGGGAAGAACTACTTCGTCACAGGTGCAACTGGTCTCCTTGCTAAAGGTAAGTGTTATAGGAGGGCTTCTTTTTCTGTTTCTCTTCTTCTCCCCATTCACGGTCACCGAATGTCCACAGTATTCATCGAGAAGGTCCTGCGCATGTCTCCGGACGTCGGGAAGATATACGTGCTGATAAGGGCGAAGGACGAGGAGACCGCCGTCCATAGACTGAAAGAAGAGGTAACCTTTTCTTATAGAAACTATTACATATGGACGATTAAAGTTTTATCGACAAAAAAAGACTCTTCTTATATGGAATATTGACATTATATAAGTATAATTATTTTCCGTTTAAATTAATAAAAAAATTAATACAAAATATTAATTTTTGTGAAACCAAACGTGGAATTTTAGAAGTTTCTAAAGTCGAATTTTTAGTTCGTATTACAAAAATAAAAAAGAAATTGATATTTTTTAATCCATATGAGCTAACATAAGTTTTATGCTCATAGGTAATCGACTGTGAAGTTTTTCAGCACCAACGACGACAATATGGAGATAAATACGAGGAATTCATGCTCGGCAAGCTTTTCCCGGTAGTCGGTGACATCGGAGAGCCTAATCTCGGAATAGGAAGATCGGAAGTGATGAATAGAATTATCGACGAAGTTGACGTGTTTGTGAATTCCGCTGCTAATACGGTCTTGGACGAGAGGTATGATGTCTCATTGAACATGAACACTTCTGCGACCTTAAGAGCGCTGGAGTTGGCTAAGCAATGCAAGAAGCTCCGGATCTTTCTGCACGTTTCAACCGGTGGGTACTATGTCATTTTTATGAGTACATAAGAATTCGCTGGATGTCAATGATGTTAATGTCCTCTTCATCGCACACACAGCATATGTTAACGGGACAAGGCAGGGTATATTGCCCGAGAAGCATTTCGAGATGGGGCAGAGCATCACCGCCGAGAAGTCCATTTCAAATGGAAGACCACTGCCCCCACCATTGAACGTGCATGAAGAGATAAGGTTTGCGAAGCATATCGTTGATAATGTTCCAGAGAACGAGGCTGCCCAAAAGATGAAAGAGGTAGGTATGGCCCGGGCAACATTTTTTGGCTGGCAAAACACGTACCAGTTCACAAAGGCGATGGCGGAGATGGTTGTACATGAGCACAGGGGTGAAGTCCCAGTCGTAATCGTTCGTCCCAGCGTCATCGAAGGCACCTTCCAGGAGCCCTTCCCAGGATGGATTCAAGGCAACAGGTGCACAAATTATTTCATTCTTTGCAAGAAAAGAGTCACACGAAGAGTGTCCTGCTCTCAGTACAAAATAACTGGATTTCTCATTTTCAGAGTCCTCGAGCCAGTGATTATCACGTATGGAAAAGGCCGGCTGCCCGGTGCACTGGCCGACCCTGAAGTGGTGCTCGACATAGTACGCATACGCTCAATCATATCAAATCATAATGAAGAAGGAAACCAATTCATTGGCTGCATCATTTTTTACGATATTTAATATTTTGTTGCAGGTCCCGTTGGATGTGGTAGTGAATACAATGGTGGCTTCCATGGTGAAGCACAGTAAATACCCCAAACCGGGACTGCACGTGTACCACGCCACGTCCTCAACGGTCAATCCATGCACCATGTACGACCTATTCAGGAGCTTCTACCTTCACTTCGCATCATCCCCGATGAAGGACGCCAAGGGAAACGACGTACTAGTCGAGGAAGTGAAGTTCTTCGATTCCGTGGACGAATACCAAGCTCATGCCGAGAAGGACGTCCTCCAGAAAGGCATGATCGAGAGCGGGATAACGGACCCGACGGCCAAGCCAGTGAACGGCCTCGAGAGGAAATACAAGAGGGTCGTGGAGAGTATCACCCACCTGGGGAAGTTGTATGAGCCCTACTTCTTCAACAAAGTGAGGTACGAACGGCCACATCCGTCGAAGAGAACGAGGGGAAGTGGACTTAAACATGCTCAAAGCTCTCCTTGAGGCTCCCTTGACTTGATGCAGGTTCGATAACAGCAATACGGAGGAGTTGATTAAGGAAATGTCTGGAGAAGAGAGGAAGGGTTTCCGGGTCGACATGAGAGGGATAGATTGGGAGGACTACTTCGTCAACATTCACATCCCTGGCGTAAGGAAGCACGTCCTGAAGAAGCCAATCGTGTCCCATGGAAGAGCATAGGCATTGCTTTTCGTCCCATGTGATTATGGAAGATATCCATCGTTGTCGTACGTATAAACCTAACTCGTTGGCCTTTCAGTTTTTAATAAAATGTGTCTTAGTAATTGTATGCTTTGTAATATATTGAATATCTACCAACCATAAAGGTCGTCGTATTGTGTGTGATTGATCCTTTGAAGAGAGATATTCTTGTCATCATTATTACGTTTCTACCGACGAAAGCGGGACATATTATATATTTTTATTTTCAACACCAACAATATTAGGAATTCGTATACGTTTTCAATTTCTGAGAGTTAGTTCTTTACATGTTTCCTTAGATAAATGTGTTACACTAAGAGGGGGGTGAATTAGTGTTACTCTCCAAAATTGGATTTTAACCCTTTTTCGTTTTACCCCGCAGCGGAATGAAAAGCTTCTGTTAAACAGAGCCTGTAAGTTTCTGTAAGACAGAACGTTTGATTGTGTACGCAAATTTGTTTGATGGACACAAGGATTTTTATAGTGGTTCAGCAAATTGCTTACGTCCACTCTTCACCCAGATATTTGGATGGTTTCCACTCAAATGTATCTCAGTACAAGTTACACAAGTGATAGCAACTAAAAACAGACCCGTAGGTTCTGTACAATAGAGGCTTGAGTGGCAGAGCACAGACCAGAAGGTTCTGTACCGTAGACGTTTGTTACGAAGCACAAACACTAAGGTTCTGTACTATAGTAACTTAGGCTCAATACAGACCAGAAGGTTCTGTATCGTAGTAAGTTCGGCACAACACAGATCAGAGGGTTCGGTGTCGAAGAAACTTAGGCACAACACAGATCAGAGGGTTCTGTGTCGAAGAAGGTTTGGCACAACACAGACCAGAAGGTTCTGTGTCGAAGAAGGTAAGGCACAACACAGACCAGAAGGTTCTGTGTCGAAGAAGGTAAGGCACAATACAGACCAGAAGGTTCTGTATCGTAGAACGTTAGGCACAACACAAACCCGAAGGTTCTGTGTCGAAGAAGGTAAGGCACAATACAGACCAAAAGGTTCTGCGTCAGACGTGTTAACCTTCTATAGCACAGATCAAGAGATTCTATACTGTAAGCGTCAACCTTCTATAGAACAGATCCAAGGATTCTGTATCACAGAAGGAATAGCACAGACCGTAAGGTTCTGTGTCAAGTATGTCAATCCACAACAGAAGGTTCTGTATAGGAAATGACTTAATTGTGAAGCACATATCTGAAAGATTCTGTACTAAGGATAGTCGACCTTTTACTGAACAGACCGTGAGGTTCTGTAGTAAAAGTGACAAGGAAAATGTATGTACAGACCCGTAGGGTTCTGTACTACAGCGGGTTGCACGATTTAACGTGACTAACAAGGTAACCAAATGCGCAATCCTCTTAAGGAAAACGACTTCGTGGCGTACTCCTCACGAGCACGTAGCGGACCCTACGCAAGCGAACAGCAACCCCTGTTCAAGGATGGATTTTCCCTTCGGCGGCTCCACACGACCTGCACGATCTCCTCGAGATAGCGACTATGTGGCGTACCCCACACAAGCACGTAGCATACCCTACGCAAGCACGCAGCAGACCCTGCGCAAGCACGTGGCAAACCCCACGCAAGCACGTGGCAAACCCCACGTAAGCAGACGGCAGCCTCCGTCCTAGGTTCCTGCACACAGAGCTCTACACAACAGAAGCTGGTTAGTCCCTCACCTTCTGTGCTCCCGGGGTGCTGCCCTTCTCTCCGGCCCGCTGCACGTTGCCCACGTACACAACGCTTCCAACAACGTATCCTGCAGCTTCCAACCGAGTCCCTCGAGCCCCCGAGTCACTCTCCCAGAAGGCTTCACCAACAATGCAGCTTCCGCCGGTAGTGCTCCTCGTGTGACTAACTCGAACGAATGAAAGAGCTAAAGCTCAAGCACACGCTCTCTCTGGACAGAATGGGATGGATGAATTTCGTTGAGTGTTGAAGTATTGTTTGTATTAATGGGAGAGAGCATGGCCTTTTATACACAAAGCCTAAGAAGAAAATATAAATGGGAAACGAAATCTGCAAAATAAGAAATTAAAAGTTAGTTTACAAAATAGATAAAATGATATACACGTGCATACATTCAGCAAGGAAGATAATCATATCAAAATAAAATAAGAATAAGATAGTTTCCCTAAATAATGCAGCACAGAAGGTATCGCAGAAGGTTCTGCTCGATAACCTTCTACAAATGAAAATAATCGAAGATTTATTTCCATTAGGGTAATAATTCATTCCATCCTGTTAAAGATACATAGGAGGACGTATCTAGACAGGTGGTAGTGATAGGTTTGCAAATAACGGTCGTATAGTGGTCAATTAAGCTTACAGAAGCCTGTAGACCGACTAGTAGAACCTTTCCATATATAGAAGATATATTTCCTTTACAAGAATTAATATCTCCAATATGATTACTTGGAAACCAAATCGTGGTAATTTGATCAGATAAATATCTTAATCAAATTAAGCATATTTCGTAATTAAATAATTGAAAACTAATCATTTAATTACAAAAATAATTCTTACAAGAAGTCCTTAATAATAGAAGCTTCTGTAGAATAGAATGTTCGACCTTCTGTAGTACAGAGGGTCAGGCTCATCATCAAAGCCAAGAATGTTCGACCTTCTGTGGCACAGAGGTCTGGCTCATCATTAAAACATTTTCCAACAAAATGTCTATCCCTTAGAACCTCTTCATCTTCGAAATTAGATTATTTATATGAAATCAACACAAATCAATT
Source organism: Melastoma dodecandrum (assembly GCA_029817715.1). Classification (NCBI taxonomy): domain Eukaryota; kingdom Viridiplantae; phylum Streptophyta; class Magnoliopsida; order Myrtales; family Melastomataceae; genus Melastoma; species Melastoma dodecandrum. Next base: position 230,368 of record JARUPY010000102.1, on the reverse strand, counting down.
TTCTGATACTCAATTACTACTGTTTAATCCAGAATCTGTCTTCACAAAACCCTTGCTTGGACCAATAAAAAAGATAACAATTTTAATAAAGCAACAGTCATCGTCAGTACTTGAATACATTCGGGAAACAAGTTTAGCCAACATTAAATCCGATTACATTAAATCCGATTATACTTATCAGCTGAGCATTTGAAATCTTCTGTTGCATTTGAAAAAAATGATATAAATGATGTCCAATAATATAAACTTCAAACTTCTTGATATTTCTTTACTGGTAAGGTAAAATATCCATTTATAACAATCAATTTTGAGTTAATTTTCTCTTTTGTCATTAACTTAATTTATTATATAATTTTGTCACCAACTTTTTATTTTTATGCCAATCTTGAATTTTATCACGCGTAAGCCAAACAGACCTTAATAGACAATTTTCATTTATCGACTAAAAAAGAAGAAAATTAAAAAATGAAAAATAATATTGAAACCTCTCGCATGCTTTTTTATTTTAAAATTTTGATGGACAAATCAAGTGAATTGAAAGCCGAAGTTGGACGATAGTTGCTGATGCTGTCAAAAAATTCGCAAAATCGATGAAGATCGGATGATGTTCTATTAGGAGGCTGTTACTACGGGATGTTGCGAATGAGATATTGAAACTCCACTATTATAGGATACGGGTCAGAATATATTATGACCTTGTTTGACTTTCGGTAAAAGATTTTCAAGATTGGGCAAAATTAAAATAAAAATAAAAATTGGTGATAAAATTATCTAACAAACTAAGTTAATCACAAAACAGAAAGTTAGCTCAAAGGTTACACTATAAACATATATTTTGACTACGGATAATATCTTCTCGTGTATATATATATATAACATTACTTAAATAACCGAATATCATTAAACTTTTGTATATTGATGGATGGAGGGGTCGGCTGCCTTTATTCTTCAGAACAATAGAATCGGTTGGTGAGGATAACTTATTACACGTGACCACCACCTTGTCGTGCCTGCGCCGATCTGACCAATTTGTATTTAATAATAATAAAAAAGCGCAATGTGATTGCATACGATACGAACGTGGGTAATAAAGTTGAGCGATGAAATCTGACATGATAAGAGGAGTAAATATCGTAAGGCACATGTCCGATTGACCGATTCCCACCTTTCTAAATTCCGGAGTCTCACTCTTCCGAAAATTATACTTTTAATATTAATTGCAGATTGCTGATCGGCCTGAATGAATCAAATGCACCATCGGATACTACCACGACTATTGGAGTTTATACCTTTTGGGGAGAAGCATCGCCGCACCGGTGACGAGGTAGGCCTTCCCTTCGAGGAACCCAGGGCAGTTCCGGTGTTATTTGGGGAAGGAAGGGGGGGGGAGGTTTCGACGATCAAAAGCAGCGCGAGGAACTGGGTCGTTGTCTCTGCGTGCGTGCTCCAACGCACATCTTGGAATGATCTGAGCTGTCTCGAGGTAACATCCAAAATGCAAGATAAAGAAACACCACCTGAAACAGTCGAGTCGCTAGCGTTTGCAGCGGCAGTCTTGAATTGTAAGGATTAGATATGAATCGGCCATTTATGACAAGCGGAAAATTATATCAAGTTTTCACATCTACCGCGTGAGAGATAAATTTATTACTGATTACTCATCGACCGCGAAATCTAATAAATAATGTTCATCACGCAACTCGTTGGCAGCGGGTTAATATTTTTAATAAGATCTCGAAACATTTTTTGTGTACCGTGATGTTTATATTATGCTTTCCCAGGTGTTGTGGTTGCCGGTTGAGGGCGATGATACATCAGTTTTCTTTCTCTTTTTTGAAGGATGAATCGACTTGGTCGAAGTAAGATGAACTCGTAATGGAACGAACGAAACCCTAGTTATAGTTATGGCTTGATTGTACTGCGAGAATGAGTTAGGAACGGAATCGGTTATGTTAAGGGGGAGAATCGCGATGGGAACTAACAACTCGTTCGCTCCACCTTTCCACCTGCCAAAACACAACCTTAAACTAATGCAATCGTGGAACAACGCCACCATAGTTAAATGGAAGGGTATGTTCATCTTGGTTTTGATGATGAACTTAGGCAATGAGTTACTGATGGTTAGTAGTATTGCTTCATGAGTTATGCACCTATCTTTAGTGATGAGCTTAAGTAAGGTGTTGCTGAATCACAGCTAGCAACAGTTGTATGTTGCTGCTTTACAGTAAGTTGTTACTGTGACCTTACGTATACACATTGAAAATATAGAAACAAATATTTCATATTTACGTTTTACTTTGATTTATCTTAGATTATTTGTCTGAGTATCTAAGTTCACTGAATGTGAATTAAAAATCTCATTGTGTATATTTAGGCAACTAAATATTGTGAGATTAGCTTTCCAAGTTTATATTTGGAAACAAAATATTTTGTTTTGATATTCCGTAGAAGTGCTACACTGTAATAAGACAAAATGCTAAATCAAATAATTTTGTTTATTATTTGATTTCAATAACCGATCAGATAAAGTTATCTTTAGAATGATTTGTTTATGAAATATAGAAACACATTATTTTGTTCGGATGAGTTAGGGAAGTTACCGTTGAGAACTTACCTTCTATAGTACAGCGACCGTTGAGCAAACCGTTGCTCAGAATTTGTTCACAACTTTTGAAAACAAATCACGAAGATTGTCCCAACGTATCTGGACATCTTCCACGTCTCCTTCTCCATTATAATCAGACTAGGACGACAGATCTGATTGCCTTTGTGCATCTGAGTGGTCTGAGTGATTGTCCAAAGCGTGTGTGATCTGAGTGAAGCTTTGAGGATCGGCGGAGAGCGGAAGGTGCTAAGTAATCGCCTGGTTCTTATCTCTTGGAAGCTGCGTGTGAGAGTGTCAAGGGCTGAGTGCAGACCTTGATCATCGTGAGAGGGACTAGGTGTCCTCGGTGCGTTCAACGAGTGGCTAGCGAATCTTCTGAGGGAAGCTAAGTGAATACATATCAACAAGAAGCCGTTCTTGTTGTATGTTTTCGCAGGGAAGTCTCGAGCCTACGGAGTTTGAAGAGTAAGACACGCACTTGCGGGTGCGCGCCAGAAGTCTCGTGCCTACGGGGTAGAGCAGGCGTTGGGAACGCCGCCGGAGTAGAAAGAGGTCCTCCTGAGCACAGAGGTGCTGTGCTGAAAGCTCGACCTCCTGAGGGACAGTAGAGCAGGTTACGTGGGAGCCACCGGAGCTGAAAATTTCACCTTAGGCACTCGGTGTGCAGTGCAGTGAGTCACGGCTGTAGTAATTGTGCACGTTCGAACTGAGTGTAGGACGGATACCGCGACTTCGCTGTGTGAAAAGTTAGGTTCTGCTGTGTTATGAACCAATCTCTGTTTGATTTCTTTTCTATTCTAAGTGACTGGCTTTGTGGTTGTCTCTTGAGTACCTACAGGCTCATCTTGAGAAGAGACAAAAACTGTGTGGAAATCCTCTGCTGAGCTTTCAAGTGCTGAAGCATTCCTCTGCTGTGAAACAGAAACGGGCTACTCTCAGAGAAGTCGTTCTTCACTGTAAGGAATCATTTGTGATGATTTATATTTTAACATAGCGTTGTCTTTGCGCTTTGATAGACAGACTTACGCCTAAGCGACAACGTACTGTGTGCAAATCCTTTGAGCAATCAACTGCTGAGCGTGATCATCATTTTGCTGGAAACGAGAAGACGTCCACTGTGTGAGGAGCTGATCTTCTTTTGAAAAGGATTTTAAATCTCACTTGTTGAGATACTGAACGCCTAGTGCAAGGGCTCTTTGCATCCATTATATTATATAGTGGAATCACCTCATTGGTGAAAAGTGGACGTAGGTTGATTAAGGCCGAATCACTGTAAACTATTGTGTCCATTACGATCGCGCAACACTCGTACGAAAGCCTACGTAACGGTAACAGTGAAGCTGATCTCATTCTGAGAAACGCTCTGCTGTGATACAGTACGCTTCCGCTTATACTGAGAAAGGGCGAAAAAGTTACAATTAATAATTCACCCCCCTCTTAACCCGCATAAACGATCCAACAGGGTAGCACTTATCTAGCAAATCACATTATATATGCCTCTGCCCTTGAAGTAAGCAAGAACCACAATCGCGGTTCAAACGGGGGAAGTCAGAATACGCTGTGGTTATTCCTCGTGCAAAACACGGATCAAAGTCTTACATCTACGTTCGTTAATTATTCTAAACGTGCTGTTTTTTTGGGGGGGTAGGACAGCTGCTCGTTTATTCGACCTATGTTATCAAACGTTTTGCAGCCTTCTAATGTAACAGGACTGTAGTTATAGAATCAAATCGAGTGCTACATCGTCAGGGTGATTAAGATGGATACTAACCATCTTGACAATTTCCAACAGCAACTGAGGAAGCTTCGCTGATCCGACCGCGTATCGTTCAACATCACGGAGCATCACATGCTAATAAACTACATGTTCGTCATCTGTAAGATGCGGTGGAACCTCCCAAAACGTTTGGCAAAGGAAAATAATGCTTTGGAGGCTCCTTCCAAGGAATTTACCGTTTTGGACGATGGAATGACGAAAGGTCTTGAAAATAGATCAACACAAATCCATTAATTAGTAAACGTCGATTGTCTTAAAAGTAAAGCGTGACACGTTGCATATTTTCATTTTCAATTGTTTTCTTGGTATTACCCCTTCAAAGAGAATGAATTCCTTTGGTGATATTATTATTACATTTATGGTATAGAATGTCATTAAAGTCTTTTCCGAGCCTTTTTGGTTTGGCAAAATATACGATAATATCATAAACTATGCCCGAACTTTCTGTTTTGTCAAATTCTTTTTTGTCTATACAATATTATCACTATCTTTAGGATTGTAATTTTTTGTGGCAACCGCTGACCTAGACTGACGGATTCCGTCTAGTCAGCCACTTTTTTCCACGTAAGCGAAACAATAAGTCAGCCACTTCCTTATTCTGTCTTGGAACCCTAATCGCACCCTTTAGGAGCAACCCGATTGAAGAAACCCTCATCGCACCCAAGCACAGAAGCAAATCAACAAATAGTAAAGAGGGGGCTAGGACGAAGGAGGTAAGCGAGTTGCTTACTCCTCATTGATTTGCGGAGTTGATTTGACAAGAAGGGGAGGGAGGAAAGGTCGGGGAGGGGGCCGGAGAGGGAGTTGTTGCAGAAGTCGAGGGAGCGGAGGAAGAAGAGGCGGGAGAGGGTGGAGGGAGGGAAGGTGTAACGATCCCAAAATTTATAAATATTAAAGTGTCCCAATGGAACGCCCTTGGGGCGGGGAAAAACCATGGGAACGAGGGTAGAAGTGTGCGCGAGGTGTGGTAACATAAAAATGGGGTTGACACCCGGATGGGCTAAGTATGGGTGCGTAGGATGCCCAAAAATGAGGGTCCTCGGATCGACGCGGGGTCGGTCCGGGGTGATAGAGGATGGAAAATGAATGCGTAAAGTGGGTGTCGGGTTTCGGAGATCTGCCCTAGGACGGGTCGTACAGGGGTCGGTGCCGGATGGGGTCGTGGGCGACGGCCGCTGCCCAGGGGGCGAGGGCTGTCGACCCTGGCACGCCCAGGCTTCAATCCGTGCAGAGAGAGAACAGCCCGGGTAGCCATCCGTGAAGAGAGAGAAACACGATCACGGGTGCCCCTCGGTGAGCGATGGAGGTCGATCCCCCGCTGCCCATGGGCGATGCGTGGGCTGCAGGTGGGCGACGGATGGCCAACCCCGGGGGTGATGAGTGGATGTCCCGTGGGCGACGGAGGGGCGACGGGCGCCGCCCCTGGGCATGCCCACGACGCTCCGAGGGGGGGCCGTTTCGGACGAAAAATGGCCCGGCCCAGAATCGAAATTATATGCTTCGGGGGTCCTAAGAGGGTCATTAGGAGTTGATCCGTGTGTGTCAGAATTTTAAGACGAGGTCTAGATTGTAAGATAATCGCGGACGAAATTAGTCGCGGAGAGATAGTATGGGAGGGGGGATCGGTCGACCCCCCTACGCTCAAAGGGGGACCCCCTCGCTTAAGAAGATGGAACCCCCTCCGTGGAAGGGGAGAACAAAGGGAGACCCCCTCCGCCCAGGGGGGAGATGACGGGGCAATTAGTGCCCACGTGGAAGGGGAGGCTTAGGTGGCCTTAGGAGCCTCTCTCCCCTTAGTCTTAATATCATGGATGGCCACGTAAGCAACTCCCAACCGTTGGATCATAACTTGGGAAGGAAGGGCCAATTATGGGCCTTTGGATGGGATTGTGATAAGGGGAGAAAACACACCCCTTAGATTGAGAGAAATAAAAAGAGAAAGGAGGAGAGGGTCAGACCGAAGCGGACCCCGTAGTTAAGCGGGGGTAAACGTACTGTTATGCCCACACGTCGAAGAATACGTGTGGGTAAGACGTCGATGCGCAGCTGTCCGGTCTTGGGGCTGTGCAAGGGACGATCCTTGGGGAATGCATGGGTATTAAGTCAAAAGAAATGTAAAGGTTCGGAGTTGGGGGTCGGGCGTAGCAACGGGTACACCGAGTTAGCGACGAATGTAGTGAGATACCGCGTGGTATCTAATTGAGGGTTAAGGGGCGTGAACCCAGTAATAGAGGGATGGTTGGAGGTCAAGGAGAGACGGAATTAGAGGCCAAAAAGGAGGGGCATGAATAAGGTGCCCTCGAGAGGATTACTAGAGAAACGGATGGGGGGAATGACTCCGTTACACGGAGTAGGGTGTATGAGACTCGTGTAGGGTCCATGGGTGATACTTAGGCGGGGTCCTAAGGGAGCCCCCTCTTATATAGGTCCAAGGACAGGATCGTGGATTGTGTAGGGACTGTGGATGTATTGAATCATGAAAAGGGTCTATAAGACCAAGTGAAATGCACGGGAGTGATGAAATTTGAGATTTGGGAAATTCAATAAAGGTTGGGTCCTTTCAGGTGGTATCAGAGCGAGAGTGCTCTGGAGTGATAAGGATGGGGATGAAACCGGGTTAAGAGTCGAAAATTGAGCACGTATGCTCGTGCGTGAGACGGAAATAGTGGGTCATGTCTTGAAATACTATTGCTGCGTATTAAGTAAGAGGGACAGTGATTAGGAAATGTCGTTGGTCCCCCGGATTGTATATGAAGACGTGTCGTGAATAGTAGGGACACTTGAGGTTAGTGTATGATTGTGGACGGAATTGAGATGAATTCCCGAAGTGAGGAGGGGCGGATAGGTACATGGCCGTCCTCCTAAAGGGGAGTACCCGAACTAAGAGGGATGCGAGACCCTTAAGTATGGAGGGGATTCTCCTAGTATGATAGGAAATGGGGGCAAAGGAAGGAAAATTCCCTACTCATGCGGCTTAGGTGGCGCTTGAATCGGGGAAAAAGGGGCGGCCACCAAGGCGTCCCTAAGGCAAAGGAGGAGCCCCACCTCTTGAAAAGGTTGACGAGTCAACAGATCAAAGGAGTAGAGTGCCCTAAGTCAAGGGTTCGGAGCATGAGTGAGGGGGGGAGGAATCGGGATGACATCCCCACCCGAACCCCACGCACCCACATTTCCCCACGTGGGATATGTAGAAAGGGAAGGACGAGTGAAGGGGGGGAGTTGGAATGAAAATAACAAAAGTACCCCCCCAATCAAGGAAGGAATTATAAACAAATGAATAGTGTGATTGCAAGGATGTGACTAGTTTAAATATTATAGTGATAAAAGGGTTTTGAATGGGGGAAAAGAGTTGACTTGGTCCACCCCATTCAAAAGGGTGTAGCTCTTTCTCTTGCGGTGGCTCGGAAATGAATGCAAGGTTGGAGAGGTGAAACTGAATGACGAAATCTTCAGTTGAAACGAGCAAGATAAATGAATGTGCTCAAGTCCGAATAAGGGACTATATGAAAGGAGTTTTAATGTGAGGATTTGTGGCCACATTCCTACCTTGAAAGGGAGTAGGAATGTGGTAGAAACAAGTTGAATTAGATGGGGGAAGGTCAAAGCCGAATAGGCTTAATAATGAGACCAGAAGGTACAGTTTTCGGTGGAAACGAGTGTGGAAAGGTGATAAGTTTTGGGACTATGCGTTTGGAGTTTGAATCTGAGATTTTTATGGTGTTTTTCTAACTTAGTTAAGGTGTGGAAAATGGTAGAAATGATTGGAAATTGTTGAGAATAAGTGAAAGCCGAATTGGGCTTAAAGTCAGTATGCAGGATGTTCCAAGGGGGGAAACGAACGTGAGATGGGTATACAGTTTCGCTAGCCTAAGGGGCTATGTGCTTGGAGTTTGGTTCTGAGATTTTGAGGGTATCTTCCTACCTTAGTTAAAGTGTGGGAAATGATAGAAACGAATGAGAATTGTTGAGATAAGGTGAAACCGAATTGGTTTAAGGTCAGGGTGTATGATGTCTCAAAAAGGGAAAAACGAGTCTCGGACATTTTGTATGGAACGTGTGGTTTCTTGCGGATGTATGTGGGGTTTAAAATGGACATGGCGGGGGACGACGCTAAGGCGGGTAGCTCGAGCGCTCCACGCGGAAAGGGCAAGGCGCCGCTCGTGCACCGGATGAAGGCCAGTGAATATAGGGCCACCTTCCATGCGCCCCACCCACAGCCGAATAAGACGCATGACGAACTCATGGAGATCCTTCAACGGATAGAGGATGAGCTCCGAGAGTTTTGCGGGGATGTTGGGGAGATGGAAGGCGTGGAGGAATGGATCACCTCCCCCGAGTCGCCGCCCTCTCCCAAGGTACCTTCGCCTCTTCCCGACCAGCTCTCGCGGGCGGTGACCCGTCCCAAGCGAGCAAAAGCAAGTGAGCCGCGGCCGCCCCACTGTTGGGAGTGCGGACGATATCATGAGGAGGACCTTTGTCCGCGATGACGGGTCGTGTGCAGGTATTGTCGCTTCCCGGGGCACTCGGCATTGTATTGTTGGGTTGGTTACCCAGGGTGGCGCTAAAGGAGGGTGGCCGAGAACGAGGGAGGTGGAACTCTGTTTTGAGGAGTAGTAGGGAACGTTCCTTGTGAATGTAAGGTGTGGAACGCACAGGTTGTGGTTGTATGATCCGCCACTTTTTGAGCCATGTATGGACAGATCTTCTTACAAGTTGGAGATTCCGTGATAAGGAATCGGTGTGTGAGTGTATGAATGTATGCGTAGGTGTAATCGTGTATATGCGTATATGTATATATATATATATATATATATATATATATATATACATATATCCATGATAATGGCCTAAGTTGTTGAGGAAAAGGGAATGAGGAATGGGAAGTGGCGAGTAAACGGAGACCGGGGAATGAATGAACGTGCTCCTCGCGACAAGAATTTCGGGGACGAAATTCCCTAAAGGGGGGAAGACTGTAACGATCCCCAAATTTAGGAATATTAAAGTGTCCCAATGGAACGCCCTTGGGGCGGGGAAGAACCATGGGAACGAGGGTAGAAGTGTGCGCGAGATGTGGTAACATAAAAATGGGGTTGACACCCGGATGGGCTAAGTATGGGTGCGTAGGATGCCAAAAAATGAGGGTCCTCGGATCGACGCGGGGTCGGTCCGGGGTGATAGAGGATGGAAAATGAATGCGTAAAGTAGGTGTCGGATTTCGGGGATCGGCCCTAGGACGGGCCGTACGGGGGTCGGTGCCGGATGGGGTCGTGGGCGACGGCCGCTGCCCAGGGGGCGAGGGCTGTCGACCCTGGCACGCCCAGGCTTCAATCCGTGTAGAGAGAGAACAGCCCGGGTAGCCATCCGTAAAGAGAGAGAAACACGATCACGGGTGCCCCTCGGTGAGCGATGGAGGTCGATCCCCCGCTGCCCATGGGCGATGCGTGGGCTGCAGGTGGGCGACGGATGGCCAACCCCGGGGGTGATGAGTGGATGTCCCGTGGGCGACGGAGGGGCGACGGGCGCCGCCCCTAGGCACGAGGCTAGAAATTAAAGGGGTAGAAATTAAAGGGGTACCCAAGATAGGGAGGCTAGCACGAGCTCCCTTGAGGTTACGCCCGAATATGCGCTCGTGGAGCGGGGTATATGAGACGGGGGTCTCGGATTGAAATGAGCCGGTGTGGGTTGGAAAAAGGGCAACCCTAGAGGGGTTGGGGATATAGCCCTTGGGGCTGGATAATGGGAGGGACCAAGATAGGGGAGGTTGGGTGGAACCTCCCTTGAGGTCGGACCCGAGTAAGTGCTTGAAAATCGGGAATCCGAGAGGTTGATGCCTCGGAAAATGAATCAGCCAAGGGCTGAAGGTTATGGGGAGTTATGAGACCCCAAGTGGGTGGAAATGGACTGGAAGGAAAGGGGGATACCAAGAGGAGGGAGACTAGGGTGGGCTCCCCTGAGGTTATCCCCGGAATGCGCTCGTAGAGCATAATACGCGAGACGAAGTCTCGGAAATGAGTCCGGCCTTAAGGGGCTGAAGGGAGTGAGCTTCAATGAATTAAGGGAGCCTAGGGAGGCTGTCCCTTGTGCCAAGAAGGGCAGGAGTGATGCGCTAGGGGGTGGATGGGAGGCGAGACCGAATTAGAGAAAGATTCGGTGAAACAAGCGAGATCGGGAAACCGAAAGGTGGCCGGTAAGGGCTGCCCTGTTTTGGGAAATGACTCCGAGGTTTCCCCACTAAGTTGGGGGCCTCAAGAGAAAGGTTTGGAAAGGGCTAAGGCCCAAGGATGAGGCTGGTACGGTTTAGCGATGCAAGTGATAGCACAGGTTGTAATGCCCGGGGGCGGACGGGAGGCAGAACGATAATGAGTCCGAAAGTGGACCGAATGAGCGTCGAAGGGCGGAACCGCGAGGCTAGGCCTCGGAAACTAAATTCAGCCGCAGGGCTGAAGTAGGATTGTGAGAAAGGAAAGGAGAAATGGCCTAATGAGGTCCTCCTTAGTGCCGAATGAGCATGGGCACAAGCTCGGGGGTGGTCGGGTGGATGTGAGCAACGGAAGCGACTGAGTCGCAAAAGAACGTCGAATTGAGGTGCGAGCCAATGAGGGCTGCCACCTATACTCCCTAGGCCATAGATGGACGGCAGGGAGGATGTAGACGAGGGTCAGACCGAAGCGGACCCCGTAGTTATGCGGGGGTAAACGTACTGTTATGCCCACACGTCGAAGAATACGTATGGGTAAGACGTCGATGCGCCGCTGTCCGGTCTTGGGGCTGCGCAAGGGACGATCCCTGGGGAATGCATGGGTATTAAGTCAAAAGAAATGTAAAGGTTCGGAGTTGGGGGTCGGGCGTAGCAACGGGTACACCGAGTTAGCGACGAATGCAGTGAGATACCGCGTGGTATCTAATTGAGGGTTAAGGGGCGTGAACCCAGTAATAGAGGGATGATTGGAGGTCAAGGAGAGACGGAATTAGAGGCCAAAAAGGAGGGGCATGAATAAGGTGCCCTCGAGAGGATTACTAGAGAAACGGATGGGGGGAATGACTCCGTTACACGGAGTAGGGTGTATGAGACTCGTGTAGGGTCCATGGGTGATACTTAGGCGGGGTCCTAAGGGAGCCCCCTCTTATATAGGTCCAAGGACAGGATCGAGGATTGTGTAGGGACTGTGGATGTATTGAATCATGAAAAGGGTCTATAAGACCAAGTGAAATGCACGGGAGTGATGAAATTTGAGATTTGGGAAATTCAATAAAGGTTGGGTCCTTTCAGAAAGTGCCACGAAAGGAGAAGGAAGGGAGGGAGAGGCGGAGGACGCAATTGGAAGGGGAGCAGGAGACGCCAGGCCAGTGGCAGAAGTCGAAGGGGGAGAGAAGTGGGGTGAAGGGGAGGCGGTGGTCGAGGTCGGAGCTGGACTTGAAGGAGAGGAGGGAGACAGCGTTAGAGGGGATTTCTCCATTTCGTCATTACTGTTTGCCTACATGAAGAAAAGTGGCTGACTAGACGGAATCCGTCGGTCCACGTCAGCGGTTCGACGGAATCCGTCGAAGAATGGCTACAAAAAATTACAACCCTATAGATAGTTACAAAATCGTATAGCCAAAAAAGACTTTGACAAAAGAGAAAGTTTGGGCATAGTTTATGATATTATCGTATATTTTTGTCTTTTGGTTTTATGATTTCGTTTCAAGTTTCTTTCATTAATAAAATAATAACATGACTATTTCCACCTACAATAGAATCAACATTTAATGCATGTTTTGCTTTCCGGATAGAAATCGATATCGGGTGAAAAGTATGAGTTCCTAGTCCGGATAAAACTAAAGTTTTGGAAGGTGATTTGAGACAAATTTGGCAAAATATCAACTTATAACATCAACTTTGTGTCAACTTTCTTTTTTTTTTCATTAACTTAGTTTGTTATATAAATTTGTCGACAACTTTTATTTTTAGTTTGATTTTGGCCTATCTTGAATTATCGCGCATAAGCCAAACAGACTTTAATAGACAATATTTATTTATCGACTAAAAAGGTAAAAAAATAAATAAATAAATGAGAAATAATTTTGAAACATCTCGTATGTTTTTATTTTATTTTAAAATTTTGATGGACAAATCAAGTGAATTGAAAGTTGAACTTGAATGATAAATGCTGATACTGTCCAAAAATACGCAAAATTGACAAAGATAGGATAATGTTCTATTAGGGGGCTACTTTTACGGGTAAAGTGGATTATGAGGCGAATGAATGAGAGGTTGAAACTTCACTATTATACGCCAGGGGTCAGACTATATTAAGGCTTTATTTGACTTTCGCTAGAAGAAATTCAAGATTGTCCAAAATCAAAATAAAAACAAAAGTTTGTGATAAAATTATATAACAAACTAAGTTAATGACAAAACAGAAAGTTGACTCAAAGTTGAGGCCTTAAACGTATATTTTGCCGACGAACTTTTGTTTCGCTAGTCACAGAAAGTACGGATAGACCGTGTATCGAACGGTCCCTTCGTTTATTTATTGATTTCAAGAACTCACACGATGATCGAACACGAATTCGCGTGGTCATGTACATGTTCGGGACCGTGAAGCGACTTCTTATGCGATGGGCTTCTTCAGGACGTGTTTCCTCACGCCGGGGATGTGAATGTTGACGAAGTAGTCCTCCCAATCTATCTCTCTCGTGTCCATTGGGAAGGCCATCTTCTCTTCTCCGGACATTTCCTTAATTAACTTATCTGTATTGTTGTTATCAAACCTGCAAAGTCGGATAGCCCAAAAAGAAGTTGCTTTCTATCACGAAGAGAATCGTACGAAAATATTGTTAGTTTTAAAAAAATTATGAAACGCGGTTCCAATTCGTAAAACTCTCGAAATACCGCCCAATGACGCGGTCAAAGCTACTATTTTGACGGCTTAGATGTTTTTACTAGGCGTACGTACCTCACTCTGTTGAAGAAGTAGGGTTCGTACAGCTTGCCCAGGTGGGTGATACTCTCCGCCACCCTCTTGTATTTCCTCCCGAGGCCGTTAACCAGCTTGGCTTTAGGGTCCGTTATCCCGCTCTCGATCATGCCTTTCTGTAGGACGTCCCTCTCGACATGAGCTTGGTATTCATCCGCGGAATCGAAGAACTGCACCTCCTCGACCAGTATGTCACTTCCCTCGGCGTCCTTCAGCGGAGCTGACGCGAAGTGAAGGTAGAAGCTCCTGAATAGGTCGTACATGGTGCATGGGTTGACCGTCGAGGACGTGGCATGGTACACGTGCAGTCCAGGTTCGGGGGATTTCCCGTGCTTGGCCATGGTAGCTACCATTGTATTCGCTACCACATCCAATGGTACCTGCATCAAATTATATCAAGTAACGTTAAAAGATGCAACCAAGTAATCGGCTCCTCCCTTCGTTAATATTTGATATGGTTGAGACATATGCATACTATATCGAGCACGACTTCAGGGTCGGCCAGCGCACCAGAAAGGCGCCCTTTTCCATACGTGATGATCACTGGCTCGAGGACTCTGTAAATGCTAAACACAGTTAGGACCCTTTTCCTCAGAAAAAAAAAAGAAATAAGAACTAAAAACTATTTGTGCACCTGTTGCCTTGAATCCATCCGGGGAACGGCTCCTGGAAGGTGCTTTCGATGACACTAGGACGAACAATTACAACCGGGACTTCATCCCTTTGCTCATGTATAACCATCTCGGCCATTGCCTTTGTGAATTGGTACGTGTTTTGCCAACCGAATAATGTCGCCCTGGTCATACCTACTTCTTTCATCTTTTGGGCAGCCTCGCACTCCGGAACATTGTCGACAGTATACTTCGCCAACCTTATCTCTTCACGCAAATCCAATGGCGGGGGCAGTTGCCTTCCATTTGAAAAGGACTTCTCAGCGGTGATGCTCTGCCCCATCTCGAAATGCTTCTCAGGCAATAATCCCTGCCTCGTCCCGTTAACATATGCTGTGTGGAAGGTCAAAGAGTACATTAGCGATCAAAGCCGTCCTGCAATATCTTAGGTACCCATAAAACGACAAAGCACCCACCAGTCGAGACATGGAGAAAGATACGGAGCTTCTTGCATTTCTTAGCCAACTCCAGCGCTCTTAAGGTCCCGGATGCGTTCATGTTCAATGAGACATCATACCTCTCATCCAGGACTGTATTAGCAGCCGAGTTCACAAAGACATCAACTTCATTGGCTATTCGGTTACGCACTTCCGGGCCTCCTATCCCCATGTCCGGCTCCCCGATGTCCCCTACCACCGGAACAAGCTTGCTGAGCATGAAGCCCTCATAGTTATCTCCATACTTTTGTCTTTGGTGATGGAAAACTTGACAATCAATAATCTGGAAGAAACAAAAAACCTGTGAGTTTTGACATTGACAACTACAAGAACTAAGACCAAACACATTTCTGGTGGTGCCATATGCTAAAGATTAACTTAACAATAATATACTGCGATAATAATTATCTAAATTGCTGAAAATGAAAATATATAACATGTCACGCTTTCACCTATAAATTTGAGCTTTTAGGACAGTTGACGTTGATTGCACGTCGACTACTTATGACATCGCAAAAGAAATGAAAAGCAAAAGACAGTACCTCTTCTTTCAACCTACGGAAGGCAGTTTTCTCGTCCTTTGCCCTTATCAACACATAGATTTTCCCGACCATTGGCGAAGACCGCAAGACCTTCTCTACGAATACTGCAGAAGTGTGACGTTGTGGATTCGTGAGAATCCATAGGGTAGCCAAATCCAATGACCAGTATTCTGAGGAATTCCAGGAGGACCACGACAAGTCGACGTACCTTTGGCGAGAAGACCGGTTGCACCGGTAATGAAGTAGTTCTTCCCCGAGAGGAACTCCACTATCCCGATGCCGTCTCCCGGTTTGTGCTCCAAACCCATGTCGGCAGGGGGTGCGATGGTGATGGGTGTGGCTTTCGTTTCAGGTTGGCTGGCCACATCACGAGTGTGTGGCTGAATACCGAAATTACCATTAGGGGTGGGACAAACATTCCCTCGTGCTCTTATGCACAGTTTCTGACATCTATTCGAGCGTCTCCAAGAAGCTACAGAAGGGTTACTCCTCGGGAAGTCGGTGTGGACCGCACGGGAGATAACTCGAGGCGACATCCATCGTGAGGAAGCCGTAGTAACTCCGGCGATTTTGGGACAAGCCATCTCTTCCACTGCTCACTCGCTCCCTTTTTTTTCCACTTCAAAACAAGACGATCTCCCTTTGCTTTGGTTCGTCCTGTTCTTCCTTGTGAATCGCTCCTCCATCCATTTATAAGCATTTCTTTCTTGACTCTCAACTAGCGGGATGCCTTCTTCTCCCGAGGAATCTTCGGCACGAGTTGGTTCATCTGTCTTTTTCCTTAAAGACGAACATGAGACAGTAACATGTGTCCAAAGCGGGTTTAGGGGTATTGGACATGAATCGACGACATTATGCCCGGCCCTTTCTATCCATTAGACACATGTTTTGGACGCCAAACACGACCCAACGGAACTGTTTACTAAAATGGCGTCGGTGTGTCACCTTGTGTTGTTGGTACTTTTGTTAACATTTAGAATTCGAATAGGGACGAGGGTCCGGTAGATGATCACTTGTTCTTTTAAGTCGAAAACGATTAATGTTATTATTACATTAACGTTTGATTCCCCCCACCAGTTGTCTTGTTCTCGTAATCCCTGTCGTCACATGTTCTATCAGGTTTTTTATGCACGGGATCAGCACGCCGTGGGAACCTGAAATTTTTTTATTTTGTCTCTCTACTAACCACCGACCTGGTGACGAAGTTATGATTATTATTACTACGCCTGGTTGTGCTCCGGAAAGAAACAATTATCATTACCGACAAAACATGCCAACTAAAGAGTTCTTAATCTCTAACATCTTTTTTTTTATCATTTTATTAGCGTGGGTTTTGAAACCCCGACTACCTTAAAATTAAATTTTACTTTTTTTTACATTCTCTATTTTTTTCTTCGTGGGACGGAGTCGTGACTCCGAATTCATATCATTTGCCACATCCCCGCGAAATCGGGTTTCAAAAGACCGTACTTGTTTTACCGGTCGAAATCGAGTTTCCAAACACGGACTTCCTTAAGAAGCAAAAAATAATTTTCTAACTTCGATTTTCGTACATTATTTGAAGAACTTTGGAACAATCTACTCCATTTCGAAAAATATTTTTACGACCCTTTAATCGTAATGCATCTCACTGGATATTTGTTCATCAATAACGTTAGTTCGCGAAATATTTTTTAAAATAGGTTGGCTAAATTCAATATTCTTTTATAATGTCAAGGACTTGATATTGTCAACAACCCGTTTAATTTTCAAAGAACTTTATGTTAACCAAATTCGCCCGAAAAAAATTAGAAAATTCAGCCTTTCCGGAAAGAAATCGGTGTCACCAACACCGAATTCATCATTTCCTCCACACAAATTCAGCGTTGGTGATACCAAATTTTTTATAAATTGAACTCAATGTTAACTACATCTTTATACAGGGATTAACCAAAAAAAAATTAAACCTATTTCGTAAAAATATTCCGTGAAATAAAATAACCAACCTCCTCGCTGACCCCAAATTAGACGCTCACGTTCAATATCGTAAGCATGTTGTCATATTATATATTATCATATATCTTAGAGCAATCTCATGGCGGCAAACCAATTTGACTGATTTCCCGCCAACACTCCCGAAGCCGAAGAGCTGAGGCCGAAGGAGATCTCCGGGCAGGCGATCTGTTGGCAGCCCAAGGATCGTCGTGCCCGAAGCCGCCGGGAAGAATGGAGAAATCACGCCCTACTGCCGAGCTACGAGCCGCGATCGAACGTATTAGGTCTGCCGAGGTGAGGCCCCCCCCCCCCCCCGGGTCCGCGCCCTTCTGATTCTGAAACACCCGGGGGATGGTGAAGCGCATCGAGTTGATACATGGTTGTAGCTGTCGATTCGAAGAGGGTTAACTTTTGGAAGTTGTGCTTGTTGTTTTGTTGGTCCCGCAGGTCGTGGAGAGCCGTGTTGAGCTTATTCTGGAGCTCGGTAATCTCAAGATTGTTGACCAGTCCGATGCCGCATTCCTCATCGAGGGCCTGACAGTATCCTTTTTACCCTACGCTCTTTTGTTTTCTTGTGCTGCTGGTTGTGTTGGTTAAGGCCTAGGTTAAACACTGCATAGCGGTGTTGAGACAGACGGATGGTTCTGTCTTTTGCTTGAACGCTAGGTTAAATCAAGCACTTAAGAATGTGATTCCGGTCATGTGAATATGTAATGGGTGCAAGCAGTATGTTCTTTAGAGATGATATGACTATGGCTTGATTTGCTTCTTGTTGATTTCAGCCAGCCCACTGTGAGCTCGTTTTTTCATGTCGAATCATTTTAATGTGTTTGATGTTCGTGTTTTCAAAGGTTAAGGTTCTGGAAATTTTTGCTGAGCGTAGCTTTAAGGGCATTTACACATTGTCGTTCCAATCGGCACACGCCCCGAAATGATTGGGCCATTTGCCACGGGCACAATCTTGTTCTCATTCCTAATTTTTGCTTAAACGCTTTTGATGTTCTTCATTCTAAATTTTTAGACTATATTTCACATGGAAGGTAGATTATGGCAACAAGGACAGAAATGTCTGTAAGATGAAAGGCTGAGTCTTTCATTTGTTTGCATTTGGTAGACTGATGGCTCGTCTTTTTTCATGTTTTTTATCCAAAAACCAAGTACCATCTGTTATGTTCTCCTATCAAGGTCAAAGTCATCAGTAGCTAATCCGTATGGTGTTCTGGGATTGTTTAATTCTGGAGTGGATAATTTACGTGGATATTTCACTTGAAAAATGTATATACATGGAGTATTTGGAAAGAAATAATAAAAAAGAACTGGCCGCTATTCTCTATTTGGAATCAAAGAAAATCAGTTGAGTTAGCTTTATTCGACTTGATATTCCTGGTGGTGTTTGCTTTCAACCTCTTCACGGAATATTTCTAGTTTATGAAAATGAAACACAACAATGGAAGGTGACAAAGAGCATATATGACCGCCACAAATGCTTTCAGTGGTTTCTACATCGAGAAAGTGAATCAATTACTCTCAGAGTTTATGTTTCTGCTCCGATGCAGCATCATCTGCTTAACCTTAACAACTAACTAGATGTTGTGGGAGGACTTCACTTGCTTAGATGTGACACAGTGCTTCCTCAACAGAGCCATTATACAGTTAGCTGCAAAGAACATTCAGTCTCATCTGCGCTGTCTGCCCTCTCTTCTTACTTTTGGGAACCAGGTACTCTAGCAACTTATATTTCAGAAAAGAAAACAGGTTTGCACAATCTCAGGCTGATTGGTGAACAATGCCTTTAGGCAGCAGTGTGGTGTGCAAAGCACCTCAAAATGACGGGTATGTCATTGGAGGAGTCTCAAGAAACAGAACATTGTGACACCTTTTGCCAGGTAAATGAAAATTCTTTAGAGTCAGTTTATTTTCAAGTTTATTCATGCATTCTGTAATAGAGCAGAAAAAGTTTAATTATCTAGTATAAGTAATGCTATATGATACCTTTTAATTTAAAATTTCGAAATTTCCTTGAGGAAGAACAGCAGGAAATTTGATGCTCACTTGAGGATACTTTGGCTAATTCTCCTTCAACCAATTGACAGTGATCATGATTATCTTTGGAAGCATTTAACTTATCAGGCTACTGCATATAGGATCTTGAATTGAATTCACACTTCTATTACATTTTGTGATTTGAAGCTCCAATGCTTTCATTTGATCTAATATTGCAGCTTCTTCTGGATGTGATGGCATTCTCGGTTGCAAGTTTCACTGCACTGGCTCAGGATCCCTTGAATGAAGACGCTATTCTGATGAAACTTGTTGAAACATTCATTACTGAACAGCTAGATCTGATCAGAGAGTTAATACTGGTCACTAAGGTACATATCCAGTGCACTTCATTTTTTCCACGGCTTGGATGATCTGATGTTGTGCTTTACGAATCTGGCTATTTCATGTTGTTTCTTTGACATTACTAAGTCCTTAGAGTTCACATGATAGACATCGCTGGAAGAAACATAAAATATCTTTTTTCGTATTCTGGATAATCCACTTATACAATAGTAGCTTATGTTTCTCTTCATCCTCAAAAAGTATGAAACAATTCGTAGTCGCTACTTGTTTACAGAATCAACTCTCCAAAGGGCTGGTTTATCATTTTATGAGCTTGTGCAATTTGAGTGGATTACACATTTGCATAACCTCAGGGATCTAACTTCATTAGACTTTATGTTGTTTTGACCAGAAAACACCATCTTTCTGCCTTGAAGCGTTAAAAGCTGCACAATCTGTCATCGATTCACTAATCAAGTTTTTTGGAGAGTTCAGTAAATCCAGACTGTGGAACCAATCCAAGAATGATAAAAACTACATGGATGTTGAACCATCAGTTGGCACACTTCATGTGATGAGCATTAACAAATGTGCCATAGCAAAGCTATATGAGATGGGGGTTCTTATGGCCGATTGTGGTGGAAGTCTGGCAAGCATACTGAATATAACGTGGAGAGGCGTTGTCACTCTTCTTCACCTAGGGAAAGGCTTGCTGGAGCTTGACGTTGGTATAACAGATATTGTCGTTACTCTAATTTCTTTGTCAAATGAGTTGATGAAATGTGCTGCTCTGGAATGGTCTCAGCAGCTCGAGGAATGTGTTTCTCTTACTGAAGCCAGGAAGACATTTATCCCTGTTAAGTTTTATCTTGTCAATGCTGTGAAAATATCATCCTTATACCCAATCCAAACATATCAGGTGTACAAAGAAATTGCCCGATGTGCTCTGCTAATCTCAAATTTGAGGATACTCTTCAGTAAAGAAGACCGACTGAAAATTGCTTGTGAGGTGTCAACGGAACTTCTAGATCAAACATGTATCAATTTGCTTTGTTCTCTACTGAATTCGAATGATCTGGAGCAGGAGATGAAGTTCGATGTTCTAAACTTCTTGTTTTCAACTGAAAGCCTTTCTGAGTCTGAGGACATAAATGTTGGCGGGGATTTCCATGAGTTATTTTCAATAAACTGTGAGTCCATGTCAGGTAGTAGACTACTGCTCAACGGGAGGGTCCTTCTGTGCATATCTATTCTTAAATTTAGTGCTGGTCTTGGACAAGATGTCAGGCTTGGAATGATGCTTGAATGGCTTTTTGACATCCTTATTGATGAGGATGCATATGCTTGCATCCTGTCAGTGCAAATGCCGCAGTTTTCTGGAAACAAAAAGGCTCAACAAGCCACATGGGAGCCTTTGCTTACATCTCTTGTTCGCTCAGTCGAGATATTCTCTATCTTGGCCTCAACTGGAACAGCATGGAAAGAGCTGGAGTCTTTCTTGGTAGAAAACTTCTTCCATCCTAATTTCCTCTGCCGGGAGATCATATTAGATATATGGTGTTTTCTTGTCCGTCATGCAGAGAGTAGTGTGGTAAATGGCATCATTGATGAACTCGTCTCATGTCTAAAACTCGCAGCCCTCTCAGAATCAATTTTTGTCGCCAATTCTGCCCTGAGAATGGTGGCAAGATCAATATCTGTGCTAACTTGTACCAGTAAAAGATCCATGGCTAATAGAGTTTGCAGTTCAGTACTCGGTGAAGATGATGCACAATTGCAGGATATTATGTTGGTGGCCTTCCTCCTGGAAGGTTTTCCCATAAGTTTGCTGTCAGATGATTTGAGGATAGTTGCTACACAGAAGGTGCTGAATGAGTACAACGGATTTTTGGAAAGTTACAATGGAAACCTAGTGACTGATCGAGGCGCCAGTTTTTCAGGGATTCCAGCCTCAGCCATGTCTGCTTGCTTACAATCCTTGTAAGTTCTTTTCATAGGCTGGTCTCTAATTTGACTGCCACGCCATTTCATCTAATTCTGCTCCAGATAGGTATTGTAAGAATGACTTGGGTTTGGGATCATCATCATCATAGCCCGTGTATTTGACTGGAATGCTTCATCCTCTGCAGGCAGGTCACCGTATCAGATGTCAATGAGAAAACCTTAAAGGTTCTTTTTAATGTTCTCCGTTCTGATGATGCATCGGTAGTCAGAAAATGCCCACAAATTGTCAGCAGCATGCTAGCTATTGTCTCCAACACAGAGCACCTCTATGCATCTGACGAAATTGAAAATGTCATACTTGCTCTTCAAAACCTTTTCATCTCGAGGCCGGTGAAAGCAATTGCTTCTGAATTACACCGATGCCTGGCTTATCTGCCTCCATTCATGGCAGGACTTGGTCATGTGGATATTGATGAAAGGGAAGACTGCCGGAAGACCGCTGCTATCTGGGACTTGTATCATATGCTCCTGAAAGAACGACATTGGGCCTTCATGCATCTGGCAATTTCATCGTTTGGAGAATTTGCCGCTCGTACATCGTGCAATAAGCTCTGGAAATTTGTGCCGCAAAATGCAGCTCTTTCATATGACTTACTTGACGGAAATGAGTCAAAAGAGGACAGATTCATGTTGGAACTTAAGGCATTTCTAGACAAAGAGGAGGCGCTCCGTGCTGTATCTCCCTGCTCAAAGCAATACCAGATGCTAAGAAGAGAAGGAAAGTCGCTCAAATCTGCGACAGGACATGGCAAATGTTGTGACAAGATAGAAGATGATCTCGGGCGGTGCGGCAAGAGGCGAAAAGTTCTCGACGAGATCAACAAGGGAGTGGAGATGCTGCAGAGCGGGATGAAGGTGATATCCGCTTGTCTGTCACAGGGGCAGAAAACCAAGGCGCTTCCTTTGGAGCTCCACGACAGGTTCCTTACCCACTATTCCTCTCTCGAAGACACGATCATGCATCTCGCCGGGCTTGCTCATCCAGAATGATGCCCTTTTAGACTACTCTTACAGCTTCAGCTGGCACCATCCCCGTTCTAATCATCCCAGTGCGAGCGGGCAACGCTCAAAACAGCTTCAAACACACTAGCACTACCGAGGAAAGACACGAATCCTGTACGTTATCCTCGTGGATATTCATTGCGACATAATATGGCCACCGTCAACCGAGATATCAGAGCTTACAAGGTTAACAGTCATGCACAGTTGCTCGGTTTCGAATTCCGGGTACTGAAACGGTTCGATTTTGATCAGACACCATAACGCAACTCAGCACAACTCCGGACATACAAATCTCTCATTCTTACTACAGTTAAAAGAACTCCCTTCGGATAAGCACTGTAATGACATGATATCCTTACTTTCACTTACACCCACCAAAATCGAGATTTCGCGTCTGGCGGGTGAATAAAGATGAAAGCGATAGAAAAAGTAGAAAGAGTGGACCTACCAAAGGGAACAAATTCATATCTCAAGAAGAAATTATTGCCACCACCAGTGTTCAAGTCGTAATGATACCACTTTTTACGGCGAACACGCAGTCTTTGTTTCCTAACATCAACTTGGTGGCTCTTTCTCTTTTGATTAAGTTAGTGACTCTCTGTGGGGACATGCAATGTTCCGAGGTATCTTATCAAGGAGGGTTTTTGGACAGTTAGCCCACTTGCTATTAAAAATATTTCTTACAACAAAAACAACAACGTATCTCTCCTAGATTCGGAGCTATCTTGCGAGTCGGCATATACTTTATTTGTCCCCCTGAAACCAGTTTCGTGCCTTCGATAGATAGAAAGAATGAACTCGGAGGATTTCATACCAAGCTTACGGCACGCCGGCCTAACAACGGCTGCCGGTTCTCGGCGAGCTTGTACGGCTATATTGTTTTCGCATGTCGAAACGAGGCTACACAACAGGGATCGGCTTTTATCATCGAACCGTGTTGCTATGCTACGTTCGTGGTGGTGGGTCGCATTTCGATTAAAGAAAGGAGGGGGATTTGGGGTGTGGGGTGGGGTGGATTTTGATTAATGAATGTTATCTTCTTTGGTCTGAAATGATTGATTATTAGTTTTTCATCTGCTACGGACGTTTGGTCTCTGTCGTGGGCGTCGCTTCCACATTAAAAGTCAGACCACTTTCTAGGGCAAAACTCCATGTTGCTCCAAAAGCAAAAAAAAGGTAAGTAAATAAACAAGTCATACGATCTCCCGCATGGATACGCCGAGGTATGTAAAGAAGTAAACGTTTCGAAAGCTCGAATTGTTATATCGTTTTAAAAGCTCGAACTGACGCATAAAAAATATAATCAATAACTAATTTAAAAATTAATTATCCCCAGCTTTTCTGTCATTTGATGATTATAATTTAGTTGTCAACTTATTAGTGCCTTTAATTTAGCTCTATCTCCCGGTACGTTTGTGCGCCACGTGTCTGATATATATTGGTTAGTCTAGTTACTGGGACATGTGTCCCGTATCAATAAAAGATGTACATATTGTTCTGTGGGCTTTGATGATAGAAAACGACGCATGCATATTTTATGGTTCCGATGACCATTTCCCCCTTGGGTTTATGTTGATCACTCCATTTTATTACAACATTCTACTCGGATCTCAACTTTTCCCCAATGCTACGATGAGGCTGCTACGAAGGATCCTTTTCGTCGCGTCGTTCCTCTTACTATCCTTCCTGTCCATACTTGCGACGCTGATCCTCCGCCCCGGATCATCCTACAGGGTCGAGTACGACGTCCGCGTCATCAACGGGTTCAGGGACAACTCCTCGATGCCGCTCGTCATATGGTGCGCGTCGTCCGACGAGGACGACATGGGAGGGAGGGCCTTGCAGGAGGGCGACGACTACGGGTGGAGCGTGGTGGTGACCGAACTGATATGGGGGTACAACGCTGCGGGACCCAGCCTCTTCCGGTGTACGATGAAGAGGGACGCGGCGAGGAAGACGTTCGATGCGTTCGTTGTCGGGGCGGACAGCGCTCGGTGCGGGAGTACGAGGAAGTGCTGGTGGTTGGTGAAGGAAGACGGGTTTTATTTCGGCAACGATGAAGTGAGTTGGCAAAAGCAGTTCCCCTGGTGATGATAATAAGTAAGTAAAGTCAGTGACTTAACCCTTTAGGTTATGAATAATAATTACATCGAATAACCCACTCAAATACCAAGTCCAAAAGAGTAATCCGTTAAGCTTATATATTAATTTGAGGTCAATTTTTTTTCCAACGTAGGATTTTTAGGTTTTGCACCATTTGGATCGTAACCCTTTCAACAAGTTCGTCATATACATGTGCATTTCGACATTGCTATCTCCAATCCTAGCTCGAAGTCCCTGTATGGTGATCTCGATCTCGACAGTGCAGCCAAAACACGTCCGCGAGAGGTTACCTTACACCTTAATCCTCCCAACATCCGAGCAAAACACATCCTCCTCCTCCAAAAGATCAGGCCACTAGATTTAAAAACTTGTGGTGGCTTTTTAGGGGGGTGTTCTCAATCAATTAACAGTAAGATGAAACAGATTGAGGGGGGTGGGAAAGCAACCAACCATTGGATTCTCCCAAAGTGGAAATCCTGCTGTTGCTGCCTTGTCTCTTTCATTTCCCATTACCTTACTGATCCAAAACACACATTAAACGGGACTTGATGGAACGTTACAATCATGCTTGTTCTTAAACACTAGTGTCAAAATTTATACTCTTGTGGTATCATCTCATCATTCTGAAAGCATGGTGTGAAGTGGATAGCTCAAACTTATTAAGACCAACTTCCCCAGTCTCAAACCGGCATTCACATTCTCCTTCCGATCGTCGTGTTGCATGTAAATATTAGGGAGGGTAGGGATGGAGGGCAGGGGTTGCCCAAGTTGGGAATAAGGCCGACAGCCATGTTAACGCAAACAGTAGTGAAGAGAAAAAGGAAGAAGAGGGTAAGTCGTGTGTTGTCTCCTTATCCTTCTTTGTAATAATACCAAGTGGGAAGAGCACTTGGGTGGCTTTCTTACCTTATCCTTGTTTCTGTGTCCACTGAGCACTGAGCACTTCGCTTCGATCATGACTAGTCTTTGGCCGTGACACTACGAGCCCTAGATAACGTTACTTCGCAAAATATTTCGTAAAACACAGGTTGATCACAATATTTCCTTATTTAATACTAATAACTAAATATTAAAAACATCAAGTTATTTTTAAAAGGGTTCAAATTCGCAGATTTTTCATTTATTTTTAAGTGAATTCAGCGTTTCAAGAAAATATTATTTTGATTGCGAAAAAACAGGAATACACTTCATTCATTGAGCAATGAAATGCCTCCAGGGGCAAAGAGACTGTACAATAAGGATTTGATCGATGTGCTTTCACGGCGAGAGGGCTTATAGAGAAAAATTCATGTTAAAAGGGAGAGATATACAAAGGTTACATGCTAAAATCATCGGTGGCTTGCTACTAGAAGCCTTTCGTGTGTTAAAAGCTATCGCCTGCTAAGAATCGGAAAATGAAAATTTCGCACGGAGGGGAGGGTTACTCGCCTTTCGATGAATAGCCATGCATCGGAGACAGGACAAGATTACCCTCCCGGTCGTTCGATTCGAGGAGCATTAGCACGACCTCACGCATCGATGGCCTGTCGAAGGGAGATGCGCTCGTGCACATCAGTGCGATCTTTAGGACCGCGATCATGTGATTGACGGTTACTTTATCCGTGAGATCCAGCCGAACATCGAGGATGTCCGACCACTCGGAATGGTCTTGGACGTGTTGTCTCACCAGCGTGACTAGATCGCCTCCTTGATCTAGCGGCTGTACTGGAGTCTTTCCTGTAAGCAACTCGAGGAGGACAACCCCGTAGCTGTAGATGTCGCATTTCTCTGTTACCTTCATGGTGTATGCATATTCTGCGAAGAAAAGAGCAGAATTCGTTTCTCAGATACAGGACATCAGAGAATAACAAGGAAAATGCTTGCACAGGAAGTTTACCGGGTGCGATGTAGCCGTAAGATCCAGCAATTGCAGACATTGATTTAGACTGTAGGTCGATTTCTTTAGCCAGGCCGAAATCACCGACATGGGCCTCATAGTTCTCATCAAGAAGGATGTTGTTGCACTTTATATCACGGTGAATTATTTGAGGTCTGCAATCGTGATGCAAATAGGCAAGACCCTCTGCAGAACCGAGAGCGATGCTGAACCGAGTAGACCAGTCTTTACTGCAACTGGGATTGTGAAGCAACTCCCCGAGGCTGCCCCTTTCCATGTACTCGTATAGGAGCAGATTAGAACCCCGGTGATAGCAAAACCCAAAAAGCTTAACAATGTTCCGATGCCGGATTCTTCCAAGAGTGCAAATTTCTGCACGGAAACTGCTCTCGATGTTGGTGCCATCGTGATCTGAGGCTAACCTTTTGACAGCAACCACCGAACCAGACGCCATGACCGCCTTGTAAACTGTCCCGCAAGCTCCCCGACCGACAATATATCTCTCGTGGAAGTTATCTGTCGCTTCGACCAGATCTTGGAAAGTGAAACCTTCCGTCGGAGGGAAATAGATATCAGTCTCTTGGGACGAGAAAACATACTTGTCCTCCAAGGAAGGCACAGTTTCAGCCGGTCGCCTCATGATATACAAGATAACGGCAATTAGTACGAGCGATATCCCACCGATAACAGCTGCAACTATGGAGATGATTTTCCCCTGAGGAACTCCGGTGTTTTTCAAAGGCTGGTCGGAGGGACCAGACGGGTTGCCACTGCAGTTCAACAGGGGCTCGCCGCATAGGCCTTTGTTACCGAGGAAACTGCTTACGGGCATGCGCTGAAAGAGCGGAATGGAAGGCAGTGGCCCAGAGAGATTGTTGTATGACAAGTTACATGCCAGCAGGCTCAAGAGGTTCTCGAATGAGTCGGGGATTCTGCCGCTCAAGTTGTTGTTGTTGAGCGACAGGTCCTCCAATAAGTTGAGATTCCCAAGCTGCGACGGGATAATCCCCTCGAGATTATTGTAACTCAGATTCAACGCGATCTGCAGACTCGAAAGCATGCCGAGCTGGGGTGGGATTGCACCGGAAAACAGATTTCCCCCCATTTGGAGCTCCGTCAAATGTGACAAGCCTCCTAATGCGGACGGTATGCTCCCCGACAATTTATTATCGGATATTCTTAAGAGTTCCAAGTGCGAGAGAGAACCAATATTTTCAGGTAAGGAGCCCACAAAACTGTTCTGACTGAGATCGAGACGCTGAAGCAGGATGCAGTTTACGATCTCTGCCGGTATTTGCCCCGAGATGAAGTTCGACGACATATTAAAGGTGACCAGCTGGGACAGGTTTCCGATTTCCCGAGGCATATCGGAAGCAAAGAAATTACCCGAGAGGTCGAGCCTCTGCAATTTTCGACAGTAGGCAATATCCCAAGGAACCGGTCCGCTGAACTTGTTCAGTCCGAGCTCAAGGGCGGAAAGATTGCTCGATTTGCAGAGTCTCGAAGGGAAACTCCCTGAGAGCTGATTTGCGACTAGGTTGAGCTGCACAATTGAATTACAGTTCAGAAGCCCAGCGGGGATATTACCACGAAGGTCATTCGACTGGAGATTCAACAGCATGAGGCTAGACTGCCGGCATATATGTGGCGGGATTCTCCCCGATAGGCCATTGTCTGATAAGTCGACAACCCAGAGTGGACTATAAATTCCGAGCCCCTGAGGAATACTACCTGTCAAATTGTTCTCGAAGAGCTGTAACTGAACGAGCTGAGTCAAGTACTGAAGCCCCGAAGGGACCGGACCAGTCAGCTCGTTGATGGAGAGATCGAGCTTCGTCAAGTTCCTCAAACTGGTTAAATCACGTGGTATCACTCCAGTCAACTGATTCTGAAACAGATACAGAAGAGTAAGGCCTCTGATTTTGCTGAACTCGGACGGGATTTCACCCCATAAATTATTCTCAGAGAAATCGATTTCCAATGTAGCCGACAGGTTCCCAACTTCTCGAGGGATAGTCCCGTTCAGCTGGTTCCGGTAGAGGTACAACTTCTGTAATGACCAGAGGTTTCCTATCTCCGGAGGGATCAGTCCCTCTAGATTGTTCTCGTATAACGCAAGAGTTCGAAGGCTCGAGCAATTACCAATCTCTTTCGGGATTTCCCCTGAGAGCTGATTGCTCCAGATGATCAAATCCGTCAACTTATCTAGCATCCCGATTTCTGCTGGGAGCTGTCCACCCAAGCTATTCTGCGCAAGCCCCAAATATATCAAGCTTCTGCAGAGACCTAATTCCGGAGGCAAACTACCAGAGATCAAATTCTGCCCCGCTCGAAACCTCTCCAACTTCTTCAGATTACCGATAGAAGCTGGGATGGAGCCGGACAGGTTGTTCGTGAAAGCAACGAACTCGACTAGGGAAACCATGTTTCCCAGCTCCTCCGGGATGGAACCCGAGATCTGGTTATTACACACGTTCAACGTAGTTAACTGGGACAACCTCCCCAATTCGAAAGGAAACGTCCCGACGAACTGGTTGTTATTCAATATCAGAAAGATCAAGCTTGAGCAATTAGCGATCTCCTTGGGGATATTACCCGAAATGGAATTGTACGAAAGATCCAGGAGCTGCAGATGAGTCAACTTGCCGATAGCGGGGCTTAACGTCCCCGAGATATTCAGGGAATTCAAATCAAGCGACCAAACAACGGGATCCGCATCATCTGTGCAGTTCACGCCGACCCAACCGCATGGAGTATCGTCAGTCGAATTCCAATTCTGCAGATAACCATAAAAGTCGTGAAGACTGCTCTTCACTTCCAGCAGGTACAGACCCTCCGAGTTCAGACCTTCCGAAACGTTTACGAGCAGCAGAGAAACCATCAGGAATCCCGGGACAAGGCCCAACCCCGCAGCCGTCGACATGAGCCACCACCTCCTCGAGCATCGCGAGCAATACCGAGACATACTAACATCACCTACGCGTGAAGGAACTCATCGCCGCCGAACGAGAGGACTGGACACTAGCAGCAGAAGAAAAAGAATCAGCAGCAAAGTCAAGATCAACAAAAGGGCAAAGATTCGACTCGATTCGATTCGATCAATGGTTATCATCCAGAAATGACACCAAACACAAACAACAACAAGACGAAATCTCTTGTCGGGAAACAACCGATCTGACACGAAATATTAATTTTTCCCACCCAACCCAAGACCAGACAAAACCCACCCGACGACGACGACAAAGGCTGCAAGAAACGAACTTTGCAATCAAGAAACGCACCTCCCCACGCCACCCATCGACCAAAAGCCAAGAAATTTTCTCCCCAGATGAAAGCGGCCGACAAAGACACGTGCTCGCAAGGACTCGCTCGCTCTCTCTTTTCCTTCCACACGCATGTCGAGGCGTGATGATGATGCCTGCTCATGCCTTTCTGGGCAACATCTAAGAGGAAGTTTTTTTACTTGGCGATACGATTTGGGGCTTTGACTGCGACTCCCTCCCTCCCTCCCTCCACCCCCACCTAAAAACTCTTCCTTTGTTCATTTTCTCCTTAATATAATATAATTTTTACAGTCATCTATTTCCAAGTTTTACTCTAATGGCATTATAAATTTTTAATTTATTTAAGTAATTCAAAAACTAATGATTTAAGAGTCCTTAAAAAAAACACATCTTTTATAATTTATGATAAAATTAAATATATTATTATGTTCTAAAAACTTAAACTATTAGATAAAAGTGTATCATATTAGAAAATTCAATCTGAAATTTGGAAATCCAATTCAACACAAAAAAAAAAACAATTATGTATTATAATTGGAATTGTCTCTGTTAGGGATGTTAATGAGTCGGACCTGACTCGCACCCCCCTACTCGAGTTCGGGCCTGCTAAAAAAGTATCGCTTTGAGCCCGGGTCCGAGCTTGATTGGACTCTTGTAATCTAGCCCGAGTCCGGCTAAGAAATTTTCGGCTGGAACCTAGTGCGAGCTCGATCCGAAATTCTCCTTCCTTTTTTTCCTTTTAACATATACGTCCAATTTGTATTTTTATTTTTTTAAATTATTATATTTATTTATAAAATTTATCAAGACGGACCGAGCGGCATATCAGACTAGTAAATCAGTCCGAGCCCGATTTGACTAAAAGAAAATTAGCCTCGAGTTCAGGCTCGAGCCCGATAAAATTTGATTTTTGTCAAGTCGAAATCTGGCCAGAAAACGAGCCGGACCGGATAGTTCCAGAGCTGGCCATTTCATTTCATCTCATATTGTGTTTTGGTATGGAAATTATTCTCCACTCCTTAAATGATTTGGAGAGAGTTGCAAATGGGAAACAATGTACTTTTCATTTAAATAATTAGGAGGAAAATTGGTGAAAATGTTTTAAGGTATTCACTCCAAATTAACTCGCCGGACGTAATATGAAAAAAAAAAATCAAATAAATTTCTTAAAAAAACAAATATCATACATATATATATATATATATATATAATACTATGCTTAAAAGCATGGCCTACGACTTGTTGACGTGGATTTGATTCACACGAGTCATTCCACTCACACAAAGTTTTGGACATCCCCGAATTGTCCAACCAAATGAAATTCCTAGTCATCTTTGCCACCTCGGTTAAGCAAAAATATAATAAGGTTTTGGTTGTCATGGAGAATTGGACAAGACATGACATGTGCAAGAACAAAGAAAAGGAAGAACGAAAAAGGTTGTAATCATACAGAAAAAGCTTAGATGCGTTGCAAATATGTGATAATGACAATGTCCTTGGCCTAATGTCTTTGGAGTCATGAATCACACTATCAATGTCTATCCCACGCCACCACCACCACCACCCATATATATGGCAAATGTAATATGTATGTTAAAATAATATAAGGTTAAGCGTAAATATGTGATGTGGGGGTGGGGTTTGGTTCGTGATTGCTTATCCTAGTCACTAACCTTTTCTTGCTTGAGCTTTTTACAACCATTAGATATTTCATCCATACCTACTCGATCGAAATTTATGATATAAAACACCCACGTTATACGATTTTATCGATATTGTGAAAAAAAAAATTATCAAAAAGCGATCGTAATTTTAGAAATTTCCGATTTACTGTCTCTATATCGCGGTTTGCGACTTCATTTTACTACAAGACATTCAATCAATTACCATAATTTAAAATCACGGTTTGTAACTTATTTAGATTGTAAATTTAAAAAAAATTCTAAAATTACAATTTAAAATCACAACAATTCGTTATTTAAAATTATGAATTTGAGTTACTTAAAAATATTGTTTTCTTAATTAATAAAATATCACGATTTAATTTCGAATCTGAATCAAATACAAATATGCGTGGCGGCAGACGGACAATGGTGGCAAATGTGCGTCATCCCTTACGTCATCTGCAGCGCGTCAAATCGATCTATTGCTTTGTTTTATCTTCCTTCTCACTCTCACGGAAAGCCAAAACGAAGCAAGCGGTTTCGCATTCTCTGGAATCATATCTTTCGACTGACTGTACTTAGATGACCCCTCCAGGCATGCACACTTGACTCGCGTGGATAAATTTCTTACGACTCATCCTCGGAGTATGTGATAATAATAACGATGATGATGGAGTTCGACCTTACGAGGGTCGAACATATTAATTTGACTTGCGTGTTTTTATCTCTGTTATAAAAACAGTTCGATGCGCTCTTCGGACTCACCGCCGTGTGGATATTTCATTTGGAAGTAACTTCAGACCGCTGGCTGTCTGTAGAGTAGATGGGGGCTGGAATCATCCACCCGGTTACGTTCTTCGTTGTATTACTACTCATCATGGCACGGTGAGTATGGTAGAAATTTTGTTACTAATTAGGAGTAGCTACGAAAATATTTCGCGATTTAGGGTATTTAACTTTCGAAATTTGGAAAATAATACATTGAATTCGATTTTTGTAAAGCCGAGTTTACTCCATAAGAAACTTAACTTAAAAAAAAACGGTTTGTTTACATGAGTTGGAACCTAATTATTTCTCATATAACTCGGCTTATTAAAAGCACATTTACTTCTTTTAAAACTCGACTTTTTAAAAGTCAGAATTCGAGATACTTAAAGTTTATTTATATGAGTTTGAAATCTAATTATTTCTATTCGTTAGAGGTACTAGTGAAGGTGAATTCGACGTAAACGAATCCGATTTTTATAAAGTCGAGTTCAGGACATCATCATAAAAATTTCAAAAGTGAGTGTCCTAAAATGCGAATATTTTCACGACGAATTTGATATTAGTTGTATTTGTATGTAGCAGATCTTGCGAATGATTTTTTGTTCCGACTGCGCGTTGGTATCATGGTCAAATGTTAGGTCAATTTCCAAACCCCGACAAAAAATGAGAAAGAAAAGATTGGTTGGTAGGTGAAGGTCGAGAGGTAGCATCACATCAGAATTAGGTGGCTTTCAATAGCAATCAATCACTCGGGTGTTCTTTTTTTATATCAGCAGCCCTCTCGTAAAGCTCGGAGGCTCTTTGATAAGCCCGCGAGCCTCAGGTCCGGCCCCACTACATCCCCTCAAGGCCCGACTTGAGGCATGCTCCCATGTCGGTCCAATTTTAGTTGAGGCCCAAAAGCCCAGCAGGTGGGCGACACTTGGGGTGATTTTTTTTTTTTTTTATATTAGCGGGATTCGTGGTGGACTTACTTTTTGCGAGCCCTCTCACGAGGTTCGGAGGCTCTTTTACAAGCCTGCGAACCTTAGGCCCGGCCCCTCTATATCTCCTCTGGGCCCGACTTGAGGCCTGCTCCCCTGTCGATCCAATTTCAGTTGAGGCCCAAAGGCCCAGCAGGTGGGCGGCTCCTGGGCTTTATTAGTCATCACCCAAGAGACCAACCATAATTTTCCAAGTGGAGTGTGCGTGATGAGGTTCAAACCAGGGATCATGATAAGGTTCCAAACACCCACCACCCACCTTACGCCACTTGGGGTGATTTCCTCCACTCTTCATGTGTGTATATGTAAAATGAATGTATGCCATGGATGGAACAATGATTTCATTTCGTTTAGCAAAATATATGATAATTTTTGAAATTATTACGAAACTTTTTTGTTTTTTTTTTCAAAAATTTAGTTTGATATACGATTTTGTTACCAACTTTTATTTTTATATTGATTTTGAAAAATTTTGAATTTCATCTAGCAAAAACCAAACAAAGCCTTAACATAGTCTCACAACTGTCCTAAAATAGTCGAGCTCCAACTTCTCATCCGTTCGCCTCACAATCCACCTTAATCATAGTAGTAGTCCCTAACAATGTTATGGTCTAGCTTTCATCGATTTTGCATATCCTTAACAGCATCAATAACTATCATCTAATAAAATATACGATATGTTTCAATATTATTTTCCATTTTTTATAATTTTTATTCTCTTTCGCACAATAAAATTTAAGATTGATCAGAATCAATATAAAAATAAAAGTTGTTGACAAAATAACATAACAAACTAAATTTTTTACGAAACCAAAAGTTGGTTCGAAATTTATGCCATAAAATTTTCCTTTTTGTTTTTAGAGTGGTCAGTCTCAGTTCATTGCAAAAAAAAAAAAAAAACTAGAAAGTCAAACGAACGCCGAGCAAAGCCCCATAAATAATTTAACCTTTCTCCAAGGACGTCGTGGAATTCGGCCAATTTTGTACGACTGTTGTAATTTGTTTCACGTTAACTTAATGAAAGCAACCGAGATAATATAAATTCTCTTCTTGCCAAACTTGGAAGATTTATTTTGGAGGTTTGACAGAATTCCACCTAACCTTTCACGTTATTTGTCCCAACAGCACGTCGTTGGCCGATGCCGATTCGTCGATGCTATTTCTATATCGGACAAGGCGCTCGTTGATCCCAACCGCGGCGCACGTAGTAAAGAACGGAGAGGGGAGTCCAATAATGTTGAGAAAGGATAATGGAATTACAAACAGATATTAAGCAAACCATGTTTGGATTATAATGATAATACAAAATACAAAGCCCGCACGAAGAACGAGCCTGTCGTAACATCACATGGGCCAAGATCAAACTATTGGGCTGTGATTTCCGTTTGGTTTCGTCGTGTTGTTTATTGACATGTTTACACGATTTGATTGGAGTCAAACCATCAAAAAACATTGTAATGACATAAACAAGGAATCAAACAATGAAAATGGGTATAAATACCAAAATCAAAATCCATTACAAAAAGGTTAGTCCAAACTAAAATTGCTAATATCATCAACCCAATCATATAAAAGCCCAACCAGACTAATTCAACATTCTGCTAAACAAAAAATCCCTTCCTAACCAAACTAGGACTAAGGACTACGACTACGACTAGTTCTCCTCCCTTGCTTAATCACACCCCCTTTACCTTTCTCATCTCCATGATCTTCCTATGCGAGTTCGAGTGCAGCTCGCTCGAGAACGTCGGGCTGCTCGCCGGCCGGTACTCGGGCACCAGCCTCCCCGACTTGTACCTCACCCCGCAAGCATTGCAAAGAGTCTTCGGCCCACGAGGCCCGGCCCGCCACTGAGGGGTCTTCTCTGCCCCGCAGTGCAGGCACTTCTGGCCCACCTTCCCAGCCTTGACCGGGTCCGATCTCTGGACCTTCGCCCCCTCCCATGCCTGGGAAGTGGGGACTTCGCGGAAACCGTCGCGCCGTCTCTTGCGGGCGAACTTGCTCCGCGCTTTAACCGGAACGGAGACGCTCTCTCGACCATTATAAACGTAGCTGCCGCTGTCCCCGCTCGACGCGAGGGAGCTGTTCTCGAGCACGGAGACGGGACTGCCGTGCTCGAAAATCGCGCGGGGCTCATCCCGAGCTGGGGGCACGTCCAAGAAGGTTTCCAGGGCGGGGAACGCGTCCTTGTTGGATATCCATTCCAATTCCTCTTCCTTGAATAAGATTTTCGGACAAAATTCTATTATTACTAACAAACAACCAAGTAATAATACACGAATCGGGGGAGGACCAGGAGTACTACCATGGACGAGGAACGTCCGCCGTCGTCGTCCACGAGGACGTCGCTGTCGGCGTAGGGGAAGTGGTCGAGGCCGACTCCGGCCGCGGAGGAGATTTCGAGGAGCTCCTCGACGAAAGCGTCCCTGTCGAAAGACACCATGGCTCCCCGTGGATTATCTCTCCAGAGCTCGAGATGGGCGTTTTCTTTCTTCGGGACGGACCCGGGCAATTGAATACGAACCGAACAAATAATTCAACACACAACAGGGGGCCACCCCAACCCTTCACGTTATAATATCCCAAGTGGGTGGTGGTGGTGGTGGTGGTGGGGAGCGTCTCCCTTTGTTTCTCTCTTTATATTGTAATACGTAATCCCGTGTTTTTCTTCCTACTCTTACTAATTTTATTTCACTGAGATTTATTACGCGATCTCGACGAAAATTAATAAATTAAAAATATTTATAGCAGCTGGGGATTTTTTATTTTTTATTTTATTTTTGTCGAGGTTTAAGGATAAGATTTTTTTTGGATATTGATTATTAATTTATAAAAATGGGGCGGCGGGGGTGGATTTTATTCGATTTATTTCCCGATTTGGGGGGCGGACGAGAGAAAACAAAATGATCCGACTATTCCAGAGGGCTGACACGTATCCGGACCAATGGGGAGTCGACGCGTGGATGCGGTGGCAGGCCACGCGGGCTTTGTCGGGACATGTTCGTTAGCGTTAATTGCTGAGGCTGACGTGTACCAATTTGGGATGGATGACCGAAGTCGGGTTTACGTAAAAAATTATGAGAAGTTTTTCTAATGACATGATTATTGTTGTTGTTATTGCAAAGTCAGAGAATTGGTGGTAAATAATTTATTTTTTAAGGCGATGAATGACGCGTGAAACATCTTAATATGAGAATGAGCCAAATGGCATGATTGAGGTTCGAGGTTAAAAAGGAAGGGAGGGAGGATGGATGGATTAGGGCCGCAATCTCAGGAGGAGTAGAAGGAGTCCCAAGTCATTTTCATCCAACGGCTGGCTGGAATCCATCTGGGATTTTGAATTTTGATTGAATTACGTTTTGACTGAGTAAAGATGTTGTCGGTAAAGCATTCCTCTCTTTCATTCATCGTATTATAATTAGTTGTATTTTATATTGGGAGGGAGAGAGAGAGAGGGGTAAAGATAGTTGGGTAACATGAATGGAATTAATATACAAAAGAAATTATGTATGAGGAGGAGGAGGAGGGAGGAGTTGAGGGATAATGATGGGGGCCGGTGGTGCATGTGGGTGGTGCATGTGACCAAAGCTGAGACAAAAGCCAGGCGTACCATCTTCTCTTGTTCGAAATTCGTCGTGCCAGCACTTATTACTAAATTCTTTAGACATCACACGCATATACACAAAGTTAAATCCTTATTTTAATCTCGAATCCCACTTAAAATAAATTCTATGTAAAATATAATGATTCGGATGATTTTGGGCTACTTTTTTGCTTTTTTTTCCTTTATTTAACTTAGTTTGTTATACGATTTTGTCACCGACTTTTATTTTTATATTAATTTTTTGATTAATACTATGAAAGTCAAATAAAAGCTTAATCTGACTTGCGTATGACAACGGATCTCTAATATCTGTACTCTACATTATCATTTATCTTATCTCGTATGAGTAATTTCACGATTTTAATTTGAAACCGACTATTAAGATTTATTTGAATTTATTTAAAATATATAAAAATTAATGTAAAAATAAAATTTTACGATAAAATTATATAACAAATTAAATTAACAAAAATTAATATTTTTTAAAAATTATATTCCGGAAAGATGTGCATTACATTTAGGTTGCCTTCCTTTTCCACCCTCAAGTGACACGTACAACCCATGTTACCCCCCCAACCAACTAACCTCGGCCTGCTCTGCTGGGTCAGAGCAGCACTGCCAGCCACTGTCACTGCCCCCTAAATCATTCCTTCTTTCCTTTTTATTTTCTTTATCAGACGCCGACGATCTCATACAAAGTAATATTTCTATAATTCTTCCCTTTTGCAGACTATGTCCTCAAATAATGGACTCCTTATGATATGCCGGCCGGTTCGACAGATCCCGCACTGCATGTGAACTGACAGTGTTGGCCCTCCAAAGGGCGGAGACTCTTCGCCCTCTTTACCATTCCTGAACTTTCGCTGTCCGTTCGCAGGATCAACCACTCTAAGCACTGGCCACCTGAAAAAAAAAACACCACTTCAGACTTCAAGAATGCTACAACACTGTCACTTCGGCTCCACGATGCTTCAGCGGATGCATACATCATCTCCCTGCTGTTTTTCGGTGGTTGAAATGTTCCAGATACTCAATACCTTTTGTTGTTAATACAACCATTAACATCAGTAGATTTAGGGAGTAAAGAATTACGTCCTCTAGAATATGGCTTCGGGATTACCATGCGGAACTTCAGCACGCGCATGGTCAGGATGAGGCTCCTCCCCAGTAGAATCAGAACAGACCACATTGCCACTGCTTATTCTCCTTTGACAGTGCCAGTTAAGAGGCATTCTGTGCTGTCGCTAAGGGGCATTTATCGATTTCCATCAACATTAATAACTTCCAAATTCCACGAGAAACAAAAGGAAAACATAACTGGATTGACAACAAGCTAATACAATTTCATGATAGAATGTTTCCTCCATCACAGTTATGATCTTCAGCTGTTCTTTTCTTAGGCACAATGGCAGAGGAAGCCATTTGAACAGCACCAACAGGGTATATATTTCCTGTTTCAGGCTGGTGCATAACGAATGAAACCCGAATAACCGAAGAACTCAACTAGGCCACTGGCTATCACACACTATGGAATACAGCAATCAATAAAATGTGCAATCCATGGTACAGGATGTACTGTAAGGGAGAGAAGCTTTCGATTATCTTGACTGTCTCAACACAAACAAACCGATTCACGCTACAAAGATTTCCTCTGCTAACTCTGTGTTGCTGTATTACAGAAACATTGGAGGCTGTGACAAATATACAGCCAGAGAGCTACCTGTGTAACAAGTAGAATCTGGATCTTCCACTTCATTTCTTCTCATATTCTCTTCTCAAGACTTCAAACACGAGTTCATTCCATGTATCAACTGGTCCGGGCATGCACCAATGCAAGCAATCCTGTGGAGGCGGCCTTCCATCTGGACCGCGCTTCGTAATCTTATTTGGGTCTGGATTTCTGTAAGGGCCAGGATGGCCATCATGACGGTACCCAAAGGCCTCCGTTATATCCATCAGTCTTATTTTCGACTTATTGTTTGCATTCTTCACTCCCTTGTGGAATCCCGTCACCTGTTCCTCGTGCATTACATTGGTGAAACCATTCTCTATGAGCTTCCCAGGAGGAAGGGGCTCTGTTTTTCCTGTACACGATCCCCCAGTATTCCAAGCTCCGCCTTCATAATGATCAGGAGAATAAGAGCGTACAATGGTTATCCCCGTGTAATTTGGATGCGTAACAATGGCCGAGACGATGGTCTCAACTGATATCCCAAAAGCTTTGATATTATTGACCTTCATTGACCGAGACTTGTCTGGCCACCACAACTGACCACCCACAACTTCATTGTTCAGAAGATAAACTGACTGCTTAGCAAACCAGTGGCCCGAAGAAAGAACAACTACATCAAATTTGGGAAGGAATTCCATGATATTCTCATCAGGGAGATCAAGGTGGAGCTTCACCACATCTCGAGGAGCAATATTGGTTGGTTCAGATGTTTGATGTACGAGCCATGACGACCACATCCGGACTATCATCACAGATGTTGACCTGAAATAGTAGCGCTGCATCCTTTTATTCCCACGGTTTACTGGGACTTCAACCTGAAAACCCATATTTCATTAGAAAATATGAGAGTCATCAAGGAAGTAGAGATTGTACTTTTCAACTCGACATGATGAGAGCCCCAATTTCTTTCGAGTCTATCAACCACTCCACTATAAACCTAAAAAGAAATTGTCACAAAAATGCTGAAACATTCACACCTGACAACGGCACACTTGTTAGCATCGCAGTAACATCTGTTATAAGATGACAAGATGGTGCTAGGAGACTTACCTGCCAAAGGATGCACAACATTGACTCCATTTGATTACGTGCGACAGAGTCCCCAATATAAGCGATCGTTTTCCCCCTCATCATCTCCAAGAATTTCTTGCCATCAAATCGAGGCAGTTCACACTTCTCTGGTTTCCACCGCCAGTTCTCGTATTCCTTGTCTGGCCTTCCATTCCCCTGGCAGTTCTGCATCTGCGTCAGAACTGGGCATGAGTTGTTGGAGTATAGCGGTCCCAACGAATCATAAACCCAGGTGCCTTGATACAGATCACAGCCTAATTGCAACAACAAGCACAGAGTTGAACTTTCAGTCAATTTATCTGCATCTGCAGCAGGGCTGCCGGGCAAGAAACCAGAAGCATTTTCTCTGTACATGATTAGAGAGCAATAAAGAAGAAGTCTTTTTAGCTATCTCCTAACCGGATCGATTTAAGGAACAAGTGGTCTCAGTTTCATGAAAAAATAAATCTCGTGCAGACGAAAAATTACGGCGCATAGCCATTTTAATGAGGAAATTACCATCGTCCGATGATTTTCCAGAGTATTCGCCGAGGGAAGGATTTGACCCCAATCCATCAGCCATAGAAGAAGAGGCAGTCTCCTCCGGAGAATCTGAAAGAATAGGCGATTCCCCACCATCATTCTCCTCAACCTTGCTCGGGGAACTGGAACCCTGGAGCTCTTTAGAAGGCAAACCTTCAGAGGCAGACTTCGCACCACCGGCCGCCCCCTTATCCTCCGACACGACAGGTGGAGGATCCGAATCCGCACTAACCTTCCGGTCCTTTTGTACCGAATCCACGTATCTTTCACGAGAATCGACACTACCACTGGCATTACTAGTTAGCATCACCGCATCTGGTCTTCTCACCTCCTCGACGCCATAAAAGTACCACCGAACCTTCGAACCGATCGGATGAGAAACAAGAAGGAAGGAACCGACCATTAGAAACACCGCCAGACCCCCCATGGTCACCGTTATGAAAGAAACCGACCGCGGCAGCTGCGCATTGGAAGAACCCTTGGGTGCCAACACCGCCATGTCCGTCCCGGAGAAGCCCAACAACAAAAATTCCCACCTCAGAAACTCCCCCAATCACTCCCAAAAGCTCCTCATGAAACAAGATCCTAATCACGCCTCCCTTAATTCCCTAAGCTGCAGAATCCAAAGGCACAATCAAAATCCAAGCTCAGTAACGAAAAGCCAAAATTGCGTTACATTCGCACAAAAACTAACGGGGGGAATCTACCCACTACCGACACCGTTACATCCTCGGGACCGGACAATGATTGTCGAGAAATGGGAAGGAAGGTCGGGTAGAGGAGGAGGATGAGGAGGGATGATCGCTCCCTGGAGGGGCCAGGTGGAGGGATTCTTATGGGGCGGGGACGAGGAGATCTGCAGAGGCCGAAAGGGGAGTTGTCGGACGGAGGGGGAGAGAAGGACGTTCGTGAGGATGAGAAATTGTTTTCCGAATTGGGGCACGGGTGGGGGGGACACGACGAGGCTACGTGGCCATTCTGGGTTCTCGACGCGTGGCAGTGAACCTAGGGACAGGTAGATATTGATGTCGGGAAGAAGAATAATTACCAGTTCAAAATTTGGTTGCCTAAAATTGTTTGTGCATCACTTATTTAAACTTACTTCATTAGATTTGGTAGTGTTTTCCATTGGACCGCAGGGGAACTTAGCATTATTAACGGAGAGGCATGTCGTCGACCTTTGGTTTGACTTGTATTATCTCATTAATGTCAGCTTTTAAACTTTTCATTTGCGTCATGAATTCGTTTATTTTAGTTCGTACGATCGACGTGACGTCCACCGATATAAATTGTGATTGATTGAGTAATATTCCAAAATAATATTAAAATTAAATAGCTCGTTTCACGACTAAATTTTGGAACAAACCTCGTAACTTCGTTAAGCAAATTACAATTTGATTAATAATCTCACGTTACAGTGCCCGATACGGACGTGACGTGAAGTGACCACGAAAAGGACGCGGAAACATTTGCCTTGCCCACCGAATCTTTGATGCGGAGGGGATGTTATCATTTGTTGTATCTCAAGTGCACCGTGATGCGGAGCAACGTCTCGG
This sequence comes from Melastoma dodecandrum, assembly GCA_029817715.1. Classification (NCBI taxonomy): domain Eukaryota; kingdom Viridiplantae; phylum Streptophyta; class Magnoliopsida; order Myrtales; family Melastomataceae; genus Melastoma; species Melastoma dodecandrum. Next base: position 188,908 of record JARUPY010000102.1, on the reverse strand, counting down.
CTCCGTCCGCAATGACCTGTCCCGGTGGCACCAGCGACCTCACCTCCGCGAACCCGCACGCGTTCTCGAACTTACCAGTGCCCCCCGTCACCGACAGCCGAGACATCGCGCTCCCGATCCTGTACACTCCGAAGAAGTTGAGGGTGTCCCCATACTCCCCTTCCTCGAACATGGCCGTGAACGTCATCATCTGCGTCGTCCCTTCCGCCGAGCTCGCGACGTACACCCCCTGCGCCTTCCCGATGGTTTGCGAGCCCAGCTCGGGCGTCGTGCTCAGTATGTCGTCGATCACGGTGATGGTCCCGAAACCGAGCCCCAGCCCGTCGGCCCCCAACTGGGTTCCTATGAAGTTGTTGTTATTGTTATTGTTGATAACATTCGTGGCCCCGCCTGCAAACCCGGTACCTGCCAGGCCTGTCCCTAGAGGGATACCGGTTACGCCGTTCACGGTGGGGACCACACCGTTCGCATTTGGTATAGCTACCGCGCCTCTAGGGGTGCGGAACCCGATTGGCCTGGCAAATGGCACCTGACCGTTGTATATGCTGCCTAGCAATCCCGTGATTGGCCGAGCGGTCGGGCTGCTTCCTCCTAGGATATCGTGCATGTACAACTCTAGGACGGGCTCGGTTGTCACCGCTGCTGTGCCTGCATCTAGGGAGGAAGCCATCATCAGGAAAAGCAGGAAGCACGCTACGAGCGTCGAAACGAGCATTGACGCCGATGAAGCCATTCGAAATCCTCAGATTAACTAAAAATATGTTCAGGCAAACTGGATGTGTATGTCCTGAGGAAGCGATTGTTAGAACAGCACTTATATATGATTGCATAGTTGTGTTAGGTCATAGTCAATGTGAAGTTGTTGTCTTCGGGCTTTCCACGATCTATGTCAATACATATCATTCATTATCCACAAGCTTTTGGGTTCTAAAACAAATTCTATTAGAATGGCTGAATTTGACCAAGCAAAGGTTGGATGGAGCATTAGGTGGAGAGGGATTTAGTGCAGCAAGTTCAGCTAATCCATCTTTGGTGTATTTGAATAAGAACTATCATTACACACAAGCCGAAACGCATTCTCCGACGTCGATGTGTGAATGACGGCGATTTTCGCCTGGAAACGAAGACAATGGAAACACAATGGATGGCAACCTCAGTTAAGGGGGCGTAAAGGAAATGTACATTTGACTGTCATTCGTTGTCAGTTACCTCGGCTCGCAAAAGTGAGACTCGGATTAGCCGCTTGTTCTGGTTCTCGAGTCTCGAGGTTTCTCGATGTCGGACGTTCTTACTTGATTCACGACAGGAGAAATCAGTAGCCACGCTGCATAAAGAACGAAGGCTGTTCAGAGATCATGCGTGTTTTCGAGCACTCTGTGATATTGCTTTTCCCTGTGGAGTTGTCGGGATTCCTGCGTGTGACAAGGTAATGGTCGGATGTGAAGCGAGTTGTTAAACGTACAGTGTACTGTGGCTGCAAGCCACTCGTTAACGATTTTGACCCAAGTGCTCGCCCACCAAACATCAATGATCCACCTGATTGCAGAAGCAAATGTAGGGATTAGCATTACGAATACAATGCGTGCTACCTGGGATGAGCATTTGTAGAATTAGAATTGACGAACATCGATAATTCTTGGAGGCTCGAGATTCCAACACATGAACAACATGGCGAAGTACATGGCCCCTAAGGAGAACACCAGGTGGGAAAATTCGTACTTGTATGGGACATCGTCCTTCGATTTTGTCGTGTCTTTACTGGACTGGGCAACGATCAATATGAGACGAGTCACAAATGCCGGTTTTATCAGCGAAAGGAAGCAAATTTAGAATCTAGTCCAATGTCAGCTTCGGAAGTGATCGCGGACAAGCCGTTTTCGAACACGTCGAAAATTTTTGGCACTACGAGTAACTAGTGCCCGGAGGTTCATTGAATGTGGTTACCATATGAAATGAAAAGAGAGAGGGAGGAAGACAGCGGACGAACACACTTAAGCGAGAGCACTTACAGATACCATCGGTAATGCCTTCGGAAGGAAGCAAGAACGCAGGAGTATGAAGAGAGCTTGAACGCCGTGAGTTTCTTTAAAATCGTTGTAATTTTTATTTGAGAATCAGAGATAGTTGCAGTGAGTCTTCACGCAGAAATTATCAGATTGTTTGCCTTTGGAAGGAAGCAGGAACGCAAGAGTACGAAGAGAGCTTAAACACCGTGAGTTGTCTATAAATTCGTTGTAATTTTTATTTGAGAATCAGAGATAGTTGCAGTGAGTTTTCGCGCAGAAATTATCAGATTGTTTTTCGGTGAATTCGCCGATTTTTCCGGCGAATTGCAGCGACTGTCCGCCAACGCTTCCAACAAAGTGCTATCGTAGTGAGGATGTCTTCAAGCTTCCAATATCCTCGTCTTATGAACGACAACCATGATAGTTGGTCTATCCGAGTAAAGACGATACTTGGTTCCCAAGGTACGTGGGGCATCGTCAGCGATGGGTTTGTTGAACTCGATGAGGATGCGGAGTTGGCCCTTATTCAAATGTTCGAGAAGAATAAAAAGAAGGACCAACATGCTCTATCAATTATCCATCAATGTTTAGATGACACCGCTTTTGAGAAAGTAGAAAAAGCGTCAACTTCAAAGGAGGCGTGGGGAATTATCAAAAATGCTCACAAAGGAGTCGACAGGGTAAAGAAGGTGGTGCGGCTTCAAATCTTATGGGGATAATTTGAAGCTCTTCGTCAGGAAGCGTCGGAGTCTATTTCAGACTATTTCATGTGGGTCTTGTCCATCGTCAACCAAATAAAGAGAAACAGTGAAAGCATAGAAGACATTCGAGTGATCGAGAAAATTTTACGCTCTCTACATCAAAGATTTGAACATGTTGTGGTTACAATCGAAGAGAACAGAGATTTGGAAAATCTGTCCATTGATGAATTAAACGGATCGCTACTGGTGCACAAGGAGCGGATGAACAAACACAAGAAAGATCCATTGGAGTAAGCCCTTCAAGTCAAGCATTCATTTGGCGAAAGGGGGAGCGTGGTTCATTGAGGTCGTGGTCGCGGTTATTTTCATGGTGGCGGTCGAAGTCGTGGCAGAAATCATGAAGTCGAGAAAGCAAACAATGAAAAACCTTGAGAAAATCCGAGAGGTCGTGGTAGAAGAAGAGAAAGATAACGCTAAAAAGGACAAGTAAGAGATGGATACAAGAGGGGTACGACAAATCGCGTGTTGAGTGCTACAATTGTCACAAAATGGGTCACTATGCCCGTAACTGCTGGTACGTTAAGGATGCAAAAAAAGAAGTCAATCTGGTCGAGGAGAAAGAAGCAGAAGAGTCGACGTTATTGTTAGAGCTCAACCAAGAAGCTGATGCAGCAGGAAGCCAATGGTATCTGGACAACGGTGCGAGTAACCACATGTGTGGCGACAAATCGAAATTTGTAGAGCTTGAAGAAATGGCGATTGAGAGTGTCACGTTTGGAGATGATTCGAAAATTCAGTTTGAATGCAAAGGTACCATTTTGATTCGGTTGAAGGATGATACTCACAAGTTTATTTCCGATCCCTAGATTGAAGAGTAATATTTTGAGTTTGGGACAACTCATGGAAAGGGGCTACGAAATTCTGATGAAGGATCGTAATCTTTTGCTACGGGACGAGAGCGCTACTTGATTGCAAAGGTAATGATGTTGAAGAATAGGTTGTTTTCTCTCCCTATACAAACCGAAGAGTCGAATTGCTTGCAAGCATGCATGAAGGATCCAACGTGGTGTTGGCATGTAAGGATGGGGCATCTCAATTTCGGTGGCCTGAAAATGATTTCCGAAAAGAAGATGGTGAAGGGGATGCCTTTGATCGATCATCCATTTCAACTTTGTGAAGCGTGTCTTCTCAACAAGCACGCAAGAAAAAACTTTCTGAAAGAAGCAATGTCAAGAGCGACGAAGCTGCTCGAATTAATTTATGCCGATGTTTATGGACCGATCAAGCCGTCATCTTAGGGTAAAAGTAATCATTTTTTACTTTTCATCGACGATTTTAGCAAGAAGACTTGAGTTTATTTCTTGAATGAAAAATTTGAGTTTTTTGATGTTTTTAAGAATTTTAAGGCTTTGGTAGAGAGAAAGTGGTTATGTCATTCGAGCGTTGAGAAGCGATAGAGGAGGATAGTTTATTTCTGGTGCTTTTAACCGTTTTTGTGAAGAACATGGTATTAGGCGCTTCCTCACGGTTCTAAGATCACCGCAACAAAACAGATTGGCTGAAAGAAAAAACCGGACCATCCTTAACATGGCGTGGAATATCATGAAAAGTAAGAAGATGCCTAAGGAGTTTTGGGCGGAAGCAGTGGCTTGTGCGGTGTATCTCATCAATCGTTGTCCGACCAAAAGCGTAAAAGATCAAACACCCATTGAAGCATGGAGCGGAATGAAGCCGGATGTATATCACTTATGGATCATTGGGAATATTGCTTACAAGCATGTGCTGGATCAAGAGAGAGCGAAGCTTGACGATTAAAGCGAGAAATTTACGTTTATCGGCTATGACGGAAAATCAAAGGGGTACAACCTGTACAATCATATCAACGGGAAGATTGTTGTGAGTCATGATGTGGAGTTTGATGAAGATGCTTCTTGAAATTGAGAAGCACAAGAAGATGTCGTCGGCGGATTTTTTCCATTCTTCGATGAGGAAATTCAAAGAGAAGAAACATGGCAGCCCACAGTCCTTCCGACGACGCCGAACACACCTCCTAGTGCATCTTCATCAAATGGCTTTAATGAAGGATCACGAAGGATGAGAATTATTCAAGATCTTTACGAAAACATAAAGGTAATCGATGATCTCTATGCTTTGTCTTTTGGTCGAAACGACACCTCTGAGTTTTGAAGAAGCTAGTAAGGAGAAGAAATGGTGACAAGCCATGGACGAGGAAATTCGAGCGATTAAAAGGAACAACACGTGGGAACTTGCTTCTCTTCCCGCTGGTCAAAAGTCGATTGGTGTGAAGTAGATTTTCAAGGAAAAAAAAATGTCGAAGGTGTCATGGAAAAATATAAAGCGAGACTTGTCGCCAACGAGTATGTGCAATGACACGGAGTGGACTATGATGAGGTATTTGCTTCGGTTGCTCGATTAGGAACAATAAGATTTTTTATTACTTTTGCGACACAAAGAAGCTGTAAAATATTTCAATTAGATGTGAAGTCGGTGTTTCTTAATGGTTTTCTTGAGGAGAATGTCTATGTGGAGCAACCAAAAGGCTACTTGGTGAAAGGACAAGAAAAAAAGGTTTCGAAGTTGAAGAGGGCTTTGTACAGTCTCAAGCAAACGCCTCGAGTATGATGTAGGCGGATTGATGCCTACTTTCAGGAGAAAGGTTTTGCAAGATGTCCTCATGAGTGTGCACTTTATGTGAAGATGGATAAAAATGAAGATTGTTTGTTCGGCCTTTAAGTGGAAGATCTTATTTTTACAGGAAATAATCCAAGACTCTTTAAAGATTTCAAGAATTATATGCTCCGAGAATTCGATATGACAAATGTTGGCCTAATATCATTTTACCTTGGATTAGAACTGCGTCAATCGGATAGAATATTTGTTTGTCAACAAGCATATGTGATGGAAGTTCTTGACAAATTCAATATGTCGAAAAGCAAACCAGTGTCTATCCCAATGGAGGTCGGAGCTAAATTGTGCAAAATTGACAGGGAGAAAAAGGTGGATCCGACACTGTTCAAAAGTTTCGTGGGATGTCTAAGGTACTTGACATGTATTGTCATAACACAATTTTAAAAAAAAAATAATAACAAAAAATCACTAAAAATCAAAACGAAATCAAACAAGATAAAATCAAATCAAATCAAATGAAATAAAATCAAATCAAAATGGGGAAACATAATATTGCATTGCAAAAATACGATACAAGCACCGAGAGAAGAACTAAGAGAAAAAAGGTTTCATCGTGAAAGGTAGTGTCCTCTTCTCGATTTTTTTTTTCTGTAGGAATTGCATCAGGTCATATCCCAGCCGGCCGAGCTTTCTTCGATGCGGCAGTAAACTTCAGATTATTCTTCGCCGACGACGTCAGATAGATCCCCCTCCGTCAAGACTTTTACAGTACCCGGTAGCTTCTTTCCTTTGTTTCTGATTGATTCTATGAATTTATCTACTTTTTGATTCATTCCGTATTTTTTCAACCCGCAATTGGTGTCTCACCTCTAAAACCCCCGAAGTTCCAGACCGTCAGCAACCCCTTTGAGGACTCAGGCTGGTGGGTAGTGACATGTTCAAGTTCTCCATGAACTTGGCCACGTTCGGCAATTCGGTGAACATATCAACCGGCTTGATCAACGCGACAGCGGCTGTCCGCACCCGCAACATCTCCCATAAAGGAGCCGAAGAAGAAGCCAGCAGTCGTCCTCGCCCCGTCGGCCGAATCCGTTCTGGTCACCATCGTCCCCCACATCTAGAAGCAGCGTCGGAATCAAGCACCTCATCCCGGCGACCAGCCACCGTCCTACATTCCGAGACTCCTTCCAGATCAGGCGTCACCCCTCCGGCAAAGTCCTTGGCATTCCAGATCCGTTCGCGTGAGGCCGCTGCTTTCCTCGTCAAGGAAGACCTTCTCCGACCTCGGCAACTCTGCACCCTGGCTCCAACTCCAGCTCCCAACGTTTCTCCGCCAACATCGGCTTCTCCAAGACGCAGAGGACTGCCCTAGCCGAGGCCGAGGAACACGAGGCCCTCAGGTGATGCATCAAGCTGATCTCATCCCCGGCGTTTCCGACGACAAGGTTTCTTCCCAGACGACTTCGGCGATTCCCTCGGCCGCCTTCCCGTATTACGCCCCCGAGTCCTTCAAGCTGTCCAAAGATGCCGAGTACGGCTGGTTCGACTGCAACGCCTTCTTCGAGCGCAAGGACTCCATCGACTCCTCGTCCTGAACCTCCGCAACTGTCTTCTATTTGGTATCTTGGGGCGTGCCTTGCGGACAACCAAGACATGCACCTCATTCAACGCGTTCAAGACAACGGAAGTTATATTTGAGGGTTTATTTTGGATTCTCGAAGATCAAGACCCTCTAAAGACGGCTTCACACTCACCAACGTTACGGCATCAACGGCTCGCCAGGGTCGCCGTAAACCTATTCTAAAAACGGCGCCGTGAGGTACAAACGCCAATGGATCGTTCTAAAAAAACCAGTGAGAAATGGTACAAACACCCGGTTCTCCCTTGAATTTATTTTTTGGCTTAAAAACTGTTAAGGGCATTAATAAATACATGTTGCCTGCATTTTTGCCCGAAAAATCAATTTTTAAGAAGAAGTATTTTCTAAAAAATGATTCACATAGATTTTTAGCATATTGGGCTCGTGATTATTTTTAACAATTTTTTTTTTCTAAAACCGAGCTCAATAAAATCGAACATCGAAAACACACAATAAAAGCCTCCTTTTTCTTTTGATGCATGCGATTTAGTAATCCCTAATTCCCGAACCATAACGAATTTCTACAGTTTTTTCTACCTTGAACTTAAAATAAGTTAGTGGCGACTCCTTCACATTCTAAAAATCCGAAGCCTTATCGTCATGGGAGGATATCCATTTTAAATGGATCCGGAAACGGGATCACCCGCGACATGTATTCGAACGGATATTCTTTTTAGTATGGTGATTGTTAGTCGATTCATGGATGTGCCCACGACGAAACACATGAAGGCGGCGAAGAGGATTTTGAGGTACTTGAAAGGTACCATCCGATTTTGGACCGTTTTATTCGTCATCCAAGGAATTTCAACTTGTTGGATATTGCGACAGTGATTTTGTCGGAAAAGTACAAATGGATTTGTGTTTTTTATGGGGTCTAATGCGATTTCGTGGAATTCGAAGAAACAGACGATGGTCACGCTATCTTCCTGTGAGGCTGAATATGTTGTGATTACGGCATTCGCTTGTCACGCAATTTGGCTAAGGAGAATGTTGAAGGGGATAGGGAACCATAATCTTTGTCGACAAACAAATCTGCTCAAGCACTGGCGATGAATCCTGTTATTCATGATCAAAGTAAACACATCGATACGCGTTATCACTTCATCCGAGAAAGCGTTACGAAAAAGGAGATCAAGCTTGAATATATAAACTCTGTTGATCAACTTGCGGATATTTTTACGAAGCCTCTTGGAGTGAATGTTTTCAGTAAGATGGGGAGCATGCTTGGACTCATGAAGAAAATCAAATTTAAAGGGGAGTGTTGAAGAATAAAATTGATTTGAAATAATTATGTTGGGTTTTTAATATTGAATTTAAGTTATTTTTTAATGGGTAAATTTAAGTTGATGGTGGTGGTTTGATAACTGCAGATGTATATTTAATTTGGGTAGATGGAGAGTCTGATGATTATCTTTAAAATCATTGAAATTTTTATTTGAAAATAAGAGAGAGTGGCAGTGAGTCTTCCTCAGAAATTATCAAATTATTTTTCGGTGAGTTCGTCGATTTTTCCAATTAATTACAGCGAACGTCCGCCAATCTTTTCAACAAAAGAAGCCGTAGGATTGCCAGAGAGGCCTTGACGAAGGAGGAAGCGTTGGAGCCTCTTGGGACGAAGCCAGGCCCAGTTGAGGAATCGAAGTCAGAGGGTGAGGATGGCGTGTGACAAAATGACGAGGATGATGGATACGACCATGGGATCTTCGATTGGTGTGTGTGTGTGTGTGAGTGGGTTTTGAATGAGGATGTTGAGTGGTGGTGGTGGTGGTGATATCGTGGATGTGTTTGTGAGGGAGTGTTACAATTATATTCAGAAAGGACGATGGATCTCCGTCATTGATGACGACGCGAGGTGGAGATGAAGAAAGGTCAGTATAGGAAAATGGGTGATGTTGATTAGAGATTGTTAGTCAAAGTAAAGGAAAAACATGGAAAGCCTATGACCCATTAAAGAGAGAATCCCGGTAACGTCATCAAGAGACAGTTCCAAACATCTCAGAGTGGAACAAGTAGCTCCTCAGCCTAGTCATCTTTTACCTTGGCCCTTTGGTTTTTGTAGTATTAGGGTGGGTATGTATGCATACCTTTCTTATCTTCACACGTACCCACGACAAAAGAATTACATAACACTACCCACACCCAGAACCATTACATCGAAAAACCTCGGACGGTTCCATGGAGTTAGCCCTGGCACTTGCGCAAAATCACCTGTGCACCATGCTGCGGCAGGAGGGTCACAATTGACTTTGGCGCATGCACATAGTTCGGGGACAACTCGAACGAGAAGTTCTGCAGGATCACGGCCAATGCCAGTTTCGCCTCCAGCAACGCGAAATTCATCCCAATGCAGATGCGAGGGCCCCAACCGAACGGGAAGAATATGACCCTGTTATTGGTTGCTTTCGCCACTCCTCCTGCAAACCTTTCCGGCTTGAACTCCATGGCATCTTCACCCCAGAGATCACGGTCGTGGTGGATGAGGATTGTGGGCAACACCACCTCTGCTCCCTTGGGTATGGTCACGTCCCCTAGTTTCATATCTGTGGTGACTTTCCGACTGAGCATGATCACCGGAGGATACACGCGCATCACCTCGTTCAGTATCATCGTGACCTGGGGGACAAAGTTAACGAGTTGTTACGTTGGCTTTCTAGGCGTTAAGAAAAGAGACCGCTGTTCTACATGGGCTTGTTATATATACGTACCACGTTTAGGTGGTTAAGCTGTTCAAAGTTTGGTTGGCTGTTGCCGAAGACCTGAACAACCTCCTCTCTGGCACGCTGCTGCCATTCCGGGTGAATGCTGAGTAACACCATCGTCCAGAGGAGCAGGGTCGAAGTCGTCTCCTGTCCAGCAAAGTAGAACAGCTTGCACTCCTTGATCACATCGTCAATGCTCATGCCTACCTTCTTGCCTGACTGACCCAGCTCCTGGATCTCCTTCAAGTTGGACTCGATCATCAGCCCGAGCAAGTCGTCGCCGATAGATTCCCCTGCCTTTATGGCCTTCACCTTTCTGTGGACGAGGTCCCGTATCAGGGATCGGATTTCAATGTCAATCTTCCTAATTCTTCTATTCAACTTTGTGGGAACAAATCTGGAGAGGAAGCATCAAAGATTTCAGAACCAAGTTTCCCAAGGAACGAGGCCTCGCTTTCTTAAAGTCTGATGAGAACATGATTGAGCAGCTTACCTCCATCCAGGGATATACACGGATTGAACGGCTATGAGGGCGAGTTCAGACTGTTCTTCCTGAAGCTGGAATATCTTTCTGCCTTCCTCGATGCTGGTGCCGAAGGCCGTCTGGGAGATGACATCCCGAGTCAAGTCCTGGAGGTCAAGCCAGATGTCAACCTCAGAGGATTCCTTGAATGACAACATCTCCTCCCACTTGTGGATGACCTGGTTGGTGCTGGCATGGATGGTGGGAAACATGAGCTGCGGCATGACATGTCAACATATTCAAAAGTGAAAAGGTAAGAACGGTAGCAGAGCAGCAGAGCATAAAAGATCGAAGGGGGGGAGGGAATGAACCTTGAGTTTGCCCGTGTGGAAGGCAGGGTTGAGGATCTTGCGGTGCATCGACCACTTGTCGCCCTCGTGGTTGACGAGACCTTCAAGGAGAATACTAAACAGGGGATTGGAATCGGGCTTCTGGTAGTCGTGGATCTTGGAGAATACGTCCTTGAGGTGGGAGGGTTCCATGATGTTTACCTGAGGTATCGGACCCTCCCACACGAACGAGTTCTTCCCTGTAAGTGTAAACCAACCCCCAATTTTTTTGTCAAGTCTTTAAAAACTGAAGACCAGGGACAGAACTCTGGAGCAAGGGGGGGGGGGGTTGCTGATACCGTGAGTCAGGATGACCTGATGGAGGAAGGGGAGGACGCGGGTCTTGACGTCGTCGGAGACAGAGGAGGGCCTGGATTGGGCCTGGCTGAGCATGAGGGCGCTGTCGCGGAGGTCGCCGGAGAGGAAGCGGTAGGGATTGCCGGAGAGTCCCTGCTGACGGAGGAAGCGCTCGAGCTTACGGGGACGGAACCAGACCCAGTTGAGGGCTGACCATGCTATAACCAGAAGGGGGAAGAGGAGGACGGACAAGAAGACGGAGACAAGGGATGCTTCCATTATTTGCGACTTGACTTGGGAGTGTAAAAAGAGTAGTTTGAAGTAGAAGATGTTAGTGTTGGTGTTGGGGGACTTAATATCATATGTTTAATGGCATACTAATAAGTTGTATATGGTTTAATGAATTAGAAAATCGTTAAGTTGGAGTAAAGATAATGAAATTTTGCTTTTCTGGGTGTGTGAACAAACATTTTGGGTTGTGGCCAATTCGACTACGGGATGTCTGCTAAAGGAGGAGGACTACTTGACTTTTTCTGTCATTAATTTTGGAGATTATTCATTTGTTTGAAGCCAAGACGACGGTCAGGCTTAGGCGAGTAATTCCAGATTTGGGTGGGATGTGGGTCATAACATAAAAATGGACTTTTTTTTGTCCCAGATTCGACCATGACGCCCTCGTGTTCGCAGGTCATAGTCCGTTGCCTTGTCACAGAAGACCTTTCTCTCTTGCACGCTGCTGCCAGTCCTTGTCATTGAAGTGGTCATCGATGGTTGGTCATGCGTGTTACCTTTAGATTTTGACTATGCTTTTCTTTATCTCGGGCCTGCCCCAATGGGGCATGCATGATGTGAGTTTTGTACGTTGATGACGTTATTTGGCAAATTATTTCGTCAAATAATCCCGTAACTTTCAAAATTCGTCGACTAATCCAGTAAAATCGGCCTTATAAAGGCCGACTTCCATCTAGGCAAACCCATTAAGTCGGTTTTACAAAGGCCGACTTCCGTTAAATAAAAATTTGTTTGCCTAAGTGTGCGACAGTCAGCCTTACAAAGGCCGACTTTCCTATAAACAATATAGCAAGGGGAAGGGGGGCTGAGGTGATGGTATTGCTGGGAAAGAAGACAGATGGGGAAAATAATTCCCCGACTCTTTCTTTACTCTGGGTGACCACGACGCTTTTTTTGTTAGGGGGGAATAATTTCCCGACTCTTTCTTTGCTCGGGGGGATCACGACTCTTTTTTGCGCAGGAGGGGACCACCTCATTTTTGCTCGGGGGTACCACCATTCATTACTTAAACTCAAGACAAAAAGGAAAGGGGGACCACCTTTCCCAGCAACACCACCACCTCAGCCCCTAACTCTTGCTATATTGTTCAGAGGGAAGTTGGCCTTAAAGGCCGACTTCACTGGGTTAGTCGATAAATTTTAAAAGTTACGTGGTTATGTGGCGAAATAATTTGACAAATGACGTCATTAAGGAATAAAGCTCTGCTTGATGTAGTGAAGAAAGACCAAGACGGGATAATTTTTTATGAATAACCAAACCACATGAACGTTTGAGTTGAAGAGATATCCAAACCCAGAAAACTCTCTTCCTCCAACCCTCACTCATTTATTCACTTTGTACAACCAATTAGATGAAAACTAAAAAACACACTCCCTTTTCCATTTCCTACATGGTTTAGCTCTGGTACTTGCGCAAAATGACCTTGGCACCATGCTGTGGATGAAGAGTCACGATTGACCTCGGCGCATGCACGTAATTTGGGGACAACTCGAACGAGAACTTCTGCAGGATCATTGTCAATGCCAGCTTCGCCTCCAGCATTGCGAAATTCATCCCAATACAGATGCAATGGGAAGTATATGATGTTGTTCTTTGTTACCTTTGCCACTCCTCCTGCAAACCTTTCTGGCTTGAACTCCATGGCATCTTCCCCCCAGTGCTCGCGGTCATGGTGGATGAATATTGTGGGCAGCCCCACCTGTGCTCCTTTGGGTGTAATCACATCGCCTAGTTTAGTATTCTTGGTAACTTTCCGACTGAGCATGATACCCCGGGGGTACAGATGCATCACCTCGTTTAGTATCATTGTTACCTGGGGGAACAGGGCGAATGCGTTGTTCCGTCGGTTTTCTCGGGGTTAAGGAAACACAGTGCTGTTCTACAAGGGCTTGTCATCTGTACTTACAACGTTTAGGCGGTTGAGCTGGTCAAAGTCCAGGTGGCAGTCACCAAAGACCTGAACAATTCTCCTCCCTGGCGCACTGCTGCCATTCCGGGTGGATGCTTAGTAACACCATCGTCCAGAGGAGAAGGGCCGAAGTTGTCTCCTGGCCAGCAAGGTAGAACAGCTTGCACTCCACAATCACGTCATCGATACTCATGCCGACCTTCTTGCCCAGCTGACCATGCTCCTGGATCTCCTTAATGTTGGACTTGATCATCGGCCCAAGCAAGTCGTCCCCAACAGATTCCCCCGCCTTTATGGCTTTCTCCTTTCTGTGGACAAGGTCCCTTATCAGGGATCGGATGTCAATGTCGATCTTCCTCATTCTTCTATTCAACTTGGTTGGAACAAATATGCAGAGGAGAACCGTGTTTCCCAGACAAAGCAGGAATTATTTTTCTTTGTTCTTTTTCTTAAAGTCTGATGGAAAACATGATTGAGCTGCTTACCTCCATCCAGGAATGTAAACAGATTGAACGGCCATGAGGGCGAGTTCAGACTGTTCTTCCTGATGCTGGAATATCTTTCTGCCTTCTTCGATGCTGGTGCCGAAGGCCGTCTGGGAGATGACATCGCGAGTCAAGTCCTGGAGGTCAGGCCAGATGTCAACCTCGGAGGATTCCTTGAATGACAACATCTCCTCCCACTTGTGAATGAGCTGGTTGGTGCTGGAATGGATGGCGGGAAACATGAGCTGCGGCATGACATGTCAACATATTCAAAAGTGAAAAGGTAACAACGGTAGCAAAGTAGCAGAGCATGAAAGATCGAAGGAGGGGAGAGAATGAACCTTGAGTTTGCCCATGTGGAAGGCAGGGTTGAGGATCTTGCGGTGCATCGATTGAGAAGACTTTGGGTTTTAATTTCCGGAGAGAGAGGCCGCCGGGGAGCTCTCTCTCTCTCTCGGACGCAAAAAGGGGCACCGCCACCACCAGCCCCGCCCGCCAACGTGCAGGAGCGGGTCTACGGTAGAGATTGTAATTGGGAGGGACGGAAGGAGATGCAATCGTGGCGGCAGCGTGGCGAATCCATTGGAGGAGCGGCTGAACCCACATCCGGCAATGCCCTTTCAGGAGTTCGTTGATGGCCTTGTCAGTCATTGCAGATGTACTGGCAGCCGAGTCTACTGAGCCAGAAGCGCCAGAACGGTCCCCCTCTCGGACTCAGGAACCTTGGAAACTCCCGTTACCTCAACTCCGTCCTCCAGTGCCTCACCTACACCCCTCCCCTCGCCAATTTCTGCCTCCCTCAACTCCATTCTTCCCTATGTAACCTTCCTCCCTCTATCTTATGCGTTTCTTCTTCATTCATTAGGATTTTATTTCTGGCTCTTGGAAGATCTAATTTCTGGGTTTTTCCAGCTTCGTGCCCTAACACCCCAAGTTAACCGTGCTATACCTACTTTTATGAAATTGACCAGGCGATTCTTGTCTGAACGGGGAGAGGAGGCGAGACTATCCTTTCTGTATTCTAGAGAAACGTATTGCACGTTCATCACGGGTACATCATGCTCAGGATTCTCCTGCCAAAATCCAGAGCTGCTTGCGTCTCTATGCCGACCACTTCCAGAGTGGCCGCCAGGAGGATGCACACGAGTTCCTCCGTTATGTCATCGATGCTTGCCACAACACGTGTCTCCGTCTCATGAAGTTGCGTCACAGTCACCGTGTTGCCATTGTGGAGTATACCACTAGCAATACCATTGTAAAGGAGATATTTGTTGGGGCTTTGCACAGCCAGGTTAAGTGTGCGCTTTGTGGTGCCGAGTCTAATAAGTTGGATGAGATCATGGATATTAGTCTGGATATCTTACATAGTGCTTCGTTAAAGGATGCATTGCACAAATTTTTCGATCCGGAGGTTTTGGACGGGAACAATAAATACAAGTGTGAGAAGTGCGTATGCGTTGTCCTTTTCATCTTGATTTTCCTAGGTTGTTTGCTGTTGAATACTTTGGCCATGCCCGTGAAGGTGTAAGAAATTAGTCCCAACAAGGAAGCAAATGTCGGTGTTTCAGGCCCCTAATATTCTTGTTATCCAACTGAAGGTACAATTTTCTTTGTTAATTTGTCAGTTAGCACACAGTCTTTTGTTCTAGCCACTAATGCTTCGCTTATATCTTTTGGTTTTTCTTATATCCTCTGCATTATCCCGAGAATGCCAGTAGTGATATCTTTCCACAGGGCCTACGGTCTCCGATACATAAATGACAGCATCGCACTATTCAATGGCAGAGGAAACCATTTACCAGTTGTGGCTTATCAAAAGCCAAAGAGCCTTTATACTCCACCCAACCATCTCCGTCTTTGGCTGCGTGTTACTGGCTGCAATCCTAACACAAAGAACCAATTTGCAAGTAAGAAAAAAATTACCAAACATCTTCAAGACAAGAAAATCCATCTTGTGGAGATGCATAGTCAAAATGTGTAATTAAAACTGAACTGGCAGCATCTTGCAGTGGTCTTGCTCGTGCTAGTACACACCCATACATGAGAATGTCCATATTTTGTGCACTGTATACGCCTCGATTCCTTTGCACTATAATCACAATTTTCCTGCAAATCTAATTTCATAAGCACCACGACAAGACACTGCTCTAATGCATTAATATTGCTTGACAATACATACAATAATTGGTGAATCGAGAAACTTTAATGCTTTGTTAGGAAATGGGGAATTTTGAGGGGATTTGAGGACAATGGTGGCTCTTGGATGAAAAAGTTTGAATTTTGTGAGAGTAAAATTGTTACGTCAAATGTGTTTTTCAAAATTATGAAATCATATCCATGGTATTTTTTTCCCAAACAGGGCGTTATGGAAGATCACAGGAAGATGCTCCACATGATTGATGAAAATTGTCATGCCTGAGAAAGGTTTCTTAATCATATCTTTTGTTGTTGTTGTCTCCTTATCTTTAACAACTCTCAAAGGATTTGCACAATAAGAACACAAAATTAGTCAATCACCAGGGCGTAGAAGGGTTCCATTGACTGGGGGATGCCGCAAAGATGGTGAAACTACACATGCTTACCAGATGAGAGAAGGATCGCTGACATGCTCTCCTCTTCTCCCCTTTCCTAAGTTGCTCATCGTAATCTCTCTTCTTAGTAGCATCAGAAAGAACCTATCGGCAGATGTAAACCATGTAAAGAGAGACAATATTTTCATTAAATCAAGAGTTAAATAGCTACTTGAAAATATAGAGATGAGTATTCTACCTCATGTGCACACTGAAGGTTTTTAAATGACTCGCTACCCAGTGGGCTTCCCATATTTTTATCAGGATGGACAAGCATGGCCTGCATGCAACAACACAAGTAACTGTAACATTCAAAAACCAGTAAATAGAATGTACAACAATGGTTTAACTAACCTTTTTCCTATATTCTCTTTTTAGGATCACGACCGAGAGCATCATAATGGTCCAAACTATTCAATATCCTTTTCATCTCGCCTGAAGAATGTGCTTCTTGCCGAAATGACGCGTTGCTAGTCGATTCTTTCATGTTTTCAGCAATAGTTGGAGCAGATTGATTGCAAGTAGCTTTGCCAGGGTGGGGCTTTTCAGGCTCATCATCAAGACAAGAGAATTCACTCTCTCCGGAGAACTGTTCTTCAGACAATATGTCAGCATCCTTTTCTTCTTCGGGTTGTGATTTTTCAGAAATATTATCACAACACTGAAGCAGATATTTCAGTACATCATTGGAAAGGAACGAGAGGTTGATAGAAAGGAAGACCCCATGCCATCCAACTCGAACTTTAACAGAGTATATGGAATAAATAGTGGCCATCAATATAACCAGTCTAGCATGGCTTCGGGAGAATATAACCTGCATTGTTGAACACACTTTGATTTACAATGGCATAAAAACTTCAAGAGAACGTAAAACCAAAACTTCATCACTTTCAAACTTCCAACAAATTGCAGTTCTAAGGAAGTACCTCCAATTACAAACAACGTCCCAGTTATCCAGAAGTTAGCATACATCCAAAGAATGAGAATTGCAAAGAGTCCTGCTATAAAAAAGACCTGGAGTCAAACCCAAGTAATATACTGCAGCTCCAGCAGCCCCCTGAAAGAAATCCATGCCCCAGACTTCAAGGTCAAGTTATCCAAATTATCGGGAAGCACACTATAATAATACATAGTAGAAACAATTTACATACATACATATATATATATTGTGGAAACATCCTTTTGTGACAATAGAGAATGCTGCCCAATCATATTATACAATTTATTTCATCCTAGGAAGATTTGTAACAGCGGCTGGTTTCGATGAGGCCAGCCAGATCAAAATCCATTCCAACAATTGTAGGAATGACCTCCCTAGTTGGGTTACGAGCAGCAGTAGCAGTAGTAGAGGAGAGAACCAGCAAGCATTACCAAACACCAACAAAAGGAAGGACTCAAATTAACCCTTCTCTAACGTAAAATAACTGTGGAAATTGTGCGTCGGCTTTGTTTATCTCGTTCGGAATCTTTGTATGACGGAACGAATCTACCTCGTGGAAATTATGGGATTTCCTTCACCTAAAGCTAGCAATTAGCGTCCCAACTGTGGGTGAGCAAAGGTTCCGGGTAAAACCGAGAACCGGTCGGAACCGGTACCATAAGGTCGGTATCAATATAGGTTCTCGAATAGACCAGATATGTTCTAGGTTCAAAATTTTTTAAAACCGGGTTCCAAGTTCTCACCTCAGACCAATTTGGAGAACCTGGAACCTAACATAATTTATTTTAATATAAATTTATTCTTATAATATCTTTATATAATTTTTATTTTTTATTTATATAAATAATTTTTATTTTAAAATTATAAATATATCTTATTTATATTTAATAATTTTACGTACAATTATATGGTTGCTGATAAATCTTTCTTTACGCCCGCCATTCCCATTGCCCTCTTCACGAGGCCTTGACCGGTTTGCTTGAGGGTTTTTTTAGATTGATTGGAATAATGTTTTAGGTATTTTTAGATTGATCGGAGTAATGCTTGAGATTTTTTATATTAATTAAAGTAATGCTAAAGATTTTTTTAGATTAATTGGAGTAATGTTTTTAGATTGATTGGAGTAATGCTTTAGGTATTTTTAGATTGATCGGAGTAATACTTGAGGCTTTTTTATATTAATTAGAGTAATGCTTAAGGTTTTTTTAGATTAATTGGAGTAATGTGTTGGATTTAATATAAAAGTGTCCCGTAAGGACATGGAATCGGAATTGGAACCGGTACCGGAATCGACGGGTTAATTCTTGGATAATTCTTTAAGCCACATGGTAGGTTTTATATTCTAAAAATAAAGAACCGGCCATTACAGGGTATTCGACCTAGAACCTGCTCACCCGTAGTTCCAAGCCTATATATGCATTGGTCGTTGCCTTTATTTATCCAATTTGAGGCCATTTCCCAACCAGAACTTTTCCATAATTTCTTTTAAGAAGTTATATTTCTTATGGGAAATCCAATATTAACTTACCTTAATGAGTAAAATAACGAATGATTATTACTATTATTAACTAAAAGAACATAGTATTCGAAATTACGAATGGGTTAAATTAAAGAAAATGGGAGTGTGGTGTGTGGGGTCTCCCGTTTTTTAACCCCAAATTTGTGCAAAATCGTCGTCTTCGCCTCGGGCGGAAAACAACATCCAAGTGGGGGGTAAAGGAAAGGCAGAGCTGTGTTTGTCGATCCCTCTTGCGTTCCTCCGATCCCATCGCAGATCGCTCCCACCGGCGTTAGGTCACTTCGCCCCCTCCTCCTGCGATTCCCCCCGTTTCGGAGAATTCCGTGTGTTTAGATCAGCGCATTGGGGCAGGGGGTTTGGGTTCGATTACGTTGTGAATTGGCTTGTGGTTGTGTGCTCGTTAGGATCTCGACCGACCTCCGCATTTTAGGATTGATTTCTCCAGATTTTGAGGGAATTTCATTGTTTGGACTTAGGATCGTGGTTCCTGCACTTGTCCGAGTGATCTGATGTTGGTGTTATAACTTGTTTCAGGAGGGTTTAATTTTTTCACGCAGCTGTTGGGGCCGCGATTGAGGCGTGCCTTTGACTGTGGCCATTGATTAGGAAACAAATGGCCGCGTATATGCCACCCGGGCCGCCCCGGCCTGGTGTCGGCAACAACCCCAACCAACCCCTGCATCAGCAGCAGCCACCCCAGCAGTCGCAACCGTCTTATGGGAATCCCAATGCACTGGCCGATGGTATTCAGAATATGAACCTTTACAGGGCTCCTCCCCCCAATTACAACCCTCGACCGGGTTCGGTTGGCCAGCCACAACAACCGTTTTCGACCCCGCCTCCTGGTACACAACCCATGTCCCGTCCAGGACCACCCCCGCCGGCTGGAGCATTCCCGAGGCCCTCTGGGCAAGGTGCTGTGGCCCCTAATGTTGCCTTGAGCAGACCAAGTGGTCCTCCCGTTGGCCAGCCTGGTGTTAGTTCTTACAGAGCGCCTCCTCCTGGCGTCTTGCCTTCGAATATGGGGTTTTCTGCCAGAGCACCTTCCTCTGGAGCTTTTCCAGCTGGCGCTGGTACAGCAGCTCCTCCATCTGTAGGATCAGCACTGTCAGGAGCTCGACCCCAGATGAACCCTGTTGGTTTGATGACTGGACCGATACTTCCTCCAGTAAGCACGCCTGCTGGCGCCATTAATAATGGGCCATCCCCTCCGCCAATGTTTGGGGCCTCGAGGTTCGCTCCCCCTTCTGGTGGTATATCTCAACAAGTGCCTGGTGCAACTCCACCAATACTGCCATCGATGGCGCGGGGCCCTGCTGCCATGAATGCTCCACATGCTACTCCCATGCAAGCTGCACCACCTTTTACAATGTCTCCTCATGCTGTGCCCCATCCTCCGACTTCGCCTTTTGCTGCACAAACATGGCCGGTAAGGACCGACGAGGTTATGTTACCTTTTATTATTTGAAATCTTGTGGTTATTTAATATTTGAAAGAACTATGCAATAGCTAGTGTCATGTTCATAATATTACCTTGGTGATTGACATGATTCATTGTTTACTCCTTGCTTAGATTAATATTGTATCAGTTGGCTGATTATGAATATCAGTAATTTTAAGTGCATGAAATCCTATAGGTGGCTTCGCCTCCAATTCCGGGTGCTGGACAGCCACCTCGGTTTGGAATGCCCCCTTCTTCGATCCCAAATCAGCCTTTAACTTCCATATCACCTGGCATGACGCCCACTGGGGCTTCTGGGACTTCAGTGATAGATCCCAATCAGATTCCAAGGCCTATCCCCGGATCAGCTGAAGTTATTCATGAAACTAGGCTGAATAATCAGGCTAATCCTCCCCCGGTATGTTTCATATCTAGATGTTATCCATTTTAATTTGTTCTTGAGATGATACATTTTGCTTTTCCTTTTTATAATCGATTGCTTCCGTCGTTGCTCTTCCTTTGTGCTTGGAAAGCCTGCAACCACCGATTACATCGTCAGGGACACTGGGAATTGCAGTCCGCGTTTCATGAGGTGCACCATCAATCAGGTAAGTGACTAAATTCGGATGATGAGATGTTAACTTTTAATTTTGCAGTTGTGAGATAAGATCTGTATCTATTGGTTATTTTAGTAGTAAATTATTAACTATATAGATCCAAATTTTTAGATGTTAAATGTTCCCGTGCTTTCATTGACAAATTCAAACCTCATTTGACAGATTCCATGCACTGCTGATCTTCTGACGACATCAGGCATGCAGCTGGCTTTGTTGATTCAACCATTTGCACTGCAAAATCCATCTGAGGAGCCTATTCAGGCAAAAGATTTTTTTTTTCTTTAATTCTGTCCCCTGATATTTTGTAATGTCTACTAAGATAATTTTTATCCTTGTGTTACAGGATTTCAACTAATTGTGCATGTGTTTTCATCGGTTTGTGACATGTTTCATAGCTTCTCTTCCTTATGCTCACTTATTTGGACTCCTTTGTTCTTGTAAATCTGTTCTAAATTTCTCCGGGAAGATGCTGGCTGTTGCCTCTATCCCAGCATAGTTTACATGCTCAGGTCTATTCCTTCTGCTGCATGTGTGCGAGTAGCTTCCTATTTGCATGAAGTAAAGTAAATATATCTAATTCACCTTGCCTTGAATAGTACAAATTGAACTTGTTGTCTGACTGCCTGATTTTGTCTCATAGATTGTCGACTTCGGAGAAAGTGGCCCTGTTCGATGTTCACGCTGCAAGGGTTATATAAATCCTTTCATGAAGTTCATTGATCAGGGGAGGCGATTTATCTGTAATTTGTGTGGTCAGTATAAATTTGCTGTGAAGTTTTCTAAGTATATATTTTTTTGGCAGCCACCCGTGTCCATTCTTGTGTGGAAATAACCTGGCATTCATTTGTCCATGCATGCATTTATTCTCTTTGGTTCATATCTAACATACATATGTGTTCTATAGGCAAAACTGCCGACGTAATGGTCATCCAGTGTTTCCGCCATCATAGAAAACTACAAGGCTTAGACCACTTTTGCATCATGGAATAAACTGTTTTTTTTAATGAAAATTTTATTCATTATGATTATACTTATTCTTTAGAGATGCTGGCTTTTGTCTAATAGATGTTGTCTTCACAATATATTCTGGTTAACATCAGAAAACTTAGTAGCCCTAATTCTCAACAGTATAGTGTCGGATTGAATGGGCACTTTGATACAGTGATGGCAGATCATAGAATTTGTAATTGTTTATTTATGAGCAATCAATAATTCCTTTCTCCTGTGAGAAGAAGGGTTGTGATAACTCTGTTGAAAAGCTACTTTCTGTATGCCAGACTTTAAAACTTGAAATGTCTCTTATGTTTACATTGTAGGTTTTATTGACGAGACTCCTAGAGATTACCACTGCAATCTTGGTCCTGATGGTAGACGCAGGGACACAGATCAAAGGGCAGAGTTGTGTAGAGGAACTGTAGAATTTGTTGCATCTAAGGAGTATATGGTAAGTTTAGTTGCCATTTTGTTTTGTGTGGACATATTCAGCTCCTTACGCTGTTCCTTACAACAAATAAGAACAAAGACAACTGTTTCACTGAGGGAAGTGCTTTTTGAGCGTATTGAGTAGTGGACGAGCCTTTGTTCCATTTAGTTGGAATTTGAATTAATTAAATTTATGTTTACCATGAAAAGAGAAGATTTCCTTTGCTGCTATATGTTCAGATTCCTTGGCTCCTAAAGTCTGCTTGATTGGGCTGCTTTGAACAATGGAAGATGACATTTTCTTTGGTTTTTCTTTTATATGGTTCTAATGTATATCATGACCGGTTGCTATCATGAGGGTAGATATTATGTTTGCTTGGAAAGTGCTTAATCGGAAATATATCCCATAAAATAAAAATCTTAATAAGGGAAATGATCGACGTTCGACAGGGAAAATGAACCATTCTGCTTTTATAAGCATGGGAGATGACATTTGATATCAGTAAGGAAAGAGCACATGTGCTTGGCTGGATAGCCTTCCCTAGCTTCAATGAGCACATAGTGTTTTAGCCTTTTGCTTCTGATTCTTGTGCAACTTTAGTTGAATGTTCACTTTGGGTCGGTGCAATAGTTTCCCTCCGAGAGAGTGCCGTCAAAACCTCTTATACGGAGTTGGTCTTCCTGAATCCTGAGTTCTGTGGGGAGTCTATCATGCATGGAAAAAGAGTGATCTGCATTTATTTTTATTCATATGATAAATGAGTAACTTGGGTAGTCTGATGATTCCCTGTAAATGAGCAATTGGTTTATGGTGATTTTTACCGTTGGGCATGCAATAATTCTTTATTGCTTAGGGAGTGATAATAGATGAATGTATAAATGTTCTCTTCTTTGGTTTGTTAGTCCCTGGTCCTTTGGTTCGCTTACTCTTGTGTAATTGATCTTTGTATGATCTCTGACATTGCAGATTCGTGAGCCAATGCCTGCTGTGTACTTCTTTATTATTGACGTTTCAATGAATGCAATTCAAACCGGTGCAACAGCTGCAGCTTGCAGCGCTATTCGTCAAGTTATCGCCGATCTTCCTGTAAGTGCTGTGATTTATGCATCATTTTCACTTTGAGATTCCTGTAATGTTATGGTACATTATATGTAGTTTTGTATCATTGATTATGCTAATTGCTAAATAATTTGCAGGAAGGTCCTCGAACCATGGTTGGGGTTGCGACATTTGATTCCACAATTCACTTCTATAACTTAAAACGTGCTCTGCAGCAGGTGCATATAGCTTTACTGACTGGTTTATCTGCCATTGAAATATAAATCCTGTGTCTAGGCTATAAAAGATGCTTTTGCAACAATGCCTTAGGTCAACATATGTCACTATCTGCTATGTTAAGTATTCAGTTGTGCATTTTGAAAGGGATCCGTTTTCATCATGTGGGTATGATCGTTGCATTTATAGAACGTAAAATTCCTGAATATAGATGACCCTTCTCGTTCTGGGATGATTCATCATTTGCTCTCTGAAACAAAAGGATCTTGAACTTGTTACACTGATTTTTTTTATATTTATGTCCAACTATAGCTTAAATACCACTTTCTAGTTTCTTTTTGATGTGACGCCCATGCTCATAGTTCTTAAAGCTATAAGGTCTTTATACAATTCTTGTTCCAAATAATATTCGTCAGAAAAGTATTTCGCGAAATAGGGCAGAAACTTTTAAAATTCGCCAAATAATGCCTCGAAATCGGTATTAGAAATATCGAGTTCGGTTTGAAACACCAAGTTCCCCATGCATTTGTAGGAACTTGATGTTAGAATCACCGACTTCTTTGTAAATCGGGGCATTATTTGACGAATTTTGAAAATTGATACTTTATTTTGCGAAATATTTTCCCGATGAATGTTATTTTGGAACAAAGCTCGTCTTTATACATCTGTTTTCCCCTTTTCTTCTTTAACTACGTTGCAAATAGAGGAACAAATACTACTGTGTTGGACAGCTTTCTTTGTATCAGGGGAAAGGACTTGAAGGATATTGTAAGCTATTCTAAACAATATTTAGAGGAGCTTAGAATATGTTAGATGAGTATGAGCGACAAAATCATTTGAAGTATGCGGCATCTTTCCAGGACTAGTACAATTGTGAATAAAGAAATAAATTACATTGAATTATTTGGTTGTTTATGGTCTGGTTAGAGAGTGTTTAAGTTACCGAAAGTGACCATCTTTTCTGGTCAACTTAATAGTTGTATCTGATCCTGAAATTTGTTGGTGATTTCTTTGCAGCCTTTGATGCTCATTGTTCCTGATATACAAGATGTTTATACTCCTCTAGAGACTGATGTTATTGTCCCCCTGTCTGAGGTACGGTCAGTGTGATTGAGAAATTGCACAGGCCAGATTATCTTCCCCATTTATTTCTCCATCCAGTGTTACTTTACCGAAATGTATTGATGTACTTTTGATTCAGAATGTGGGGAATAATCTCTTTTTCTTTACATTTGTAGTGCCGGCAGCATTTAGAGCTATTGCTAGAGAATATCCCAACCATGTTTCAACATAATTTAACAGCTGAATCTGCTTTTGGTGCTGCTGTGAAGGTAAATTGTTTTTACTGCATATATCGTAGTGTTTGTCTCTTTAGCAAATTATATACCTTGGTCAATGTCAACGCTAGTTGCTGGAAAAATAGAGAGGATTTTGACGGGGTAACCCTAATAAAATTGATCTTTAGTGATAATAACATAATGTTTATAATCAGATGTTCACATGACACTGTTGCAAGACGATACGCTTTTTAGAAGCAGAACTGTAATGTCTACTCTCCATGCCCAATGACAATCATTAGCATCCCTATTGGCCGTTATGGCCAATCTGTGTGATATGTGAATTCATGCGGTTTTATCCGTTAACTTTCAAGCCAGAATTATCCGTTATCCATTCATTCTTGAATGAATTATATTCGCAACAATCTAAAATATTTGTAGTTCGGTAGAGGTCGAGTATTAGGAGTTAAAAAATGGTGTCTTTGGTGTCCATAGTGCTCCTAGATAAGCGAGGGATCTGGAGTAGACTCTAGGAAATAATGTATTTCATGAACTAACTATAGTAGTCTTTAATAGAATTACTAGTTCTCTCATCCCATATCCTGTGACTTGAATCCAAGACTGACAACATTTAATTTCACCCTTCATCACACAAAATTGATCATTACACAACTTAAATATGTTATAGGAATCTGGAAATCCAAGAGTGCTAAAGTGTACATTGAGATACCAATACTTGGCCTGGCTGTTCTGTTCTAGGGATTTTCATATTGGTTTAGTTATTTTTCTCTCAGTCATTGTTCCCTTATGGCATCCTTGGAGTACTCATTACCTGTGTTCATTTAATGAATGCATATATCAATGTAATTGTTGTTTTTCTGCCTATATCCTATAGGGGGCTTTCCTTGCGATGAAGAGCACTGGAGGGAAACTTTTGGTATTCCAATCAGGCAAGTGTTGGTTGTTTGTCAGCATAAAAGAAAATTGTGCTGGAACATGTGAATGTAGTGTTTCCCTTTATAGCCGGCTTAACTCCGGGCATATGTTCAGTGCCCTGGAGCATTAAAACATAAAGCCAGTCTTGAAATGTTTGGCTTATTATACTTTTTTTTGCTGGCAATATTAACTTTTCGGTTTGTGCATTTTCTGCTTTTGTATCATGAACAGTTCTGCCATCAGTCGGCATTGGTGCTCTTTCTGCTAGAGAGGCTGAAGGAAGAACAAACGTCTCTGCAGGAGAGAAGGTACAAAAGTTTTCTCTGCTATTCAATTGATCCATCCTCTATAGCATGTCCCATCCCATTATTCCCCATGCTACATTATTGATTAGACTAGACTAGAAGTTATTCCCAGAAAAGAAAAACAAACCTGTGATAACTCGTACTTTCTTATCAACTGCTTAATTCTTTAGTCTACAAAAGAAAGCCTCAAAAGAAGCAACTTGAAAACTATGGCGATAAAATAGGCCTGCTAATATCCCTAGAAGTGCCCGTTGCAATATGATGAGAAGCTATTGGTACTCTCAAATAAACATTGCTATTATTGCAAATAGCAGTGTTTCTCTCTAATTGCAAATGGCGTGCTTGTGCTTTCTTATCAACTGCTTACTCAGTCACATGCTTGGTAGTTACCATTCATTGACCCTAATATCTCGTAGTTATGCTTCTATACTCGAAAATCAGGAGGCCCATAAACTACTTCAACCAGCAGACAAAACATTGAAGACAATGGCTATTGAATTTGCTGAATATCAGGTGAAATTTGTTCGTCATATTTCTTTATTATATATATTGACTTTGTCTCTGTCCTTCACTTCATGTTCTAACCTTTAAAATAACGGAAATGACCCTTCATCATTCTTATTCACTTGGAGAATCTTTCTATGTTAATATAGGTCTGTGTTGACATTTTCCTCACATCACAAAGCTATGTTGACATTGCTTCCGTATCTGTGGTTTCAAGAACTACTGGTGGACAGGTATTGTCACTTCAACTGGACATGTTCATTTGAGAACTTTATTTGCTATAGTTGGACATGATAATGACTAATGGCCTTGGGAAAAGCCTTCTTTGAGTTTGTTGCTTATCTTGCTACAATTTCATCATTTCTTGATTTTGTTTTTCTAGGTATACTATTATCATCCCTTCTCAGCAATCTCTGATTCGGGGAAGCTCTACAATGATCTGAGATGGAATATCACAAGACCCCAAGGTTTTGAAGCGGTGATGCGTGTAAGATGTAGTCAGGTATTTTCTCAAGCTCTCAATAACCCATACTGTAATTCTAATGCATTACATGGAAGGTGTGCTGTATCATCCTTATTAGAAAATATCATTTCCATAGGGCATTCAAGTTCAAGAGTATCATGGAAACTTCTGCAAAAGGATTCCCACGGATATTGATCTACCTGGGGTATGAAATTATTACACAAACTTCATATTTTATCTATAAGTTCACTTATTAATTGCTCAAAGTTCTCAATATGGAAAATATATCTTGCATGCTGTCTTTTTGTTATGAAGGCTCCTTGGTTGAGAAGATTATCGTTTTGGTGTAGAGTATACTCGAATTTATGAATGTGCTATTGAATGGTAGATATAATAAGAGCATAAATTTGACTTCTGGTACGAACTTATCTGGATGGAAGACACATCCGTTTCATTTTCTCATTTGAATAGATATTGACTCCAGAACTATAAAAACTAATTTTGGTTATTGGTTCCTTGTCCTCCTATACCCTTAGTTGGAGAGCATTTTGGTAGAATAATTTTGAGGAACTTTCACAACATTCTCATGCAGATTGACTGTGACAAAACAATCATGGTAACATTGAAGCATGATGACAAGTTGCAGGAAGGCACCGAAATTGCATTCCAGGTTTTCTTCTGAATTGAGAAGTTTCTCGTTTTACTTGGTGATGTAATGTGTTCCTAAAGTCAAATTGGAATTTTGACCTTTGTCCCAGTGCGCACTTCTTTACACATCCGTCAATGGCCAAAGGAGAATACGAATTACAACTTTATCCCTTCCTTGTACTACCTTGTTAACAAACCTATTTCGAGCGGCTGACTTGGATGCTCAGTTCACTTGCTTGATGAAGCAAGGTACCTTCTAGTCCTGCTCACTTTTACTAGATTAGCTCAGGTTTTTGTGTCCTATTCGCGTCTCATGCTTGTGGTTGACTCTCATTGAAAGGTTTTTTCCATTTGGAATTCTTTGAAATATAGAAAAGCTAATTTCATCTGTTGATTTTCTTTTTGGTGTAATCACTCGGTGACAGTGTCATAAATTATTATGTCTTGCAGCTGGCAGTGAGATTTCGACAACCCCTCTCTCTCAAGTGCAACAACAAGCAACAAATCACTGCATCAATATCTTGCTTGCATATCGAAAATTTTGTGCAACGGTATCATCTGCAGGACAGCTTATACTTCCTGAGGCACTTAAACTTCTTCCTCTCTACACCCTTGGTATGTCCCTCCCTCAATAATTGACATAAGCATGATTGATGTATGACAATAGGTCTGACATGAGCATATCAAATAACTCCCGAGAAGTGGCTGGTTAATCATTAATAACTAGATCGATAGAAAGTGACACAGTTAGGAATTATATCTAATCCTGAAAACATTTTTGCGCAAAGCAGGAGAACAAGTGGAGGGGTTTGTCCAGAATAAAAAAACCAAGATAACCAAAATTATCCTTAATCTAAACAAATGTCTGCTAAGCAAATAGTATCGCTGTTTATGGAATGCTAAAAATTTTTTATGTAGGCATATAGAAATTGGACTATCAATTATCTTGCTTGATTATTCATGATTTTAACTATAAGTCGTAATCATACTCTGTTCAATCTAATGGTTTAAACGTCTCCCTTTCAGCCTTAATAAAGAGCACTGGGCTTCGAAACGAGGGGAAAATAGACGATCGATCATTTTGGGTGAATTATGTCTCTTCTATTTCCACTCCTCTTGTAATTCCGTATGTCTACCCAAGGTTGATTTCCATACATGACCTGAATTCTAAGGTAATTGCACCGTTGCTGCTGTTATTGGTCATTGTTGTACTTGTGTGATGTACATTGCCGTTTTAACCTATAGCTCTTCCCCAGAATGATGGAGGTTCAAGCATACCTCCTGTTATTCCTCTTTCAAGCGAACACATTAGTGATGATGACATCTATCTTCTCGAGAATTGTGAGGATGCTCTAATATATGTTGGAGGATCAGTAAATCCTGAAACATTGAGCAAACTATTTGGCGTGTCTGCCATTGAAGAAATTCCTAGTCAGGTAATCTCGCCTTTGAATGCTCTTGGTTAAACCTTACTTTTCATTGCCGAGAGGTTATACATCAAGCTATCAGTTTGGCCATCTTTTTTGTTGCAAAATAGTACCAATATAGCTAGCTGACTCTACAGAACAGGAATAAGCAGTTGTATTGCCTATGTGAGACCCACATTTAGCATACTTCCAGTAGTAAATGTCGGGCTTTTCTTTTCTTTTTTTTTTCTTTTCAGTTTTGTTTTTCGCAATTCATTTTCTGTTATACTTTTATTTAAATCAAATACTGTTTCATTCTAACTATGAGTTGGGATTGCAGTTTGTTCTTCAGCAGTTCGATAACCCGGCATCAAAGAGATTGAATGAAGTTGTAAATGAAATACGGCGCCAAAGATGTTCCTACCTCCGGTATGTATTATGTTTATCTTTCAGTTTGAATCATCTAGAGATTGCGATGGTTAATTTTGACATTGCTTTACTTGTTTGCAGCTTAAGATTGTGCAAGAAAGGAGATCAATCAGGTTCGTAAATTGGCAGCGCAAAACTATAGATCTGTAGGATCAATTAGTATTGTGTTTTTTTCTTTTTTTTTTTTTCTGTGGGTTAATTGAGGGATGCCATCAATATCTTTTCTCTGAAATGGAGCTTGCATCAAATTTACCCATCAAACATTTTTGTCATTCAATTCATTATTGTAAAATACATTGCTCTTATATCTGATTTTGAGAATGAGCTATCCCAGAATTCTGTTCCTTATATATTTTCGTGCATTGTGCCTCTGTCCGTCTGTTTAACACTTTCGATTTTATTTTATTTTTTCAGGCATGCTGTTCTACTCATACCTGGTGGAAGACAAGAACCACGGCGGGCTGTCCTACGTCGAGTTCCTTGTGTACGTACATCGGCAGATCCAGATGAAAATGTCTTAGCCTTCGCCTGATTGTAGAGTTTGTCTAGTGAGTGCCGCCAATCTTAGCCGCCCCGTGTACGCGCTTCTTAAATTACCGCCGCCGCCGCCCACGGGAGGACTACATTTGGGGTGCGGGGGCGCCTTGGAGAGAGATGGGGAGTTATGTCTTTGAATTTTTTGTATACAAAAGATATTAGGAGGACAAAGCCCACCAGGGAAAAAAAGAAGTGAAGGACTAATTCTGTAGAAGAAGTAACCGAGATGCAAAGGGAAGAGAAAGTAAAAAAGGGGGTGGGGGAGGGGGAGGTGTTTGTGAAAAGATTTGGGGAGAGCATTTTTAGTCGATAGCAGAAAGAAGCTCCGGTTTTGAGGACGTGATCGTTAACTAAATAAGTCATGTAGAAAAAATTGCAAATTTGAGCGTTTCTTGCGTGCGGTGATTGATTTTCAGACAATGTTTTTTTCTTCAAGGGTTATTCCATCCAGGGAAGAAGATGCATATTTTATGTGATTACGTTGGGGAGTTAGCCACGTTTTTGTGCTTATCTAAGGTGAGGTTTGTACCAAACTTTAAATTCATGTTATTAACTTTCGGAGTTTAGTTTTTAAATAACTCTTAGTTATAAACTTGTCAAAATCTGAGTTAGTTTTGATTGACTGCAAATTATTTTAAAGGCCAAATTGACAAATATATTCGGTACTATTTCAAAATTGACAGATCTATCCTATCGTCTAAAATTACACCTCCCACAACCTCATCTGACGCCGTTATTGCAAATCCATCCTCCGTTATCGGACTCACTAACGGAATCCTACGTAGATTCACACGTGGCGTAACGCCGTTTATTCGTTGCCGTTATAGTGGTGACTTTCCCAAATTACCCACGCTGTTCACTGAAAAACCGATAATATCCCCACCCCTAAGCCTTCCAGGGAGACGATCATTCACCCCCCTTTCCTCGGTTGCGAACCGAACCCTAATCAAAATCACCCCCTTTTATCAGAATCGATTTCCCCCCTTTTCATACCCTAACCGGTCCCCTCTGTTCCCCTTTGTTCCCCAGTCCTCCCATCGGCCATCCCGAACGTGTGGCCTTCATTCCCCGTCCTCCCTTCGTGCTTCCCCCTGCGGTCCCCGACCTCTCATGGTTCCTCGAGGCCCTCGTCTGTCCCCTTCGTTCCTCGTCAGCTCCCTGGTGGTGATTTTCAGTTATTGTTCCTCGTCAGCCCGTTAGGTGTTTCCTCACACAGTTATTGTTCCACCTCGTTTTAATTTTTTTCAGTGAATAAGCAGTATAGTGTGTCCCCTTTGTGTTGTGATTTTCAGTAGAAGTGTAATGGGTTTTTCCAGAAGTTCTTCGTGTAGAAGCTCGAACAATACTGTATTGAGTGGTCGACATGTTTTTTGTCAATGTGGTGTAGAATGTAATTTGAAAACAGCTTCAAATGCAAAGAATTATGGTCGGAGATACTATGGTTGTCCTCGTTACAAGGAATCAGATGGTGGGTGTGGATTTTTTCAATGGATTGATCCCGTAGGTGGTGGAGATGGTAGTTGTGGAGGTGCGTCGGAGATTGAGAAGATTGCTGATATTGAGGCTAAATTGAGGAAGACGGAGGTTGAACTAATCAAAGCCAAAGCAAAAATCGAAATGCTGAAGAATGGGGAGAACAGATATATTTGGATGTGTTGTTGTTTATTTTCAATAGTATGCATTTTAGCCTTTGTAATTGTTGTTAAGTGAAATTAGTGTTATGGGATGATGTACCTGTTTGGATGTTTTAGCATCAGTGAGGAAGTTGTAAGTATTTGGATCATTTTGCATTATTTGATGGGGTACCTCTTTGGTTCTTTAAACAGCTGATTTGGAGAATTGGATAACTGGATAACAATAGGAAAATCAATTTCAAAATGATTTGGATAACTGAACCCATGGTTTGAAGGCATCAACAGTGACTAAACATAAACAACTACAGAAAAGCAGCACATTTGCAATGGTTTGATAACAAAACATAATTCTTCAACGCTTCAAAAGACAACTGCAGACCAACAGCAGACCACCAACAGTAGACCAACTTCATCACATGCTTCCTGCATTGATAGCATTTCCAGAAGTGAAACTTGGTCCAGCTATTGCAGATTCTTGGGTTGCACTCGTCCCCAGATTGTAGCTACTCTGCGGCGGCTCCATATTGTTGCTACTTTGCGGCGGCTCGAAATTGCTGTCCATTCTTCCCCTGCCCCTGCTCCTGCCTGCACTGCCCCTGCCCCTGCTCCTGCCTGCACTGCCCCTGCCCCTGCTCCTGCCTGTACTGCCCCTGCTCCTGCCCCTGCCTCTCCCTCTGTTTGTTGTGTCAGTGGTGGTTCCATATTCCTGTAAATGAATAAACAAGCATAAATGACCAAAATATGTGAACATGGCCTGAATGACATATTATATTACCCCTGTCTTACCAAAAGTATAAGAGCATTTTCTTGTTGCTCCGATCGAACAGACTGGTCAGAAGTGGAGGCTGCAGGTCGTGCTTTGCAGGACCTTTTGTTGTGGCCATATCCCATACATCTTCTGCATTGCATTTGGAGTCCTGTCCTTGGTAGCTTGTTGAGGTTCTTCGGTTCCTCATCTGGACCCTTCTTCCTGGCCTTTTTGGGTCGTCCTGGTCTTACCTTAAAAGGTGGAGGTAAGATGGGCTCCCCTTCAGGAGCTGGCCAAGCGACTTCTCCCTCCAACGGCTTCAGCGGGTACTTGTATGCTCTCAGGTAAGTGTCCTTCTTGAACCAGTGACTCACATAGGCCTCAATATCATGTTTCATGAAGTTAATGCATGCAACTCCATGAGAACAAGGAATTCCATTCAAGTCCCACGCTCTACATGTACAAGATGACCTAAGCAAGTTCACCACAAACTTCTCTGTCCTATAAACAACCTCAAACAGTTGACCAACGCATGGTTTGGGGACCCATTTTCCTGCATCTATCTTGATTTTTTCAACCTTGGATCTAATTTCAGGACATAGGATATCAGTCCTCTCATCAAACATTCTACTCTTAGTATACATCCTTTGCATAAGAGCTGACCTAATTTCATCTAGCATGTCAACAATAGGTCTACTCCTAGGCAATGCAATGTAACTATTAAACGTCTCGCATATGTTATTATCCGTTGCATCACATTTGACATTAGTGTTAAAATACACCTGCAATGAACAATTAAACTAATAAAGCTCATAATCTGACAAAAAGTTACCACAATGTAGCAGTGATTGAAAAGTTGAATGAAATCAGATGCCTAAAATGAAAAGAGACCACATTACCTAAAATGACAAAAAAATGACAGTAGAAAGTAATTACCTTGCAAAAATGCTCCGGACCTTGCTTCAGAAAATCTTCTGCCGCTGCTTCGGAGAACTGTCTCATGTTCAAGAGAGCCTTTTGGTATGCTGCCTCGTGCGTTGCCTTAACACAAGCCCAAAAACTCTTCTTCAGGAACTGACCACGATGGGTGGATTTCCAGTTGGCATAGATGTGCCTTGCGCAATTCCGGTGTTCGGCAAGAGGGGCCAACTCCGTAACAGCATGCATCAATCCCTAAA
The DNA here is from genome assembly GCA_029817715.1 of Melastoma dodecandrum. Classification (NCBI taxonomy): domain Eukaryota; kingdom Viridiplantae; phylum Streptophyta; class Magnoliopsida; order Myrtales; family Melastomataceae; genus Melastoma; species Melastoma dodecandrum. The sequence continues at coordinate 155,530 of JARUPY010000102.1, read as the reverse complement.
ATGACAGCCTTACGTTACAAAACTGAATATTTAAGTAAACTGAATGAAGCAAATGGAAATAAAGTTTAGAGCAAACCTTCTGCTTGTCACTGATAAAAGTCCACCCATTACCATCATTCACTCCTAGATCAGCAAATAGGATTGACAAAAACCACATCCAAGATAAAGTATTCTCTCCTTCAACCACTGCCCATGCTATTGGGAACATATGATTGTTACCGTCACGACCCACAGCACACAAAAGAATACCTCCTGCAAGATGCTTGAGAAAGGTCCCATCAAACCCAACTACGTTCCTGCATCCTTCTCTGAACCCCTTCCTAATTTCATCAAACCCTACATACAGACGCTTGAAAGTATTAAATAATCCCGCACTTGGTGTAAATTATGTCTCAAGCTTGAATGTACTGTTCGGGGACATCTTACTGAGGTATGCCACATAACTCCTTAATTTCTTGTAATGCACCTCAAGTGTCCCATGCAATAGCTTCTGAGCATGCCACTTGGCACGGTACACTTGCCATTTGTCTACCTGAATGGAATATTTTTCCATCAAATCCACCATGATGTCACTCGCTGTCACTGTTTCAATAGGCCGATTATTCTTAATGAACTCACGAGCCAACCAATCAACACTAGCCTGACGATTTTTCAACGATCTAGTACATTTGTGTTCGGTGTTGCACGACTTAACTACAACAGTTGACTCCCGTTGCAACCACCCAACATAAACCCGCCAAGGACAGCCCTCACAACATGCCACCTCCATCCGTTTCTTATCACTTCTAACCCAATGAATGTTCACACCATTATAAATGGCATAATCCTGGACACCATATCTAAATTGCTCTAAGCTGTCAAATGTCAATCCAATATCAAACACTAACTCCCTATGATCACAACCTGGATCATACATCCTTGACTTCACCCCACTGGCTGCTAATTGTCCTTGATTCTCAATCAACCCATCATCGGACAACTCATCCTGAGACCCAGCATAATCTGAATTTTTTTCACTGTCTAAATCAACATCCAAGTCCATCTCACTCTGTAATCCCTCGGGCACCTCATTCTCAACCGATGGCTCTTCATTTCCCAGATGCTCATTTTCCAAATTGTAAGTTTCCAAATGCTCATTATCCAAATCCTCATCTATTTCCTCCATATCAGGAACACTTCTCTCATCACCCTCAATATATATATGGATATATTTCGCTTCTAACAAGAATGAGACCATTTCACCTACTTCACTATCTGTGTACATTTCTCTCAAACCTTTAGATAAACTATGGCGAGGCTTGACAAACCACATTTTACTAGGTTCGTACCCAGACTTTCTAGCCAAGATCAATATCGTAAAATACCCAATCTTATCAACATCAATATCCTCAAACTTGCTTAATTTTCCCCCAATATACCTAACACGGCCTGACCGACTTAGCTTCCCTCCCACATGGAAAATCAGATCTCCCCTTAGTACATCCATCACAACCTAAACACTATACAAAATCAGTTTTACTAGACCTAGGAACCAATACTTAGCAGAAAAATGAAGAAAGAAAACAACGAAACACTTACCAGAAGGAGTCTTGAGAAGCACGAATATGGAGGGTTATGAAGTTTCTTCAAATTAGGACTTCCTGAAATGAGAAAAACATTAGGGAGAATGGAAAGAGCTGTCTTATTCTGACAATGTTTCACTAATTAAACTATACAGAGTGCCTCGGGGAACCATGAGAGGTCGGGGACCGCAGGGGGAAGCACGAAGGGAGGACGGGAAATGAAGGCCACACGTTCGGGACGGCCGATGGGAGGACTGGGGAACAGAGGGGACCGGTTAGGGTATGAAAAGGGGGGAAATCGATTCTGATAAAAGGGGGTGATTTTGATTAGGGTTCGGTTCGCAACCGAGGAAAGGGGGGTGAATGATCGTCTCCCTGGAAGGCTTAGGGGTGGGGGTATTATCGGTTTTTCAGTGAACAGCGTGGGTAATTTGGGAAAGTCACCACTATAACGGCAACGAATAAACGGCGTTACGCCAGTTGTGAATCCACGTAGGAGTCCGTTAGTGAGTCCGATAACGGAGGATGAATTTGCAATAACGGCGTCAGATGGGGTTGTGGGAGGTGTAATTTTAGACGATAGGATAGATCTGTCAATTTTGAAATAGTGCGGGATATATTTGTCAATTTGGCCTATTTTAAAAGTAAATTGTTTTGCGAAATATTTTTTAAATATTTTGGAATATAGTTCTCCTATGGCTAATTAATATTTTATGTAAAATATACGATAATATGCTCTAAATTTGTGATTTATCAAAATCTTTTTTTACTATACGATATTATCATTATTTTTAGGGTTATAATTTTTTTAGTCAATCTTGGATTTTACTGTAAGAAAAAAAAAATCTTAATATTGTCTAACATTTCTCTTATAGTATGAGAGTTTTAACTAGTAGTAATTCCACAATAAAGCCATCATCCGGACTTAATCGAGTTTACATATTCTTAACAGCATCAATAACTACCATCCAACTTCGACTTCCTACTTACTTAATTTCAATATTATTACTCATTTTCTTTTACTATTTTAGTCAATAATTGAAATTATAGATTATGGCATGTTTGGTTTTTTCATAGTAAAATTCAAAGTTGGCCAAAATCAGTATAGAAACAAAAGTTACTGGCAAAATCGTACAGTAAACTAAGTTTTAGATAAAACAAAAAGTTTCGTAATAGTTTTTGATATTATTATATATTTTACCTAATTTTTATTATGGAAGAAGACGAAATGAAAATAGAAAGTTTGGTAATATATAAATATATATGCCAAAAATTTTGAATTGTTCTACATAAATGAATGATCTTCGGACAAATATTGAATTTTTTTTGTATTTTTTTTAGTCCGTCGGACGGTGGTCGTCGCCGTGTGTCTGTCGGCCGGATTTCTTCAAATGTAAGCGAAAAGAGCGCCCGTAACACCAAACCTCGTTCCCCAATCCCAACGCCGGGCGGGCGTGCGTCCGTTCGTTAGTTTGTAGTTTGTTCGTTAAAAAGGAGTGTTTTTTTTACCCTCTTTGAACAAACAGTTTGGCAGCTGCAGACCAGAAATTTTCACACCATCATCGTCGTCGTCGGCTTGATTTCTTTTGGGAAAATCACCGGGAGAGGATAAAGAGATCCCGATCCGATCCAATCCGATGGGCGTTAATCCCCGGGAAATCTAGGGCTTTATATTTTGGGTTGGGGGGTGGATTGAAGCTCTGATCGCCGGCGAAATCTATTCCTTTGATTCATTTTCTTTTGGTGTTGTTTCGGGGTTAGATGGCTTCTGCCCAGGTACTCCCCAATTCGAGGAAGCAAGGGCTTGAGGAAGCTGGGAAGCGTATGGTAATCTTTTCATATTTGCAAAATTTTGATCGTTCCGTTCAAAATTTCGAATTGTCTCATTAAATGGGGTGTGTTTTCTTATGTTGATTATGGGGGAGTTCCATTTCTTTTTGTTCTGATGATAGAACGATCTGGGAATGCAGTGTATTCCTTGCATGGTTGGATCGATTTTTAATGATGTGTTCTCCATTTGTGATTTATTGAGGAGTGATGGATCCCAAGAGAAATCGGGGGCCGATGAAATTGAGAATTTAGGTGTTTGTGATTTGTTTTACGTTTTATGGGGTTGGGGTGGATCTTGCTTTTCATATGAATTTGGATTGACTCTGTGGTCATCATTGTTAAAATGATCTGCAAGTGGTGATCTGATATGTCTGGGAGAGAGAAGCAGATTATGCATGACGTCTTAAAACCCGGTGAGCGATCCTAGAATTTGTCAAGAATCCAGAAGTCTGTACCATATCCATTTGCAGAATGTCATCTTGAAGTACATCCGTGTTACAAAACAATCACATCTGTTTTGATGTTACAAAAATATGTCCATGTCATCTTGATGTCCATCCACTTAACATTTGAAGTCCGTTTTAGCTGTTTAACAAATGTTTCCATATAAGCTTTACTGGTCTCTACAGGCAGGCAGTCTCGGTCAATGGATCTTGTGACGGGCTGAGGCCAGGACATTTAGCATGCTGTCCTAGCATGTTCTATGGCTATTAGTTTAGCATAGGCCTTTTGGGATCTTTTCCATGCATAATCTGATAAAGACTGTAGATGATGGTGTTCCACCAGGACTACTGTAGGGTTTAGAATGTTACAATTGTAGAGATTGACAATATGGGGGTTGTTTTGTTTTTTTCCATCATGTTAAGGGTAGTAACAAGCATGAGTTCTCCAAGAGTTTAAAACTAGATGTGGTTGAACATGTGTTTGTGTTAGCGACAATCTGGATTGAGCCTGGCCTAGGATTTTAAACTAGGTGTTAGAAAATATAGTATTGTCAATTGTCAAGGTGAAAAGTTGTGGTGGATTTCTTTCTCCTGATTGAACAAAGCAACACGTTTCAATTGGATGCATTTTCAGGACAATACTTGTCAAAAGAAAATCCGTAAGAACCACTAAAAACATAGCATAACCATCAATTCATCATTTTTCCATTGCTGTTCAATAGTAACACACAGCATTATTTAGTACGCTATAATATCGCTATTGCCTTTTAACTTGTATAATAGGGACAGTTATACTTTTTTTCTGTTGCTGCCTAAGATCTCAACCTTTAATCATTCAAATGTACTGTATGAATCAGTGTTTCCTGAGAATATGCATTCATTTGGTGGGTAATTTTCTTGGCAATGATTTCAATAGGCAAATTCCACAATGTATTACAGTGCACTATCTTCATTTTCCCAATTTAATCGGCGGTATACTTGTTTTATTCTCGATTATAGGGCATTTGTTGGATTCACAGTATTTCAGATTGTGTTATCGTTTTTTAATCTTGGTGATTTTTTATTTTTTGGATAAATAAGCCCATGTCATATATATCTGAAACTGCTCTTTCTTTTCTAATTTCGGTTATTTATTGAAATGTTCAGCTGAAAGAGTTTCGTAAGAAAAGGGCAGCAGAAAAGGCCAAGAAATCTGCATCCGCGACGCCAGTTACTACTTCTACAGCTGTCAATAATGATAAACCTCTTTTAGATGCAGAAATTGTACGTGGGCAAGATTCTGATGGAGTGGTTTCCTCCATAGGGGATATCGCTGACAATCAACAACGTAGTGTAGAGATAACAAAGGGTGGAAACTCATCAACCTTCCCTCCTATTAATAAATTGGGATCTAACATTGATCCAAATGTTCAAGCAGATCCTTCTGTTAATGGAATTGATCCATTTGACAGCGATGCTGCTCACACAAATGGTACAAAATCTGCATATAAAATGCATGAGGGTTTGGGGTCACCAGCAGATTTCAGCTACCCTATTGAGGGAAATTACTTAAAAAATGGGCTTGGACTCAGTAGGGCATCTTCAGGGTTCTCATCTGACCAGTCTATTGCTGTGACAAAGCAAGGGGCCCATGTAATGGATGGGTTATCATCCGACTTTAGTTTTCCTGTGAAGGTAGAAACCTTACCAAGGGAAAATAGTGGTGGCCTGAAGAATATTATGTCTGCAGCTACTAATTTTTCTATGGATATGAATGCAAATGTATTTTCAGTAAGTTCGGGCAGCTTAATGGCACCTGAAAAATTGGGCGTAACCTACAAGAGTCCTTCCTATTTTAGTGAAGGTGATGCACTTTTGCCTTATTTGGTAGCTGAAGGTTATTGTTTGAAACAGAGGATATCTATGGCATCTAGTTTCCAATGATCATGTGCTTGATGATTTTGCAGATCATACTCCACACAGTACCTCTGCAACAGGATATGTCGAAGAGAGTATTCCTAGTATGCTTAGTAAGTCACAGTTTGACGGGACACTTGATTTTCAAGATAGAAAACATAATAGCGCTTTCAGTGGGTTGCTCGGCATGGAAGGTGCAGCTTCACAGATGCGTGACCATTCTTCAAAAGCATTTTATTCAACATTTAGTAGTTCTCCAAATCATTTACCTCTTCATTCATCAAATTCTGAGACGCTGCCACGGAGATCTAGACCATCTTTTCTTGATTCTCTGAATGTTCCAAGACCTTCGCCAGGCCATCCCCTTAAGAGCACTCCATCAGAGGAGTCGGTCAATAGCTCAAATTTTAATGGTCTGGATACTATAGAGTCATCAGCCACTTCACGATACAGCAGCGATACCCACCTGGCAGCCGTATCTAAGCCACCGCAGGATTTATCTGAATTCCCCACTGTCGCTCCTGGTTCATCTGTTTATATAAATAGCATTCAGGGTCAGAGATCAAATTTCAATGAGCTGAATATGGATAATAAACTGGATTTTCTCAGACCAAAGCCTAATGAAGACTTTTCCGCGCTGGAGCAGGTACCCTTTTGCCAATCCCTGACTGAGTAAATTTGAAACTCTTGTTCTTTTGTAGCAGTGTCACAGTTTTAGTTTTTATTTGAAGTCAAATTTCTGTATGAGCAATAGTTCTGTTCATTGCTGTGCTCGTCTTCTGTTATCCTCAATTTCAGTCTCAAGTTCAGGGGATTGTTTTTGTTGGCAAGTTATGTTTTTGAGAGCCTAAATTTGAGATAGCACTTTCTGTACCTCTTTTTGGGCAGCATATTGAAGATTTGACACAAGAAAAGTTCTCACTGCAACGAGCCCTTGAGGCGTCAAGGACTTTAGCTGAGTCCTTAGCAGCTGAAAATACATCTTTAACTGATAGCTACAATCAACAGGTATCAGTCATTACCTTATAAGTGCAGGATGTCATTTTAGCTCCCTGAGCAGAAACCTTAAAGGAAAAAAAAAAGATATGATTATACATGGATAACGAAAGACAGTTCTTGTTACATGTGGCTATATCTTTTCACATATGGTATCTGAAAATGAATATGGATATCAGAAGGAAAGTTGTGAGGTTCTGATGAAATCTCTTTCTTATTATATGAAGCTTTTTCTTTTTTTCTTTTTAAAAAAAAAAGATTGAGGGGGAAAGAGACACAAAAGGAGGGGTGTGCCTTTCTCATAAGTATCCTTGATAAGTTTTTTTGTTCAAATTTCTTGACACTGACGAAAATAACAGATAGCTTTCTATGTTTTTCACGAGAACTTATAAGTACCCGGAGGCTGGAAATGTTGCCTGTACTTTCATTTTCTTTTATGGAAGATATTGTTGGTGGTATATCGTACCATTTTTAACATCTTGTAACATTGCCGATACAGTACACGTGTACTTTTTTTTTGTTTTCCCTTTATGATATCTGAATCATGCTCATGCATCGATCATGTTGGACATTTTCTTTACCTTTATTTTGGCATCATCTTAGGGTCATTTATTCTTTATTATAGCTGTGAGCGATGACTATTTATCAGTCTGAATAGAGGAAGTCGCGGCCTGTGTTCCATGTTTCTCTCATACCTTGGCAGTCAAAACGCAATATAAATTTGAAGTGAAATACTGACTTAATTTAGAGCATTGATTAGGAATTTGGCTTTATTATAGAAAAACAAAATGTTATGTTGAACAAGTTTCAGGTAGCTGTTGTTTTCTTTGTTACTAGATTTATTGAGAGAATTATTTTCAATGTTGATTTATTGTTCCAGAGGAATGCTGTAAACCAACTGAAGGAAGATATGGAGAAGTTACAGGAAGAAATCAATGCTCAACTGGTTAGAATTTGCCATTGTCTCTTTGACTGTACAAGGTGCTACGAATTTGATGTTTCTTCTAATCAAATAGAAAACAACAACAAAGTCGGTATTGTTTTATGAGTCTTATACTTATTCCTCCATGGAATATGGTAGATGGGCATGTTTCTCAATCAATTGTCCTTTCTAAAGGGCAGTTGTTAGTGTTCATTTGTTGACTTGGTATGACTAAGAAAAGACTTCCTGGATTTTGACTTGAAACTTGCGGACTATTGCTGTTGCTTGACTTAGCATCTTTATTCGATAATTCTTCTTGACAACATGCTGAGGTATAGAAAGAACTAAGAAGACACTTAAGTTATGCTCCGATGGTTGCCCAATCTCTTTTATCGAAGATGCAAGAAGTTGATTTCTCTCTGTAACTAACGGAAATCGTTCGACAAAGTTAGTATTCCCTGTTCTAGTAAACCTAGCTTGTGAATTTACATAAAAGCTTGGCATCTGTCGTAATGATTAGTTTAATGTGTAAACTTTTGGCTCTATGAAACTTACAAATGTTTAGCTATTTCCACCTGATATTTTCTGGTTAATGTTTTGACTCTGTTTGCAACGCATTAGAGAAATGCAATTTTTGGTATTTCAAATCATATGAACCACTTATTTTAGACGTTTTGTCCTCCAGAGTTTAGGAGTGCTGTTGGAACTTTTTGCAATTAGACTTTTTTCTAGTCACTTTTGGCTCACAACAGATCAAGTAATCTCATTATTTATGTTACTTGTGTTATGGTGCTGTCAGGCGGATCTTGAAGCTATAAAAAATGTATATGCTAATGCACAACTAGAGTGTAATGCAGCCGATGAACGGGCGAAGCTATTGGCTTCTGAAGTTATTGGGCTGGAAGAGAAGGTACGCCGACTTCTTTTCAAGCTATCCGATTGGCATGTTTTTTTTTCTTTTTCACTCCAAAGTGATGAATTACGTAAACTAAAAGAAAGATAACTATTAGTAACAAAGATTCAGCAGAGTTTTTCATTGTTATTTCAACCTTGTTATTTTGGTATTCTTTGACTAAATTTTCCACAGAGATCTTGTTAAAGTGGCTGTAACAATATTTGACTGGCTTTTACTAATTCCTGCTGTTCTACTTGTAAATACAGGTTCTTATGACTATACTCACTAATTATTTCTCTGAAAGTATTATTTTTGGTGTGGCTTAGCATAAAAAATTTAGTAATGGCCTTCTTTTTCACATTGCAATCTAATTAATTCTGAAATGAAGTCATCAATTTTCTTTTATGAATAGGCTCTTCGGTTAAGGTCAAATGAGCTGAAGCTGGAGAGGCAATTAGAGAATTCGCATGCTGAAATCTCATCATTCAAGTATGTGCACGATTTCTCTCTTTGGTGAATTTTACATATATATGGTACAAGTTGTTAGATTATCATCACATTTTTTAATGTTTTTCTCATTTCATTCCTTCTTGTCAATGATGGAATGTTTTGTTTGATAAGTGATGATAGACTTTTGATTGGTCGATCTATTAATGCATCAAGTTGTTAGGTTGTTACTGCTTATTTGGTTTGATATTAGAGGAGAAAATGAAATGGTTTTATTCGGTTATGGCTTCTTATGGCTAGTGGTTTCAATTGCACACACTGCGTTGGGTTGTCTACACCAATCAGTCATTAATTCCAAACATCTTGCTGGGATGGTAATTTCTTAGCTTGATGAATAACTCTCACTCCATTCTATTTTCTAATTGGGTCCAGTCCATGTTGCAATTCATTCTACCAGCCGCACATGGCATAAAGTATATTCTTGGAGCTCCTACATTTGATTCCCTTAACCAACCTTGATGTGTAACATATTCAAATGAGTTCCAGATGACAGAGCATTTAATCAACGAAGGAGTAACTTAGTTGTTGCCTATATTCCCTCCATTTATACAGGATATGTGGGGGGTTGAAAGTCAGATGATATACTAGTTACAAAAGATTGTCTGAAAAAGAAATGTCGTGGGACATAAAACACAAGGATTGTAGTTTGCCACCAGTTATGTACTTCTTGTTTAATCATGTGATTTTTTTTCCGTCAATTTTGCATTTTGTGGAACTCATGGTTTTGAATTTGTGATTACTAGCTGGACCTTCATTCGGTATGAAAATTAACTATACTCTATCTATCACAGAAAAAAAGTGTCTAGCCTAGAAAGGGAGCGTCAGGACCTGCAGTCAACTATCAGTGCTCTACAGGAAGGTAACGATTAATTTCAGACCATCTGCATGATTTTGGCTGAGTTCCTTTTGTTTCTTAATTGAAGCAGAGTGAAGCTTCATTGGACCAATGACCTAGGAACCACCCTAATCAATTATGAATGGTTTGCCAATGATAGTGGATTATTTGAAATAATTTTAAGTTTTAACTACCTGTGATTGTGCAATGTATCCATATAATATATCTTGGTGGTCAATAAGGTTGTTGCTCGTGATTTTAAAGATGAAAGTTCATATCATATTCACATTTTGTACGGTCTTCCTGTCAAATTCACTTCATATCTCACATTCATTGTGACTTTTTCCGAAATTTTATGTTCAAACAGAGAAGAAGATGTTACAATCAAAGGTACGGAAAGCTTCAGGAAGTGGGAATTCTGTTGACATGAATATGACGGGGATCAAAAGGAAAGAAATGAGCACTTCAACTGAAGACCTTGGTAAGAACAGTCCTTTATTGGTGTCACTGCCATCGGCTTCTCTATCAGCACTCCATGCATGATTGAATTTACTATTGGACTTGATGAACATGGGGAACATGGGATAAGTTGGTGGCATGACCTTTTGGGAAAAACAACAGAAAGGAACTTGTGTGTCATGATTGAAAAGATAAACACAAGTCAATTAGGATTGTTAGTACATGCAGGAAGTCCCAATTAAAAGATTAAACTCATGTCAGGTAGCCTCTTCCTTTCCTGATGGATGGCAAAATGTGATTGAAGTATTAAACTTGGTCCTTAAATCTCTCATATGCTTTCTACGGTAGTATTGTCTCATTGGGTACTTGCTTATGTGCATGGGCTTCTTCCATGCAATTTGCCTCTGGTTAGCATAGGGATAAGGACAGGATTGGCATAAGGCATCCTGTCCACTGTGCAATTCCGGCTAGCATAGAGATAAGGAAAGAATGTCCCGTCCATGTAAATATATAAATTGGTGCAATGACTCACCCAAATATTTGAGTCCCTCTTCGATCTAAGTGTCAGATATCTCCAATATGTGATGTTCATTTTTTGTCCAGGGTTTTGTTCCTGCTTTGTGTTATGCCCAATAATTGCCATATGGAGTGACCATTTTTTATAAAGAAAATTAGTTGAGTTGATTTGCATGCCTTTGTAGATATGAACACTGAGCAAGGTGTGGCTGCCAGATTGCTGGACGGAAGTGAGGCCTCTAGTTTTTCTTTGTCTGATGGCAGACAAATAAATGTTGAAGCTGCATCTGCATATATACCAGACGATCAAATGAGAATCATTGTAAACATCAATACATTGATTTCCGAGGTAGCATTCTTGTTTCAGTACCATTTTACTATGTTTCTCCCCTCTAATTAGATGTTTTCTTGCTCTGTTGCTGGAAACTGGTTAATAGCATTTGTGTGGCCCTTTTTTAATTTAGTTGACGTTTGAGAAAGAAGAGTTGTTGAAGGCTTTGGAGTCCGAGAGAGCTGACAATGTCAAAGTCAAGGTAACAATTCTCCACTAAGAAATTTTCCGCTGCAAAGTTTATCATCATTTCGAGAACTTAATTGAGTGTTGTTCATTTGAAGGGCTTGAATAAAGAGCTGTCCAGAAAACTTGAAACTCAGACTCAAAGACTAGAACTATTGACGTTGCAAAGCATGGCTCCTGAAAATCTTACAACGAGATTACATGATACTCCTGCCATGATCGAAAATACTCCATATGCAGATGAGGGCGACGAGGTCTCTCTGTCTTATCATCTCACTTACTATTGACTTTATCACGCATTATCTCATCTTTACATGCATACTGGATTTTCCTTTTCAATTTTTCCAATTGCCCGCTTTTGAGAGTTGGAGTGTTAGGCTGATGACCAGCATAGAACATAGTCATCCATCACAAAAAAAGCTCTGAAATTGCAACGGTGTACTATGGCGAATCATGCGAGTAGTGGGGATCTGGCTGGTGTATGGTTGTATTGTTTTGGCATATTGGTAAGAACTATTTCCTGCCTAAATAGTTTGACTTTGCTATTTATGATCTACTTGGTTGTAGGTGGTGGAGAGGGTTTTGGGATGGATAATGAAATTATTCCCAGGAGGACCCTCGAGACGAAGGCCCGGCAAGCACCTCTAGAATGATGAAAACTCACTCGACTATTCAATTCATATTCTTGTTTTCCCATGTCAGGGATGTGAATCAGCGGAGGTGACAACCTGTATATTTCGAGTCTGCTTGTAGGATCTGTTTACTATGCTTTCCACCCATTCTTCCTATGTCGGATGCTGCTCCAAGTCGGCGGGTGGGCTGCCGAGGTCATTTGTTGTTATTGTTGTTGTTGTTATATCCTAGGGACGACAATAAAGCGGCGATCCGGGGACACATCTAGGGGAGTGTTGTTGCTTATAAGTTTTAAAATGTTAGAATTTTGGTATGTAGGAAGATATAAGAGAACATAATTTGCATTTTTCCTACTAAGTGTTGTATAGGGCAGAATTTTAGTATATGTTGATGAATGACTACTATGACGAAGATACACAGTGAAATACTACATCCATACCGTTGTTGGCATTTGCAATCTGTGGCCCGGCCCAAAGTGCCCTTCAATTCGGGGAGGGGAGGGAAACCCTAAAACCCCCGCGGCTGCTCTTTGGCAGTTGGGATGGGAACTCCCCCCGACAACTTTCCCCACCTCCCTCCGGCGCCCAACGCCTCCTCCAACGGGCGCCACCCCTTCAGGTTTGTCTTTGTCGTCCGTTAGCTTTTGGATGGGGTTCCTGCGGTTCATGGTTGGCTAGAGATTGTGATTTATGTGATGGACTCTTGTTGGTTGGGTTTGGATTGCCCCCTGGTTTATTAGATATCGCAGACTAGGTGCTTCCTTTATTGTCCGATCCGCTTGACTCGCATGTCGAGAAGGATTTACCCGGGGTTTTGGCGGTTGAAGAAGAAACATAATAAATCTGCTGAAGACTCGTCGGGTAAATCTGGGGATTTACCTTTACCTGTGTTTTGGGTGGAGGTAGCGTCACCCGCGGTCGCTACCTGCTGCCGTTACTTGGGCTCTCTCGGGAGAGTGGGCGAGGACGTAATGCGGTGGTCCCGATACCTTGTAGAAGTGTTGATACGGTGAAGGCATATCAAGGGAGTCGTTTTGTGCTACGATGATTTAATTATTGTGTCACTTATTCGCATTATGCGAGGACTTGTTATTAACAGTGCTGAATTATGTTTATATCTATTAATTGTGATATGCGTATTTATTCATGGAATTGTTATATGATTAAAGTTTGCATTGATTGTTTAAGTCGATGCATGAAAATATCTTTCAAAGTTGTGCACGCTAGGATGAGCCTAAAGGTCTCATGGTTTTCGCGTGTGTGCATGGGGTGAGATGTACTCGGCGGTTGTCGCTGACCCCATTTGGGGACAAACCTTTCAGTTTTGCAACGCCCAACGAAGGAAGGGATACGGAGTACAGAAGAGTTGAATTCGAAATAATGGCATCCGCGGGTAGAGAATTCGGAAATTATCGTTTTTTGTTTAAGTTGACTAGTTAACTTTAATAATATTTTCTGAAAATGTGTACAGGAATGTCGGCTTTTACAGTCGAGGAAGGGGTGGAGTAAATATTCGGGCAGTAAACAGAATTTTAAGGTACAGAAAGACGTGAGATTTGAGAAAGATGCAGTTAGTTCATAATCTCCGTTTCACTCCTTTTACATTCCGCCGCCGCCTGTCAGCAACCCCCTCCTTAGCTGCTCGTTGTTGTTCCTCTCTTCCCTCTCCCACAATCGCTGCAAAACCTCTCTTCCTCAGGCCTCCCCACCACCCCTCCACCCTCTCCGACCTCCGTCAATGGTACTCCTGGGCCTGCCTCCTCTCCACCTCCGTCGGTTCCTCCTTCCTCCTTTCTGACGGCGGCCCTGATTCCTCCCTCCTCCTCAGGGAGCTCCGTTGGCTCCTAGAAGACGTCCTCGACACCTCCTCCGGCATCCACCCCCGCCTCGTGACCCACCCTGACGACGACAGCCACCATAAGGTCTGGCTGAGGGCAGAAATCGGGGACCTCTATAGCCTGTGGAGGCAGAGGATCGAGGAAAGGAAGCCCTTCCAGTATGTGGTTGGGTGCGAGCACTGGAGGGACCTGGTGCTGTGGGTTCGAGAAGGAGTTTTGATCCCCAGGCCCGAGACTGAAATGATTGTGGACTTGGCTAGGGATGCGGTTGGGAAGAATCCGTTTCTGAGGGATGGTTTGTGGGCTGACCTGGGTACGGGGAGCGGTGCCATTGCCATCGGGGTGTCCCGATTAGTGTTGGGGGATGGAGGGAAGATGTTTGCCACCGATTTGAGCCCAGTGGCTCTTGAGGTTGCTTCCTACAATGTGTGTAGATATGGGTTGGAGGATGCGATTGAGTTGAGGAAAGGATCCTGGTTCGAACCTCTCAGGGATGTGCAAGGAAAGCTTGCTGGAGTTGTGAGTAATCCTCCTTACATCCCCACTGATGACCTGCTGGGTTTACAAGCCGAGGTCGGGAGGCACGAACCCGTACTTGCTTAAGATGGTGGGGTGGATGGGACTGATGATCTGCTCCATCTCTGTCACGGGGCTTCTTCCTTCATACAACCTGGCGGATTCTTTGCTTTTGAGGTGTTGTTTTTGTTTGTACGTTGTTTGTTGTTGCCTCTTTTACCCTTCTCTTCTGCTGACTAATGGACAGAAGTTCTTATCTTTCTCTTCCGCAGACTAATGGAGAGAAGCATTGCCAGTTCCTGATGGAATACCTCGCAAGGGAATTCAAAGGAAGGTTTCGCAGTGTGGATGTAGTGAGCGATTTCGCTGGCATTCCTAGATTTGTGATAGGCTTCCGCTGTTGATTTAACCTTAAGATTAGTCGGGGATTGGAATTAAGTCGACCTTCAACAACAACTACATGTTTACACTTGACCCAAACACACTGGACCTTCATCCTATGTACCCTTCTTCCATCTATTCCCCATATTCTACCTTAAAAATTAACATCACTAAAGACAGGTACAAAGCTCTAAAAGAATCATTTTCCCTTTCTCAACCAATAAAGAACTTTGTCGTGGCCATTAATGCATCCTCCATCCTCAGGCGTTATCCTATGCTCGCCTCAGGCAACCGCACTTCTCACGAATGGACGACACTCCAATTACGTGACACATTGGATCTTTCAGAAAGAAGCTCTCTACCACTGATTTTTACTCTTGAGCTGATGCAACTTGAAAGGACTCCAGCTCTTCTTACTGTGGTTGGAAGTCTCACATAATAGGCCATAGGACGACAAGCCATTCCTTGCATCTCATTTTCAGGGTCTCAGATTTCCCGTTGAGAGTCAATTCTACTTCGCATACCCATGATTTCGTAGTTCACAACCCCACCCCAAAACAAAAGAAATAAATAAAATAGAAAAAGAAGGTGCGACGATTCTATGCCCGTTACAAATAATTAGAGTTTTGTACGAAGATACCGTTAGTTTTAAAAAAAATTATGAAATATACTTCGAAATTCGTAAAATATGATTTTACTATCGAAGGACCGCGTCCCTTAAAATGCAAAGAAAATCCGTCCTCCATGTAAATAGACCGAGGCGAATGAAGGGAGAGGGAAGGGAACGAGAGGGGGAGGGGAGAGAGGAAAAGGTGAAGGAAAATGGAGAAAAAGGAAGGAGATCGGGGAGTGGAGGCGGGAGAGGGAAAGGGCAGAGAAAGAAAAGAGAGGAGGGACGGGATTTTAAAACCCGTATCAGGTTAATCGCCTCTCCAATTTTGCTAAGCGTTGAAGGGTAGGTTTGATAACCTCCGAGGTTGGGTTTTTAAAATACTGCATTTTTTTGTATTTTAAGAATCGCAATTATAAAATTATATTTTATGAAATTCGAATGTAAATTTTTTTTAAATTCAAAACTCCAAATAATTACACATGTAGCCTCGGAGGTGCTTGCGACTCTACGACATCATCAATAATTAAAAACCAACTGCATATCGTATAAAGCTCGTGTGAGTGTGTGGACAAATCCTCATTTACTTAATTTTCAACATGAAGGGAAGAATCCCAAAATACATTTACGCATTTAAAAGCAATCCAAAGCGCATTCACTAACGAATTAAAAAAGGGATTATTTTTAGAATGAGTTTTTACTCCATAGAATATCATTAAGAGACGTAAACATCACAATCATATTATCAACAAAGTTGCCCTTCAATTATTACCATCATATAAATTAATAATAATAATAATAATAATAAAATAATAATCGTAGAGGAGAGTCCAAGAGGAGAGCCAGCTTGCACGTATTTTCGACTAAATTCAACCTCGAATAAAAACCTCGACCTCTCCGAACGACTTGTCCGCCTCCAACCACCTCCCTCCGCCGTCCGTCGGTCGCCTACCGCCGGAAATGGGTTCAGTCAATCCTCCCCAGGGCCTCAATCTCAATCTAAACCTCGGCCTAGACCTAGAACTCGACCTCCTCCCCCCCTCCCACAACTCCACCACCTCCACCTCAGCTACCGCAACACCCGCCTTCCTCACCCCTAAGAGGGAACCCAAGCCCGAGCCCTTGGACGAAGCCGACGCTTTTACTCCCTCCTTTACCGCCCCAGTCCCATTTTCTCCTCCTTCTCCCGACCCCAGTGATGGGTCCCCTCGCGATGATCCCTCCGTCTTCTCCGAGTTCCACCGCGTCTCCGAGCTCTTCCGCACCGCTTTCTCCTCCCGACACCCCGAGACTACGGTTCTCGATCCTGATTCTCGAGCTCTTGTCCCCGTTCCCCCAGACGACAGTGCCTCTCGGCCCCCTGCGGTGTCTCCGGGTTCCCTTGCGGATGCGCGGCAGTCCATGCGTCGGAAGACCACAATGGAGCTCGTTCGGGTCACTGAGCTCTCCATCGAGGACCATCGATATTTCCGAGATGCGGTAAGGAGACGGCGGAAGTCGTTTGCAGGGGTAAGGATCCTTTCTATGGCTCAGGACGGTAACCGCCGTTATGTCAGGGGTGATATGGTCGCGTGGTCAGCGATGAGCGCTCAGAAATTGTGCCTTCATCGGGAGAAGAGGATTGTTGGGGCGATCCCGGGGGTTAAAGTTGGGGATTTCTTCATGTACCGGGCAGAGATGATGGTTGTTGGGCTACACTGTCAGCCACAAGCTGGCATTGACTACTTGCCCGCGTTTCAGAGCCCGAATGGTGAGCCCATAGCTACGAGTGTCGTCGTCTCGGGTGGCTATGAGGATGACGAGGATGCTGGGGATGTGATTATATACAGCGGCCATGGTGGTCAGGATAAGTTCAATAGGCAGTGTGCCAACCAGAAATTGGAAGGTGGGAATCTGGCCCTGGAACGGAGCATGCGTTATGGGATTGAGGTCAGGGTAATCCGAGGGATTAAGCATGATAATAAGTTGGCGAATAAGGTGTATGTGTATGATGGTCTGTACAAGATTGTAGATTGTTGGTTCGATGTCGGGAAGTCCGGCTTCGGCGTTTACAAATTTAAGCTTGTCAGAATGGAGGGGCAGCCAGAAATGGGTTAGCGCGATTATGAGGCATGCAAAGAGTATTAAGATCAGTCCTTTGTCGGTGAGGCCTGCGGGGATCCTGAGTCTTGACCTCTCGTTGGGAAAGGATAGTTTGCCGGTGCTTGTTTTCAATGATATTGACAACGACAATGAGCCTTTGCGCTATGAATACCTTGTTAGTTCTGTCTTCCCTCCCTTTGTGATCCATTCTGTGGGGAATTCCGCAGGCTGTGAATGTGTTTCCAGTTGCGGGGCTGATTGTTTCTGCCTTAGGAGAAATGAAGGTGAAATGGTTTATGATCAAAATGGGATTCTCGTTAAGGGAAGGCCAATGATATTTGAGTGCGGGCCATTCTGTAAGTGCCCTCCCTTTTGCCACACCCGTGTCACTCAGAAGGGAATGAAACATAGGTTGGAGATTTTTAGGTCTAGAGAGGTTGGATGGGGTGTGAGGTCATTGGATTTGATCCCTGCCGGTGCCTTTGTTTGTGAATATGCTGGTGTTGTGCTCACGAGAGATCAAGCACAAATATTTGCCGTCTCAGGAGATTCGTTAATATATCCAGGTAGATTTACTCCTAAGTGGGAGGAGTGGGGCGATATATCCGATGTGTTTCCAGACTATGTACGCCCCCCTCCGTCTTCCAATCCTCCTTTGGATTTTGCCATGGACGTGTCGAAGATGAGGAATGTTGCTTGTTACATCAGCCATAGCACTGTGCCAAACGTGATGGTTCAGAATGTACTCCATGACCACAACAATCTATCCTTTCCTCACCTCATGTTATTTGCCATGGAGAATATTCCTCCCATGGGGATGATTAGCCTAGATTACGGAGTCTCGAATGAGAACACCGGGAAGCCTCTCCTGTTAACTGGGTAACTTGTACAATGGCATGGGATTATTTCCCATTTGTCAGAGTTTTTTAATATCCAGTTCAGTCGGTATGCGGGTTCTGCTCTTCGGAGGTAATATCCGTTTTTTGGTTTTTTTTAATTTATGTTTTTGATATTTTCTGAAGGTCTTCATTGTTGAATGCCATTTTCCAGTTAATGTTGGATGATGTATCCCAATTGTTAGGTACATGCCATCTTGGCAGTCCTGGTTCATTGAAACACCTGTGATAGATCCTTGCTTGGGTATAAACATAATTCGTAAACACGAAGTCTTTACTACGAGCACCTGCAATCCAATCTTTGCCTTAATATCTATATCTCTGTCTAATGACCATTTTCACCTCCATATCGTTTTGAGGGCTCTACTAATAAATTGACTTTGCCATTTGCATCATTGTCAGCATATCTCCTCATGGGAAAAGTAACCTATTGTACACTGAATTTGTCAATGTTCCCATGGGCACCTGATAAACTCCGAATGGGAACCTTTGTGTGGTTGATCGTAGTTTTAGGCATTAAAAACATGTTGCATAGGCTTCTCAGAATCAAAAAAATCCAATTTCATATCTTATAAGCCTCCTGCTGCTGCCCTGTCAACTTTGCTTGAAGTGATCTCCTGTTGATTAACTGCTTGGTTCGCACTCTGCATTTCCTAAAGCACTTTTCTTTTGTTTTCCTAAATCTCTCCTGAGCATGCTTCGTAAATTTACAACATGGCACATGTTGTCATGAACCAGAGCTTCGGGTGATATGCGCCTTCGTAAATAAGCTTTTGTTGTCATTACATAACAGGATATGCAATATCAGAACATCTTCATAAAAATGTCAAGTTTGTGTAGTTGCTACAACATATCATTTTTTAAGTTTGGCTGACTCTATGGAAGTGATTGATTGTTATCAACGTGGTGAAATGCGGTCTTGATCTGTCATGTTTCTGGCGTAGGACTTCTGCATCTGTTGGATTGATCTGCATGCATGCTTTTCCTATGTACCCAGTTGGCAACTCCCTCCACATTTGTGTGTCATTCACCCTTGTGTCATTTTCATTTCATGCATTCTGGGTTTGCAGGAACTCAAGGCGGTTCCTCTCTCGAGCTCCCCCCCAAAAAAAAAACAAAACCAAGAAACTTATCAATGGTTGTCAGACAGAAAGCCAGCGGATCCAGAAGATCAACCCATCGTTTCTTTGTGGAGATAACATATCTATCTCCTTGGTCTAGTACTACTTCAACCCCTCCCAAATATTTTTTGTTGCCTAGAAGGGGGTGTGGTGTGATCATGGCTGGTTGGATGCTAACATCCACGCAGCTGGTTTGTTCGGACACAAAACAGTGATCTCCTAACATGTTGTATCCCAGGAAACACTTCCCTTTTCTCTTCTTCTTCAATGATATTTATCTTCTGTGCAATTGTTGATGGGAATGTAATGTAAAAACCAGCTTTGCTTTCAACACTTGTGTTTCCTTTTATTTGCCATTAGATTCAGAACAAGCCACTATTATAACTAGGTTAACACTTTCTTACTGAAACACAGATTGTGACGAACATTTTAGGACAGGGAGATATGAAAGGAACAGCCAAAGAGGTGCGAGATGAGATTGATTCACAAAGCCAGACCTCAAATCCCATTCTGCCAAGATTAAACACAGAACACTGTAGGAAACAAGAAGTAAAAAAGAAAGACCATAACACTACTTAATATCATCTTCATCCCTGTTTCCTATATGACGGTGGTGCCGGTCGTTGTCCCCCCTCCTTTGGGCACAGGCTCACCGCTTGGTCCATACGGCACGTCTCTGTATCCCGGCCCATAGGTCCTGTCGTACATCCCTGCATGGAGCTGGAGGACGTAGAGGAGCTGAGTGAAGGTCAGGATTATGACGAAGGCCTCGAGCACCCTCAGCCTCCACCCTCTCCACCCTCCCACGTTGATCTCCTTGCATGCCAACCTGGTTTTAACCAAACAGTTCAGTTTTATTTGCGGTGTGTTACAGTTACAAAGGCATGCGAAGGTGCCGAGTTTCTCGGGAAGTTGTTACCCAAAGGCGAGCACGGTGACAGCCCATGCAATAAGAGCAGAAGACGCGGCAGCAGCCAGGCTGTCACTCCTCCAAGCCCGGATATGAGTTCCCCCAGCGAGCTTCGAGACTATGCCGATAACCCCGGCTAGCAACGCAAATACTAGGAAGAACATGGTGGCACCGTTGCCTCCGAAACCTGCTCGGGCACCGACCGACCGAAAACAACTTCCCCCGCATGAGCAACACGACATCATAATACCACCACCATGGCAACAAACCCAAGACGGGCACAGATCTTACTGGGGTGATGAGTCTGGCCATTGATATAGCGGTTGAGGCACCAGCTAGCGAAACCTACAACGATGAAGTACATGACCAGGTTGAGAAACAGCAGAGGACCCGCCACGTTCCTTCCGAAAGTCGCCATTTTCGGAACTCCTCCTCTCTTTCACACAGTGTCCTCTTCCCTTAAACAAAAACAGGCAGCTCTTTCCACCGCTCTTGCCTCCCCCTCCTGACAACCTCTTTGAGATTCCGGGATGCTTTCCTCGAATGGCTGTGATGATCACAGTGGGAAGGGGTTTATAAGATGAGGCGAAACCGCAAGGTTTGCGAGCGAAAGGGTGAGGGAGATAAACACAGAGGCTCCGGTGGAGTGGAGGGAAAACAAACACACGTCGGGAGAGGAGGTCTAGTTTCATTACACGTGTCTGGGCACTTGTCCGAAGGGGGACAGCAAGAGTTTTTTGAACAAGAAGAAGAACTATAACCAGGATTTTTGCACATTTAATTTTATAAACAATTTGAACTCATAGGAAAGAGTCGCTGGCGGGAGAATGGCTACGGCGACTCCTCCCCTTTGGCGTGGCGTTCTTCTGCATCTGCTGCTGCCGCTGCCGCCTCGTACTTAGAACATTCTCACATCCCCAGATTTCGCTGTTTTGCGTGACACGCGCGAGGTCCCTTGCCGAGATTACGTGGAGCTCCAGGATCTGGAACGGACTGAGGATCGCTGACATCCTTTCTCTTGCGCTGCCGGCGCCACAGTCGGCTCTGGTTCAATTCTTGTCCTCCGAGGGACACATGAAAAAATATGTCAGGCAGATATTTCTGACGAAGAAGATTGCCGGCTATTACACATATAAATTCAGTCCAGATGCATGGAGGAGAGCTCGAAAGGGCTGTTCGAGGACGACAAGGAAGGGCAGGGGGCCTCCGTCTCTGTTTCGGCTGCCACAACAAACTTCGACTCCATGACTTCCTAAACTTTAGGTGAGCTTCCCTTGACCAAAACATGACTCAATCTCTGTTTCGGCTACTGCAGGCTTATAATGCCATTGCTGGAACTTAATGCTGGCATTTTGTTTAGGTAAATATGGTTTCGGGGGGATCCGAAACGTCGTCGTAGGCTCGAAATCCTCTCGAGTTTCTCGTCCACTGGTTCCGGCTGCTCGTCCTTTATATGAAATG
Source organism: Melastoma dodecandrum (assembly GCA_029817715.1). Classification (NCBI taxonomy): domain Eukaryota; kingdom Viridiplantae; phylum Streptophyta; class Magnoliopsida; order Myrtales; family Melastomataceae; genus Melastoma; species Melastoma dodecandrum. The sequence goes on along the minus strand of JARUPY010000102.1, from coordinate 133,705 downwards.
CATCATCATAAGCTCTTATCCGGGTCGAATGGTCCTGTCATTGATTTTAAGCATCGTTTTAACCCCCACCGAGAAGAATAGAAACATGAATCATATGTTTAGACGAAATTAAGGTTAGTTCCGGAAAAGTTCGTGAAATACGATTCTAGTTTTCAAAATTCCCGCAATATAACTAAAGGGATGTGTTTTGAAAATGTGCACTTCAATTTACAAAGAGGGTCGATTTTGAAAACTTGTTCAAGAGGAAAACATCGGGGTGTATTTTCAAAACGCGTCCTCATTGCTTATAAAACTTATGGGTTTTGAATGGTGCATTTTGAAAACGTGTCTCCTTATACTTAAATTAGGGGCGTGTTGAAATGACGTATTTTGAAAACACGCCCTCCACGTATTCTACATTAAGACGTATTTTTAAAACCCTACCTCTACATATTTTACGTTAGGGCGCGTTTTCAAAATTCACCATGAATTTCATGTTTTCTATATTCCGGGTATATTGAAAATGGAAACAATATTTCACAATTTTTTTTATGAAATAACCGTATTTTCTTACGAACCTAATATATCGTACCATATAAAACTGAAGCAAAACCTCACAAGCCACATGAAAAAAAAATTACAAATAGTTATGCGTAGAGTCGTGTAGTGTTTTGCTTTCGGCATATGATATCGTGACCGTAACACAGGCCCATCGATCGGAAGTCGTTTTTAGTCGAGCAAAGCTTTAGGGAGAGTAATCCGACGGGAAAGGCCGTGATCGCTGTCTAAGGCGGTCGATCGTCTGTCAAGGGATGGGCGCAAAAGGATATGATCAGAACTAGTCCAAGCAAACTGTTCCTTAGTCCACACGGCATAGAAGAAGAAGAAGACGACGACGACGACGGTAACGATTACGACATCCCCATGACAACAGATCCATCGAACGGACTTTCATCTTAACAACCAACGGATACCAACCTCAACCGGGTTTTGACAAGTTCATCCCAATCCCCATCGTAAAACAAGTCCAAAATGCCGGGGGTGGTGAAGCTGAACGAATCTCTTGGCATTTCATCGTCATGTCGTTTAAGGTTGCATTTACATTAATATTTGCTCGTACTCTTCACGTGGAAACGAGAGAACATCGATATGCTGCTAATCAACCTTTTTTTTTCCTTTCCCTTCAATCAAGCCTTCATATCGATGTTCTCTCGTACTCTTCACGTCTGGTCTCCACACGAAAGGCATACATATATAGGGAGACTTTGAGTCAGTCCACCCTAAATCAACTTCCTATTGAATTACAGGATGCCTAATCTTTCGTTTAAAACATTAGTTTGTGTGGGGAAACAAACAGTGAAGTCAATCTGGTTTGTCTCTTTGTTCGCATTATTGGAAAACAACGAGAGCCCGAGTTCCGACAACTTACGAGCGTGACATCCGCGTCCTATGGTGAGATTAATGATTGCGCATTTCCTTCGGTCTATTACATGAAAGGGAAATAAAGTATGATTTGTGATATATTGGTAATAGAAATGTCGTTATAGAAACTTCGTTTCCGGAGCCGAACTGGGATGACATTTTTTGGCCTCTTGCCATATTTTGAGGATTTCGCGTACATATATATTTAAACCGTTAGGTGTGACTTGATTTATATTATATAGTTGAATAACAGTGACACGCGACTGTGGAATTCCCTAACACTTAGAATTTAATTCTACGTGCATGGAAGCATGGGGAGTGTGAGGTTGACGACAACGGGGTGATTAATAGTAAGTCTTGCATATTTAGATTCATTGGTATTCAATTATTTATTACAAGCTACGCGCTTTCATTAAGGGAGACATCGAAATTGGAAGTCTAGAAAATTTTCTATATAAGCAGGCCAAGGCCCTCCTTCGTCTGCATAAACAAAGGAGGCAGAGCAAGGAGTCGGCCTTCCTTTCTCGTCGTCGCAAAAGCATGGCCATGACCGTGCTCCCTTTCCTTCTCCTCCTCCTCCTCACGGTAACGATGATGGCGATGGCTGATTCTGCCTCAAATGGGGTGAAATGGGCCGTCCTGGTGGCGGGATCGTCCGGTTACGAGAATTTCCGGCATCAGGTAAGCGTTCACGTGTTCCCGGTGGCCGTCGTCTCTCCTTTTTGTGGTTAAGCTGACAGGAGATTATGAATGTGCGATCCGGTTTTTGGTTTTTCTTTCTCGGCAGGCCGACGTTTGTCATGCGTACCAGATACTTAGGCGCAATGGGATGAGTGACGAGAACATCATCGTGTTCATGTACGACGACATAGCGGACAACCCCAGTAACCCGACCCCTGGGGTCATCATCAACCAGCCGGGAGGTGGCGACGTTTACGCCGGAGTTCCCAAGGTAGAATGAAACTGTTAATAACATTTCAAACTATTTGGTTTTGCTATTTTATCTGAATTTGAGTTTCCGTGATTTCGGCCTGTCAGGACTATACCGGAGATTCTGCTACGCCTGCAAATTTTTATGCGGTTTTGCAAGGGGATACGACGGCCGTTAGTGGCAAGGTCCTAGGAAGCGGTCCAGATGACAATGTTTTCATATACTATGCTGACCACGGCAGTCCGGGTCTCGTCAGTACGTATACAAACTGACCAACTGTTACAAGATCAAAACAAAAAAAATTTGTGTTCTGTAGCACGATCCATTGATGAACTCTGTTATTTTATCAGCGATGCCGGTCGGCGGAAACGTGTATGCACAGGATTTCATAGACGTGTTGAAGAAGATGCAAGAAAAGCAGAGCTACAAGAACATGGTGATCTACTTTGAGGCTTGTGAGGCTGGGAGCATGTTCGACGGATTGCTCTCTAGCGACATGAACATATATGTGACCACAGCCTCAAACCCTGAAGAGAGCAGTTATGGGTACTACTGCCCCGGAAGCTATGACCACCCCGACGTGCAAAAGTACGGCACGTGCCTCGGCGACCTGTACAGCATATCATGGATGGAGGACTGGTAATGAGTTTACACATCCACATAAAAATGACTTCAGACCTTGCATTCAAACCTAACGGTGTCCTTTTGAGGGGCAGCGACGCTAAGGACCTGAGCAGAGTGACACTGCAGCAACAGTATGATGTGGTGAAGAAGAGGACAACCTTGTCCCATGTCATGCAATATGGTTACTCTGGCATGTCTTCGGATTTCCTGTCGACTTACATGGGTGATAATCCCCAAAGTGTCTCTTCCCAGATCAAGTCGACCCAAGCAACGACTTCCTCCCTGCCCACAACTTCCAGGTCGGCCGTCAGCCAGAGAGACACTGACTTGATCTATTACCAACACAAGGTAATATCAGGGCCGGCCAAAAGAAATCGGATTGATTTTGGGCACTAATTCGGATAGAGTGGAGTTACTTACTCCTGTATTTGTAGGTCAAGAAAGCCCCGACCGGGTCTACGGAGAGCGCCTTCGCACAGGAGAGATTGAACATCGAGATCTCCAAGAGGCAGAAAGAAGATACCAACATCAACCTCATTGTGAAGCTCTTGATGGGCAAAGCGAAGAGCTCATCGGTTTTCAACACTGTCAGGCCCGCCGGAAAGGCTCTCGTCGACGATTGGGATTGCTTCAAGTCCCTAGTCAGTGTCTCTCAGAGCACGGAAGCACGCGTCGTTTCCATATCATTCGTCGTCATTAACACGAGTTTTTCTGACGCATTTCATGTTTCCTATGTCAGGTAAGTTCGTACGAGCAGAGGTGCGGACGGCTTTCTACGTACGGGATGAAGTACACTGGGGTGATGGCAAACCTATGCAACGCCGGGGTGAAGAAGAAGAAGTTCGACGAGGCAGCCCTACAAGCTTGTTCAGTCCGTCACTAGGAAACGGCTACAGTTGTGCAACTACACCGTAGGACCACATATCGTGGAAGATGATTAAGGTTGTTTAAGATAAACACTATTGAGATGCATGAAACCAGTTAAGTTTACGAATCCATTCCACCACTCCCAGGTCTATCCTATTGTTTTAAGCATGTTCGTGTTTGGAACGTTATTCAAGCGTGGAACAGCCCTTCGTCTCGAAATCAAATATGGTCCCGACATTACTGATATCATTAAATGGCCCTTCCGTTTTGTCTCCTAGTTTCACTTGATGTTATTGGCGATGTTGATATCGCCAGCTATTCACATGTCACTCCGGTTCGAAAAGTCGCCGTCGGGATTATCAACGGGGCCAAGGCTTATGTGACGTTCTTTTCCATCGTGATCGATGCGAATTTAGAGCGGGTACGAAATCGCATATTTATCTCATGAAACATAAATATGATACTCAAGGGTTAATTAAGCAGTTTTATGCTTTTGTTCAAACTCATTTTAATTTGAAGGTTGTGATAATGGTGGAGAGTTTCACTTGCCAAAATTCTATCATTCAAATGACAGAGTATATCAAAAGACCTGCGTTGAGACCCCCCAACAGAATGGGGTGGCTGAGAGAAAGCATTATAGGTTACAGGGGCTCTGCCTTTTCAATCTCAGTTGCCCTTTCACTTATGGGAATATGCCCTCCTTGCAACTACATACATAATCAATAGGTTGTCAACTAAATTTTTGCCTAACAACAGTTCACCATTTGAAGCTCTCTATCACAAACCATCGAACTATCATGTTTTCAAAGTGTTTGGGTCTCTGGGTTTTGCAAGCACTCTTGACCATAACAGAAAGAAGTTGGATGCAAGGGCTATTAAATATGTCTTCTTGGGTTATCCACATGCAGTGAAAGTTTATTTTGTTTATGATTTAAACTTGCATAAAAGTGTTTATTTCCAGAGATGTGATATTCTTTGAATCCATATTTCCATTTGCATCAATGTCACAGTCTTCTTTTGTTCCTCATCCAGATATTTCTTTGCCAGTTCCTCCTTCAATATAATCACATGTTGAATCTTATGGTCCATCGTCTCCTTCTGATTTAGATGATACTTCTATTTCTACTTCTTCTTCTTCTCCTGCTATTTCTGTTGTATCTCCCATGATAGTTGATTCTGTTATATCATTGAGAAGAAGCACAAGACCTCGACAAGCACCAAGTTATCTTCAGAACTATCATCGTAGTATTTTCTTTGCCTCAGCTGCTTTAGTCATCCTCAAGTCACGGGTCAGTTCAGTTACTTCTTCTTCAGCTATGTCTCAGCATTCCTCAACTCTCTATCCCATTGACCCTTATATTGCTTACACTAGATTGTCTAAACCTTATCACACCTTTCTCTTGTCCTTGGAGAGCAATTATGAACCACAATCCTATAAGCAGGCTAAGGGCATTCCTCACTGGGAGAGAGCTATGACAGATGAACTTGCAGCCTTGGAGGCTAACCATACTTGGGACATAGTGCCATTGCCAAGCAATAAACATCTTGTTGGGTGTAATACCCCAAATTTTAAATAATAATAATAATATAAAATCCAAAAAAAAAGAAAAGAAAATAATCTCAAACATAATCCTCAAACTAAGATTTCACGCAATTCTCCAATCAATTAAAAATTTCAGGAGATATTGATTTTCCTTTATCTGATTCTGGGGGAGAAAATCAATCGCCAATTTTTTCCTCTTGATTTATCTTATCCTCCAATCAATCTTGATTTCCTTCCCTAAGGGGAGGAAAACAGAGACGCTCCCACTTTCATACGCTCCACCCCTAAGAGATTCTTCAGCACTCTCTCCAGACATTGGTTCCGCCCTCTCCATCCAGTGATCCCAAAGTAGGTCTACCAATGCCCATGGAGACCCCCAACCAATCTGACCGTGAATAGCTCAACGCAGCTTTACAAATCGATGGTCGCGGCAAAGACAAATGACGGCTGCCCCGAAAGACTCCCAGTGTCCTCCCCTCGTCATATCCATGAATCCGCTCGAGGAACTCTCCCCGACGTCTAGGATCTGCCTTCCCTCGTCTTTGGACGAGGGGGACTCAATTACCACCTTCCGTAGCCTCGTAATTCCGTTGAAGTGCTCCCTTTTGCTTTGACGTTTTCTTGTTTGTGCAGGTGCAAGGGTTGGACAGCCGACAACCAACTCCCGGAGACATCCCGTGGTCACACAAACAGGCCAAGACTCCCACATCCCCTCCCCTTCATACGTCCTGGCATGTTGGGACATGTCGCAGCCCCTCCATTGAGCCAAAATAGCTCGGTAAGTGCGAACATGCCTCGGATCTGCGTGCACAACCTTTTCTTTTTTCTGCATATCTTTCTGTGTACTTGTCGGAATCACGCGAAACCACTTGCATTTGATTTCTAACTTAAATACGGTTCTAAGAACCCCAACCAAGCTCAGTTTGAGTTCGTACCCTAGGAGTTTCGAATAAAACATTATACTGGTTGCAAACAACCGAGTTTCGCACTTTTGGATATGTTCGATTTTACATTTTCGCCATACGTCGAACTTCAAATATATTCTAGACATGTCACACTAGCTGTATATGATGTTTTATGCACAAATTTTTAGTAGTTTTAAAATTACATGGCATTTACACATGAATGGAGTGTTTTCGAAGAACCCAAACATCCCTAGGTTCGGGTCTGCATGATGACAGTTCACCCTTTCACTCATAACTTTTTTTCTGGAACTCTTATTGACGTGAAATATATACCATTAGATTCTTGACTTAAAGAGCTTTGTTTTGAGTATAAGTAGGTTCATTTTCATGCACTCAACTAAAGTTATATACATTTTTCTGAGAGGCAACAAAACTATCGAAGGTCCGGATCTGCATGTTGGTCTTTTACTCTTTCACTCATAACTTTCTGTCTGGAACTTGTATTGACCTAATACATATGCCATTGGATTCCTGACTCAAAGAGCTTTGTTTTGAGTATAAGTAGGCTTATTTTCATGAACTGAACTAAAAGTTATACACGTTTTTCTGAGAGGCATCAAAACTGTCGAAGGTTCAGATCAGCATGTTGGTCCCGTACTCTTTCATTCATAACTTACGTTCTATACTTCGTATCGACATGAAACTTATACTATTGGATTTCTGGCTTTGTACATCTCTCTCCTTTGCTTTGTTTTGTATGTAAAACAACGAGAAATTCACTACCAACGAATGTTATCTTCCGACATCGCGGATGATCGATATCAACGGGCCATACACCGCCCTATTATCTTCCGACATCACGGAAGATCGACATCAACAGGCCACACAACGCTCCGTAAGTCTCACTCTGACTTACAATAGTTAATTTTAATTATTTCAAATATTCAATTAGAATTTTCTGACCACCTCATTCTGGTTTGATTTGTATGAAAATCAATTGAGCTTCACGGGAGTTCGACAAAACGAATTTCGAAGACTGGAAGCGCGCAAGGAAAACCCATGGTGGAATCACATCTCGAAAGCGTCCTCAACTGACGAGCCCGACCGATGTAAAGCCACCCCGACGGGCCTCAGGTACATAAGGGAGGTGCGGGCATCTCGTTTTTCTTTATTTCCACATGTAACGGGTCGTGGGCCTAAGCGTATAGGCCTACGATCACCATCCTTCATCGCCTCCTTTGATCTCAATAATTGTCTGTGCTTGGCCGTATGCTTTATACTCATAGGCTTATCGTCGCATGTTGTTTGCCAAACACACATGAATTCGGGCCCAAAAAGCCCGAATCGGGTCCAACGCCCGTAAAACATTGACATGAGTCCGGAGTCATGCCCGGATCGGGTCCAACACCCGTTAAACAACAGCAAATCTTTTGGAGCAAACGCCACCTCCTTTTTCGCATGTTAGAATGTAAGAGTCAGTAAATAGGAATCCCCGAACCAACTGTTTTTTCTGACTTAAAATAGATTTTATAAATAAAGTCGGTGGCGACTCCGTTTAGTTTACCTAGGTTAAACAACAACAACATTTCTTACGAAGCCATTTTGGATGAGGAACATACGACACGAGCCGCTTCCGATTTCTCCCGAAAGTTCATTCTTCGGATCATGCTCCGCCTTTCGCCCGTCGCCTCTTAGGAAAACAGGGACGGTCGGCGAGGGCCCGAGCAGGCCCAGTTAGGAACCCAGGGGATCTCCCAATTCCCTTCCGCAGCGTCCGACGCTCGAGTCGTGACGTCGACCGGTTGGGCCTTGGGAAGCGAGCCCGGATCCTCGGGTTGTTCGAACCGTCACGCTCGTGCTAGGCCGGTAGGCGTGCGTACAACGCTCTTCTGATCAAACTATATGTTACTGATCTTGAGTGATCGATCTACTCGTTGTCTATCCACGTTGTCTTCGTCGCCATTGTTTTATGACCGTGCAAGTTCGCGAGCGATCCGAACCCTAATATCGATACCCGAATCTGTGTGCCGTAGGGCATTCAGGTCTATTAGTGCTCGGGATCAAAAGTTCCATATATACATACATATAATGCTAAAGTTTTCGGTCACTTTCAAGTTTCGACCCGAGTCCAAAATGGACGACAGTACGTTGATTCGAGCCTGTCCGAATGTGACTAATTACCGGGGCACGTTTCGCGTGTTGAGTTACAGAACGGATACGAGAATTCGAATTTCTTAATGAGATTCGATCGCCCGACAATACAACTGGATCCCAGTTCCTTTCTTCGATCCTCTTCAGTTGACTCGGGGTCAACTCCCTCCCCCTCGACTTCAAAAGGTCCCGTATACGCGTGGGATAGGCGAAGTATGGAATTCCAATCCAACCACACCATTAAAACGAAGCTTCATTTGGGTACGTTCGTTTCTGAAGTACCTACGTAACTGACATGAGGCCACACGTTCGCGGCCGATCGTCGAGCGAGTCGCTCTCCCTCCCGTCGAAATCCTCGAGTAACTTTCATCCCTGTTGCATGACGCGCGTCCGGCGAGGATTGGTCTCAGAATATATTCAGTGGTCTGGAATGAATAAGTGGTTATCACATCGCGACCGCATGTTGCACAGACATCTACCCATGAGTCCGACTCCTCTTTTGTTAATAATGCTTCAACGAAACCCACGAGGGCGAGAGAGGGGCGTTCAATATTATTACATTATCTTGGTGGCCAATACCAGGAAAAAGGAAGAGGAAAAGGTTAGAAGCTTCGGATGCGCTGTCGTTTCTCGTCACTTCATCCTTTTTATTTTTACCTTTTTAAAAAAGTATTTGTATAAGTTTTTATGTGTCTGGCTTGTACATCTTGGTTTCATTTTGAGCGGGTTCACGTCTTGATTTCAAGAACGCACGGTTAGGTTTTCTGGACCGGTTCATTATCAAGTTTATCATAACAAAAGTTTCACTTTAAAATCAATTGATTATATAAAAGGTAATTCATTTATATTTATATATTAATTTATAAGTTACTAAATTTCCGACGTGAGAATTAAGGTTTACATCCTTCAACGGCCATCCCACGTTAACGTGGAAGAACGCATGAAAGCAAACTTGCTTTAGACTTTTGATTCATGATCATAACAGAAAATAGGTGTCTCTCGAATGTATCGTAGCCGACCATCGGTCGCAACCAAGTCATTTCAGTTCTAAGAAACCGTGTTCCGACAGGTTCATCACTGTTTCCTTTATTACTAACAACATGCCGAAAGACAAAAATCTAACACCATTTTTTACTTCGAAAAAATATCAATTTTGAATTAATTTTGTGTTTTGTCGTTAACTTAGTTTGTTATATAATTTTGTCACTAACTTTTGTTTTTATTTTAATTTTGGTCAATCTTGAATTTTATTGCGCGTAAGCCAAACAAACCTTAATAGACAATTTTCATTTATCTACTAAAAGAGAAAAAAATTAAAAAAAAAGGGAAATAATATTGAAACATTTCATATGTTTTTCTATTTAAAAATTTTGATGGACAAATAAAGTGAATTGAAAGCCGAAGTTGGACGATAATTGTTGATGCTGTAAAAATATACCAAAATCGATGAAGGTCGGATGATGTTCTATTATGGGGCTGCAACTACGGGTAAAATGGATTATGAGGCGAATGAATGAGATGTTGAAAATCTACTATTATAGGACACGGACAAATTATATTAAGGTCATATTTAGCTTTCAATAGAAAAAATTCAATATTTGCTAAAATCAAAATATAAAAAAAATTGGTGACAAAATTATATAATTAAGTTAATGACAAAACATAAAATTGACTCAAAATTGAGGTTATAAACGTATATTTTGCCTTTTAGTTTTTTTTTAAGTCTTAATCCGCTGGACATCACGTACCGAATCATCTAAACTAAGCTGAGATGGTAAAGTAAGCAATGGGATCCCTTTTTTGACTCGGTTGACTCGGGCCTAACTCCCATCTAAGGCTTGTTAATTTATGTTTTTTATATTTCGTGAAATGTGATAATATTTTTTAAATTTGGTAAATAATGTTTCAAACTTGGCGTTTAAAACACCGACTTCTCCAATTTTTTAGGCAAACTCGGTGCTATAACCACTGACTTCCTTAAGAAATCGAACTCGATGTTCAATCACCGAATTATGAGCATTATATGAAAAATTTTGAAAGTTGGTGTAATAGGTTGCGAAACATTTTAAGATTATTTTTTTAAACAAAACTACGGAAATCAAGTGGATCGGGCACTCAGTAGCCTTCCATTATTGGTATGTAACCCAAAGATATCGTTTTTGAATTTAAGTGTTGGCCAGTGACTTTGGACTCTTCCTTTTGGTGGTGGCCGGAAAAAGTTTGATATTATGTGAATCGGGATAAAAGTGGGGTACAAAGGGATGATGAATCAATCACTTGTTATTCTAATGCAGATGCAACTTTCCCTTGCCAAAAGGTATTAATTATCATCATGACTCAATCGCATTGTATGCCAAAATTTTCAACCCTTCCCATATATCATAAACCTTCATGGATTCCAATTCACACAACGATGATTTCACACGATGTTTCTGTCTTGTGGCTTCGGTTATTCCATCCCGCCATCTATTTCCACTTACTCGCCACGTTAAGCACGCTAACTTCGCGTGAACCTCACGTTACATTTTTCCGAGGTAAATATCCAAAACCCTCTCAAAGTTAGTTCTCATCAGTTGGCCCAGGTGCTCGGTTTTGCGAGAATCGTAAGCGTTTATTTGGTTCGACGAGAGACTATTTAAGTTAAAACAGATGTGTGGAAATGGTTACTCCTGCAACCATGAAAATTGAACAAACTCAAATCAACAAACATGCTTTATCTCATCCGACAGCCCATTAAGTAGGAAAGACATAAAACTTTGTCGTCTCCCCTTAAAAGTTAAATCTTTTTGACTCGGAGTCAGTGGATACCCGTGACAAACTTGTTCTGCAGCAGGCAACGCTGACTGTCCTAAAAGCTCGAACTCGTAGGTGAAAGCGTGACATGCTATATATTTTATTTTCAACAAAACTCAGTGGGTCTTTCAAGTAATCCATTGCCCCACTAGACATAATACCAAGACTCGTTACGCCATGATTTTTCTTGGTAAACCTCAACCTCGAATCTCCTTTAACTTTTTCTTTTTTGTTTGAAAAAATATCCTGTCCTTTTTCCAAAATGCTGGTTCTAGAGTTATATGGTCATACATGCATGAACAATGAGATAGACTTCACGTGGAAAAAAACTTTGATATAAGGAAAGAAAAAGCGTCCCAAATACATCTCTTTCGTGTACATACTTTAAACAATAAGATACATCTTTTTTTGTTACTACGAATTTTCTAGACCGATTCAAGGACTTTGCTCGACTCAAACTCCAGTACATCCTTCTTAGTGCCCGTATTCCTTCTTCTACTTCGGAACAAAAATCCCATACATGAAATGGAATATGAGTTGGGTGCTGCCTAACATTCCTTGGAGAGGAATAGTTTTATAATACAAATATATTATTCGTAGACGTGTCATCGTGACCGACAAATTAGAACAACCATGTTTCACATGGATAGACATATTCATCGATATAATTATGCCCACATAAATTTTATTGTGAAGCAATGACATCGACATATAAATTTCAATCGAAATTATTGATTCACTTTCGAACTTTAGGAAAATTTTCCAAACCGAGTATTATCTCCATACCTTTTTTTTCCTCCGAATCAGGACAATTCCTGTCAATTCGTTCACATTATGTCACGAGCACGGTTTATTATTATCTATTAACGAATTAATTATATGCACACAGAGAACAACGCATGACTTTCATCCACAACAGTGCCCATCACTATAATAATAGTTTATTTGATCACTAACTGGCCGTTTGGTTTACGGAACGAGGAAAGGAATGAAATGTAATGACGAATGAAATGGAGTTGCCAAAGGTATGCCCATTCCCTCCAAATTAAATGTAATGGAATGAAATTCATTGCCATGTTTGGTTAGCCTTAAATGAGACGGAATGAAATCGTCATTCCATTTCATTCTGCCTCTCATTCCTCAAACCAAACGCCCCGTAAGAGTACGATGCTTATATATATATAATAGGTAAAATATATATTTATAGTCTCACCAACTTTCAGTTTTGGCCTTAACTTTTGTTTTTAAATTAATTTTAACCAATTTTGAATTTCATCGGATGAAAGCCAACCAAATAAGACATTAATCGACAACCATCTACAAAAGAAAAAAAAAACTTGAAAAGGGGGGAAATAATATTGGACTTCATAATAAGGTTTTCTATTTTAGTATTTTGATTTGTTGGATCAAGTGGGTTGGAATCTAAAGCTCTGGTAATACTGATGCTATCAAGAATTCGAATGACGGGTCAGTTGTGGGACCATCACTGCTAGAGTTGCACTGTTAGAGAACGTAAATCAGATTATGTTAGTCTCGTTTGGCTTTCATCAAAAGAAATATAATATTGTCTAAAATTAATATAAAATGTTGGCCATAAAATCGTACAATAAAATAAGTTCAGGCCATGATCCAAAGTCGAGACTATAAATATATAATTTACCTAAATAATATCATTTGTAAACGAAATTTCATCGATCTAGACACCCACAAATACGTTCATGGTACGACACGATACGGTACTTTTTCGTCCTAGCGTAGAAATAGAGTCCTAGGGTTTTGTTGGTACACAAATTAATGGGGTTAGAGATACGTTCCCAAGGTTCGTGTATGACATAAAAATCCCCCCTCCCCTTTCCAACTATATCATTAATCAAGATGCCGATTGAAGACAGACCGACCCAGTTTCCCTTTCCCAACACCAAATTCGCCCTAACCCGATCGTGTTCGTGTTCACATACATTCATTCCCCCCTGATTCAAGCACGTGAAATATTTTCAGTATAAATACGCAACGCCCTCCCTCAGTCTTAGAACACATCAAACAGACAGCAAAAAGCTCTTACAATCAACCTCGGCGCCTGAAACCTCACTCTCCTTCCTTCCCGCGCGAGATACCCCATGAGGACGATGACGAGCGGCGTGATCGCCTTCCTGATCCTTGTGGTGGCGATGACGGCCACACCCGGCGACGCCCGCCTACAGCCCGAGGCCGTGGCAGATGCTCTCGTCTCCGCAAAAGGGACGAAATGGGCTGTCCTCGTGGCGGGATCTTCCGGCTATGAGAATTTCCGGCATCAGGTGAAGTCCTATCCTTTCGACCGACAAGCATGACTTCGTATTAAATAGTTTTTTAGTCTTAGTTTAGTTTTTCGGGTGGAAAGCATCAATCATACACTAGTAAGTACGTTTCATCAAATCGCCATATCGGCCCCACCCCTAAGATATTGCAAATCGTTCAAAATCTCTTACCAATGATTGACGCTTGTGCTCAAGCTGAAACGGGACTTAACCGCGGCCTTGGTTTGGTCCTTGGATTACTTCCCCGGCAGGCCGACGTCTGCCATGCCTACCAGATACTCAAGAAGAACGGGGTGAAAGACGAGAACATCATTGTCTTCATGTATGACGACATCGCGAACAACCAAGAAAACCCAACTCCCGGCATCATCATCAACCAGCCTGGCGGCCGCGACGTCTACAAAGGAGTTCCCAAGGTATGTAGTAACAGTTGATCCCTCTACTTACACCTGAATGATGGGTGAATTTGCTTTCAATCGGTCGACTGCTTCTAGTCATCTTCATTGCATCCTCCTTATGAGATAATCAGGGGTAAAGTAGTCATTTCACGTCCTTGATGCTGATGTTTCAACTCTGTATGAATTGAGTCCACTGCTAATTAATGGAATGCTTTGTTGGTTGATTGATGATGACCAAAGTCAAATGCTTGGAATGAACCCAAAATCGTGATCCTTGTCTGTCTTAATTTCTCGATCACAGGACTATACTGGCAGTACGGCTACGGCCGCAAACTTGTACACGGTTCTGCTCGGAAACAAGACGGCCCTCAGCGGCGGAAGTGGGAAGGTCCTCAACAGTGGCCCAAACGACAACGTCTTCGTATTCTACGCTGATCACGGCAGTCCTGGTCTCATAGGTATACATTGTATATGCACATGGTACATGGTGGAGGATCAGGTTTTGTTTCGTTCTAACCCTGTTCTATCCATCCTTTAATCAGGGATGCCGGTAGGCGATGACGTGCACGCGAAGGACCTCATAAAGGTTCTGAAGACAATGGCGGAGATGAAGAGGTTCAAGAACATGGTCCTCTATGTGGAGGCTTGTGAGGCGGGGAGCCTGTTCCAGGGGCTGCTCCCGAGCAACATTAGCATATACGCCACGACGGCCTCAAACCCCGAAGAGAGCAGTTATGGGTACTACTGCCCTGGGGACGATGATCACCCCGACGTGAAAAAGTATGGCACGTGCCTCGGTGACCTGTACAGCATTTCCTGGATGGAGGATTGGTAATGAACTTGTCAAAACAGCCCAATGACCACAACTAAACACTGGATTAGGAACTAACGGCGTGTTCCTTCTCGAGTGCAGCGATGTTAAGGACTTAAGAAGCGAGACATTGAAACAGCAGTATGATTTGGTGAAGAAGAGGACGAACTTGTCGCACGTCATGCAGTATGGCTACATGGGCATGGTTTCTAATTTCCTGTCGAGTTACATGGGTGAGAGTAGTACAAAGGTCTTCTCCCCGGTTGATTCGATTCAAGAAGCAGCGTCGGCTTTGGCCGCGACCTCTGGCTCAGTCGTCAGCCAGAGAGATGCTGACTTGATCTATTACCAACACAAGGTAGTAAAGGATATGGTAAGCTGAAGAAACAGGGGTTGGATTTGGGCATCGATCCTGCATCACGGTGTTCCTCTTGTTTTTTGTAGTTGAAAAATGCCCCAGCCGGGTCCGTACAGAGCATAGAAGCACAAAAGAGGCTGAATGCCGAGATTGCCAGGCGTCAAAAGGAAGACAGCAACATCAACCTCATCGTGAAGCTCTTGTTGGGCGATGCGAAGAGCTCCTCGGCCTTCAACGCCGTCAGGCCAGCGGGACAGGCCCTAGTCGACGACTGGGATTGCTTCAAGTCTCTTGTAAGCCTCTTCCCTGGCGCACGAAACCACACATCAGTTTCTTAACAGAGTTTTCTCACTGGGAGTCGTACGCATTTCCTTTTTTAGGTAAACACATACCAGCAGAGGTGCGGACGGCTGTCAACCTATGGGAAGAAGTACACCGGGGTAATGGCGAACCTGTGCAATGCCGGGTTGAAGAAGGAGCAGTTCGACAAGGCGGCTCTCCAGGCATGCTCAGTCGCTCCCTAGGAAACACTACGGTTTTCTCGCCAAAACGGCATACAATACAAAATAAGGGTGGTGGAAACTTGATGATGTTGCATGAAAAACAGATAGTGATGGACTGGTGTGGTGAGCAAAACACCATTATAAATTGATTAGCAAAATCACTTGTGTAACTCTACCAATGAAGGAACTCTAATTAGGCCTCAAGCCCCTTATTTGGGATCCAAAGCCCATTACTTCTCGTCCTCTCAAGCCGGGCTTCTTGGCCCATTTTTTGGTTATTTTACGTATTCAGAATCAGAATCCATCGTCACTAATACACTCACGAAAAATTACCATTTGAACTAAAAGTTTAATGGTTTTTATATTATACAGTTTAACATGAAATTCTTCATCCATCTTCTCCGGGCTTCTGTTAAAGTGTTCATATTCTTACGTGGGTATTAGCGATCTAACAGAAGCTATAGATCCTTAAACAAACAATGAGTAGGAAAAGCATTCATGTCTTGTCTTAAATCTCACGTAACATGATTCTCATCGACACCCCCACATGATTTCCTCTCAACACAAGCAAGAGTAGATTTAGGCTTTGTCTAGTGTCCAAATTAATGAGTTAACGAGTCAGGCCTCACTCCATTCCCAAGGGCGATATTGCATTAAGTAAAGCCACTATACATTTAGTCGGCCGACGATCGACAGACGACGTGGTTTCCAACACCACCATTCACCTCCGATCGTGATCGTGTATGTGTTCCGAATTCGCATCATCATTCCACGTCTTACGAGCTACATAAAACAAAAGCACTAAATCATAGACGGTTCGTTGCATTTCCATTTTGTATCCGGGACACGTTCATATCGTATGGTCATACCGTGAGTAAGATTTATTTATTACTCGAGTAATTTTATCGTGTCCTTGTATGGAATCCTGGGACGAAATCATGGTAGGTTGCGGCAGAAAATATGGCAAGTTTTGCCCGACTTATTCCATATAAATAGGCTTCAGTCTTTAGTAAAGTTCTCGGACAAAGCACCCGATACGCATGAGGATGACGACGAGCAACACGTTCCCCTTCCTGATCCTCGTGATGGCGATGGTGGCAGCACCCGTGGCGAATGCTTTTGCCACCGGCAACGGGACGAAATGGGCCGTCCTAGTGGCAGGATCGTCCGGCTACTGGAATTTCCGGCATCAGGTAAAGTACTTTCCTTCCTGCCGACATGCATGGCTTTTAATAACGAGACTTAATAACGGTCTTGGCCTCGCTCTTCGGTTACTTCCTTTGCAGGCCGACGTCTGTCATGCGTACCAGATACTCAAGAAGAACGGGTTGAAGGACGAGAACATCATCGTATTCATGTACGACGATATCGCGAACAACAAAGAAAACCCAACTCCCGGCATCATTATCAACAAGCCGGGCGGCCCAAACGTCTACAAAGGAGTTCCGAAGGTATATACTCAATGTTATGATTTGCTTGATGAGGGGTGATTTCGCTGTTATTATGCATCTTCGTTGCATATCTCTTATTCGTTAATCAGAGGAAGAGTAGTAATTTCGCAACCCCGATATTGATGTTTGGAGCTAATTTACAAAGTCCTCTGTGAATAAACGGAACGCGTCATCGGTTGATCAATGCTGAAAACTGTCGAGTGCTTGTAACAGACCTGAAATCGTCGTCCTTGACTTTGGCTTCGCAGGACTATACAGGAGATTCAGTTACAGCCGCGAATTTGTATGCAGTTCTGCTCGGAAACAAAACAGCCCTCAGCGGTGGTAGCGGGAAGGTCCTCAACAGTGGCCCGAACGACAACGTCTTCATATACTACTCTGATCACGGAGGTCCTGGTGTCATAGGTATGTATTATATATGCACACTAGACATGGTTAGGATTTGTTTTACCCTGGCTCCCTTTCTTTAATCAGAGATGCCAAATGGCGATGACGTGAATGCAAAGGACCTCGTAGAGGTTCTGAAGACAATGGCGCGGAAGAAGAGCTTCAAGAACATGGTCATCTATGTGGAGGCTTGCGAGTCGGGGAGCCTGTTCGATGGGCTTCTACCGAGCAACATCAACATATATGCAACCACGGCCGCGAACCCCGAAGAGAACAGCTACGGGTGCTACTGCCCTGGAGACAGTGATGATCACCCTGACGTGAGAAAGTATGGCACATGCCTCGGCGACCTGTACAGCGTTTCCTGGATGGAGGATTGGTAATGGAACTTGTCAAATCAAGCAACTGATCTCACGATTAAACATAGGATTAGGAGCTGATCGTGTGTGTTTTTCGAGCGCAGCGATGCGAAGGACTTGAGAACTGAAACGTTGAAGCAGCAATACGATTTGGTGAAGAAAAGGACGACCTTATCGCATGTCATGCAATATGGTGACACGGGCTTGACTTCGGATTTTGTGTCGTCTTACTTGGGCGATAGCCCTCAAAAGGTCTTCTCCCGAATTGATTTGATCCATGAAGCCGCTTCCTCTTTGCCGGCAACTTCTGGGTTGGCCATCAGCCAGAGAGATGCTGACATGATATATTACCAACATAAGGTCGTAATGGTTGTGGTTAGCCAAATACAGAGGGCTCGGATTCAGACATTGATCCTGACGGCACAGTGTTCCTTTTGTTTTTGCAGGTGAAGTACGCCCCAGCCGGGTCCGTGGAGAGCGTCGAAGCCCAAAAGAGGCTAAGCACAGAGATTTCCAGGCGACAGAAGGAAGACAGAAATGTCAACCACATCGTCAAGCTCTTGTCGGGGGATTCCAAGAGCTTGTTGGATTTCGAAACTGTCAGGCCAGCCGGACAGGCTCTTGTCGACGACTGGGATTGCTTCAAGTCTCTTGTAAGCATCTATCCTGGCGCTCGAAAGAACACGTCAGTTTACTAACAAAGATTTTTTCTGATTGGGTGTTTCGTCCTCTGTCGCTATAGGTGAACACCTACAAGCAAAGGTGCGGACGGCTGTCAACCTACGGGAAGAAGTACACCAGGGTGTTGGCGAACCTGTGCAATGCAGGGGTGAAAACGGAGCAGTTCGACAGGGCGGCTCTACAGGCATGCTCGGTGGCTCCCTAGGAAACCACAAGGATCTGAATCCCAAGTACATACAATATAGAATAAGGGGCTGTGAGAACTAGATGTTGCAAGAACAATAGGAAGAAAGAATGGGCGAAAACCGTTGCAGATTTAGAACACACCAAAATTTGTCCACTTGTTGAAGAAAATGTCAATAACAGGGTGTCTGATCTTGCTCAAATTCTACCCTTTCGATGCGTTTCTGTTGTTAGTGTTCGTGCCGATTTCATTTCTTCATCCTGTTCTGCTTCTACCTGTAGTATTTTGATAATATTTATGATGATGGTGGCTTTTCCCGAGATCCAGCTTGCTGGCCGAGACCCTTCCGCAACAGCACGATGGGGTGAAGGATACGACGACGGACGCCCATCTGGGCGGAAATCACGAAACAGAATCCCTGAACGAGCCGATCCAAGCGGCCACTTCCTCCTTGCCCAGAAAAGGATTCGCCACAGTGCGAGGATAGCCTGCTCGGTCCAAAGTCCTTATATAAGTTAATAGGAAGTGATTGGTGTTTCTGAACTTGTTAAGAATAGGCTCCCCTTAATTCTGTCGTGGATTGAACGAAGCCAAAAGGGTTTAATGTAAAATTTCATAAATGAAAACACATAGTATTTCACTATTCACTTAATATATTCGAGCTTTTAGAACAGTTGGCATCGATTGTATAGCCCGTAATGAAAAAATTAAAAAGAGGCCACCTAGATAAATTTGGTGAAATCCACTTTACGAATTTTAAAACTATTTATCTTATTTCAGAAAATATTTTCTTATATAACCTTAATTTACTACTTGACATTTAACATGTTCCGCGTAAATTCCTTACATAAGATAGAGCTTATAACACATCACATAGTACACTAATCAAATTTCATTACATGTCACATGAACATGTTCCCAAATCCCATCATCATTCCACGTTTAAACCCGCGAAACTACATGAACCAAAAGTATCAAATCATAAATGGTATATCATATTCTCATTTTGTATCCGGACACGTTCATATGGTATATGGTCATAGCCGTCACTAGCATTATTACTAGAGTAACCTAATCGTGTCCTTATATGAAATGTTGTAATAAAATCATGGCTGGCATTGGAACAAACTACGGAAATTATAGCGAGCTTTCCCACGTCCTCTTCTTACAGCAAATATTTCCTTAGGACGAATGCTAATAAACATCTAAATTATGACATTAAGATAGGCTTCAGTCTTTAGTGAAGTTCTTACAAAGACGGGTTCGACGTAGATCGGCCCGGTCCCCGTTATCAGAGCATGTCATTGTGGAAGCAATGTCAGGTAGCAACGGCGGCGGCGATAATCATCCCGTTGTTGGAGAACAAGGGGTGCATGCCTTGTTGATGTTTTATGATTGCCTTCAGGGTATGATGTAGGAGATCAATCATGTCATCTTAAATATGGTGGAGTGTGATCGATTGCTAGAGCGAGACCTTGATTGGAACGAAAAGATGGTGCCGCGGAAATCACTTGTTCATGGCCAACCGATTGAGAAGCCCATCTTGGTCAAAACAAAGGAAAGATCGGAATGTAAACCCGAGATGACCCAAAGAAAGAACATGTCCGTGGCCAATCGCTCGATATTTCTGTTTCGATCAAACTAGATAATAGTCTTATCGAAGTGGCGCCAACGAGGGAGATTGCTCGTGGCCAACCGTTCGTTATGATTGTTCGTGAAAGTAAAGTGACCTCAATGAGGGAGTACGTTCATGGCCAATTGTTTGTTATGACTTTTTGTGAAAGTCGTCGACTGGGAGTTCATCAAATGACATATCTGGATTTTCTCGAGGTGAGAGGGAATGATGTAGGGCGAAATGTCCATATTCGATGGGTTTTCGATTCAGGAGAAAATATTATTTTTAATAGATTTTATTATAATTATTTAATTGTAGTATAAGATCATTTAGATTATCTGTTAAGATTTTCGGTTTAAAAATTTAGATAAATAGGGTTGAGAGGTTATTTTCTATGCAAAGAACAAAGTTAGAACAATGAACTAACTATTCACGTTATTCTCTCATAAGCCTCGGGCTTAATGGTGGTTCGCTTCCACGAGTTCGACATAGATCGATCTCGGTCCCCGTTTCCCTACGTGAATTGGTATCAGAGCAAGTCATTGCGGAAGCAATGTGAGGTAGTAACGATGGTGGCATCAACCATCCTGATGTCGGAGAACAAGGGGTGCTGGCCTTGTTGATGTCTTATGGTCGTCTTTAGGGTATGATTCAGCAGATCAATCGTGCCATCTTAAATATGGTGGAGCGATGCGACCGCTTGCTTGAGCAAGACCTTGATTGGAGCAAAAAGATGGTGCCCCAAAGATCACCTGTCCGCGGCCAACCGCTCGAGAAGCCCATCTTGGTTAAAGCAAAAGATCGGAATGTAAACTCGAGATGACGCCAGGGAAAAAACATGTCCGTGACCAATCGCTCGAGATTTTTGTTTCGATCAAACCAGAGAATATTCTTACCAAAGTGGCGCCGATGAGAGAGTATGCTCGTGGCCAACCGTTCGTTATAACTGTTCATAAAAGTCGTCGGTTGGGCCAACCGTTCGTTATGACTGTCCATGAAGTCGTCGGCTGGGTCAACCTGAAAGTTCATCAAATGACATATCTGCAACCACATGGGATGGAATGCTGGAGAGCAAATTGTCCATATTCAATGGGTTTTCGATCTCGGAGGAAATAAAATTTTTAATAGATTTTATTAGGTTTATTTTATTATAGTATAAAATCTTTTAGATTATTTGTTAAGTTTTTGAGGTTTAGAAATTTAGATAAATATGATTTTAGGTTATTTTCTAGACAAAGAAAAATGTTAGAATGATCAAATTTTCCCGTTTTTCTCTCATAAGCCTCGGGCTGTTCCTGGATTGGAATGCATGATTCGCTTCCACAGGTTCGACGTAGATCGGCCCCGGTCCTCGTTTTCCTGCATCAACTCTACAACGTGGCGGTGAAGGAGCACTTTGACATGGCGACTCTCCAGGCGTGCTCGATCACTCCCTAGGAAAACCACAAGGACGTACGATGTAGAATAAGAAAGAAAGAAAGGCCTATGTGGAATCAACAAAACCATATAACATATCTGTTGGATCGTTCAGGAACACTAAGATGAGAGTGAATTAGTGTTTATAACTTTTTCGTCATTTCTCAATGTAAGCGGAAGCGTACTGTATCACAGCAGAGCGTTTCTCATAATGAGATCTGCTTCGCTATAACCATTACGATTTGTCGAGTAGGTTGTCGTACGGGTGTTGCGCGATCGTAATGGACACAGTAGTTTATAGTGGTTCGGCCTTAATCGACCTACGTCCACTTTCTACCAATGAGGTGATTCCACTATATAATATAATGAGTGCAAAGATCCCTTGCACTAAGCGTTCGGTTTCTCAACAAGTGAGATTTAGAATCCTTTACAAAAGAAGATCACTCATGGGTAACAATTAGCTCCTCACACAGTAGACGTCTTCTCGTTTCCAACAAAATGATGCTCACACTCAGCAGTTGGTATAGCTCAATGGATTCCACACCGAACGTTATCACTCAGTCGTAAGTCTGTCTATCAAAGCACACAGGCAACGTTATGTTAGAGTATAAATCCTCAGATAATAACCTTATAGTGACAGAAGGACTTCTCAGTGAGCAGTTCGTTTCTGATTCACATCAGAGGATTGCTTCAGCACTTAGTCGTTCAGCAGAGGATTTCCACATAGTTTCAGTATCTTCTCAAGATGAGCCTGTAAGTACTCAAGAGACGACCACAAAGATAACCACTTAGATCACAAAGAAAAGCCAACAGAAAGGTTTGGTTCCTCACTCAGCGAAACATGACTTCTCACTCTGCGAAGTCGCGGTATCCGTCCTACACTTAGTTCGGACATGCACGGTTACCACAGTCGTGACTCACTGCACTGCACACCCAGTGCCTAGGGTGGAATTTTTAGCTCTGGCGGCTTCCACGCAACCTGCTCTACTGTCCCTCTGTATCAGGAGGTCGAGGCTTATGCACGGCACCCCTGTGCTCGGGAGGACCTCTTTCCACTCCGGCAGCGTTCCTAACTCCTGCTCTACCTTGCAGGTATGAGACTTCTGGCGCGCACCCACAAGTGTGTGTCTAACTGCTCAAACTCCGTCGGTTCGAGACTTCCATGCAAAAAGACCAAACAAGAACGGCTTATTGCTGATGGGTCAGCAACTGATTATTGAATTCAGCACATGTATTCACTTAGTTTCCCTCAGATGATTCGCCAGCCGATCGTTGAACGCACAGAGGACACTCACTCAATCCCTCTCCCGACGATCAAGGTCGCACTCAGCCCTTGACACCCTCACACGCAGCTTGTAAGAGATAAGAACCAGGCGATCACTTAGCACCTTCCGCTCTCCGCCAATCCTCAAAGCTTCACTCAGATCACTTATGCTTTGAACAACCACTCAGACCACACATAATTGTTTTTTAATGTGTGAGTGTCATCTGGTTTTAATAGGGAACGAAATAGATATTTTGTTTCCCAATTATCCGACTCCAGCAAACTGTGACCAGGTTCAGCGAACATATGCTCAACGGTCACAATGACCAAGAAGGAAAGAATTCATTGTCGACTTTCCTTATCCGTATGATTTGATTCAATCATCATCGGAATGATGTCTGATTGGGATTTCATTCATTGGCTACGAATCATCAGGAATAACAAAATTCCTTAGCAGGCGTATAGATAAGATATGAAATAACATATTGCTATAAATAGAGATTTTATTTCCAAATCTTTCTCAAATGTCGCTATCTGATCCTCACACGTGATTATATGAATCAGATAAGGTAATTAATCATTAAATATGATAAAATTACAATAAATAAGTTGGAATAATAATTATTCCTTCATTTTGGTAATTGTAGCGCAGTAATGCAGTACTATTTTGTTGTAGTGTAGCAATACACTTCTCCAGCGCAGCGACACACTTCTTAAGCGGTACAGCAACACATTTCTTACGCATATGTCAGAATAATATCTTAATGCCTTGTGTGATTTTTATGGAAAAACTTCATGGGAGGTGTCCAGATACATTAGGACGATTCCCGTTGATTGACTTTCCTTATATTGTTTCCAAATCTTTAATTGAAAAGAAAACATTTTGATTTTGAGTTGCCTAATAAAATGATTTGGAAAATCCTTAATTAATCTAGTGTATTTAGACATCTCAATATTCGTTTTAAATATATTCCGAGATAATCTGAAATATATTGTAAAAGGAAATATTATTTCCAAATCCAGTGAGCAAGCATAGCAAAACAATAACGACTTACTATAGTGTAGCAACGTATAGCTTAGGCTCAGCAATACTTTGTTCAAGCTCGTCACTAAAGATAAGCGAAGTATTACAGCAACACATTACTATGAATTTATAATATAGCTTCTCGAGCTCATCATCAAAACCAAGGTTAACAATATCAAAAGCCTTCTTTTCGGAGATATAATCCATATAGTTATAAAATCAGCATTAGTGTGGAAATATACACTCCTCCCTCTAACTAATTCGATTAACACGCCATAAAAATCAAGCGCCGAAAAGAGGAAAGAGTTGCGTCAGGAGGCGAAGGACATGTGTAGACGAGGCGTGGCCTGTGTACATTGCCAGTTCTTTGTTCGTTCTCTCGCTGGTTGGTTGTTTACTTTGCTTGTTCTGCTTATTTGGAATCGATTTCATTTCTTCATCCTGCTCTGTTGCTACATGTATTTTGATTTGTTTGTGATGATGGGGACGACTAAAAGAAGCTACTTCTGCCAATATCAGCTAGCGGTGTGCTCGTGGCTTATGGCTGGAGCCGTCGACTGGCTGAGACCCTTCAGAGATGGTACGATGTGGTGAAGGATATGACGATCGACTCCCATGCGTGTGGGAAACCCGAAACAGTATCCCTAAACAAGCCGATCCAAGTGGCCGCTTCCTCCTTGCCCAAGAAAGGCTTCACGGAGCGTGAGGCTAGCTAGCCTTGTCGCTTATGAGTTGCGGGTAGCAATGGGGACGCCCGGAAAGAAGGATTGTTGATTCTTGGATACACAACACACCTCATCTTCTGTTTTGTAGGATGAGTATGCCGGGGTCGGGCCTGCGGAGAGAACACAAAAGCGGAGGAAGACCTGAATGCTGAGATCTCTCCAGGAGGCAGAAGCAACAAAGAGACACGAACAACATCAAGAACTTACTGACGATGGATGCGAAGATCTAGTCCGCTTTCAATACTGTCAGGCCATCGGAAACGGCTCTCATCGACGACCGGACGCCGAAATGGAATCAAATCCATTACATTCCGGACATAGTTTCGGAAACCAAACGCGTCAAAAGTCCTCTCCGGCTAATAGAAAGCGATCGGTTAAGGGTCTCTCCCAATGATTCCTCCGACAAATAACAAGGTAACAAAAGTTTTATCCAATTTGGGAAGCAGCAATGCGCGATGGACCACAATCCTTGTTTTTCGCCTTGGAAACGAGATATTTATGTGACGCTGACACACAAACATGTGACAGAATCAAAATATTTGGTTCGACACCCACTTACCTTACCCTTGTGAATTAAATTGACATTCCCGTTATCTCATTATCCGTATATCGTCATCTTGGGCCTCGTAATTGAATGCTGCGTCGACGAAAGTCGTCGTCACTCCGATGGAGCGTCGATAATGAATGTTGCATCAACGAAGGTCGTCGTCCTCGCTGTGGTAACGGAACATATCGAGGCACTCCGGATCGAAGCAACCCACCTACCCTTGTCATGTTAAGCTAAATTAAATGGACATTCCCGTGATCGTTCTCATTATATCATGATGATCAAACTCCATGCAAATAATAATATAAACACGTGGCTTTTTCGCACACACCCGTTAAAATGTTGTTGCTAAACCAGACGGCTTCGAAGGTTTTCCTCACACCCTAAAACCAATCAAACAAACACACCTCTGTCAGTTCACTTCAACACGGAACTTCAACCCCAGTCTGAAACGAACTCTTGGAAGTTATTACAAGAAGTCCTCGGGAGCTTAATCAGCCATTACACCAATCTGTCATCTCTCTGCTCGTGTCCGAAGTCCGACCGCCCGAATCTCATCGAATAAAAAAAAAAGCCCCCACCCCAACCCGGAAAGTTTCTTCCCTCCCATCTTCAAAAGGTGAGAAACCGACAAGCCCTACTAGTGACCCAAACCCACTTTGCAAATCACCCCCTTTCGATCTTCCCCCCCCCCCCCCCCTTCAAGATCCAAACTTGACGCATGATTCGGTCCCCCCAGCTCCGGAACTGAAATGGGTCGTTGTCCTCCGGCCAAAGTCTCCCCGTCCCTGCTCGCATTGCTCCTGTTGCTGGCCGCTGGAGACCTCGTCTCCCCCGCGGCTGACTACATGACCCTCGTCTACAAAGGCTGCGCCAGCCAGTCCTTCGTCGATCCGACTGGCGTCTACTCACAGGCTCTCTCTGCCCTTTTCGGCTCCCTTGTCTCCCAGTCGACCAAGGCGAAGTTCTACCAGACGACCTCTGGCACCGGCCAGACCTCAATCACCGGACTGTTTCAATGCAGGGGCGACCTGTCTGCCTCTGACTGCTACAGCTGTGTGAGCGGCCTCCCGATACTCTCGGACAAGCTTTGTGGCCGGACGATTGCGGCACGGGTCCAGCTATATGGTTGCTACATGCTGTACCAGGTGGCGGGGTTTGCGAACGTCTCTGGGATGGAGATGTTGTACAAGACCTGCGGTGGAAGTAATATCGCAGGGAGTGGATTCGAGGAGAAGAGGGATACCGCATTCTCTGTGCTTGAGAGCGGAGTCGTGAACGGCCATGGGTTCTACGCAGGGAGCTACCAGTCGGTGTACATGCTCGGGCAGTGTGAGGGAGATGTTGGGGACAGCGATTGCGGGGAGTGCGTGAAGACTGCAGTGCAGAAGTCTCAGGTTGAATGTGGGAGTGCCATAAGTGGGCAGGTCTATCTGCACAAGTGCTTCATCAGTTACAGTTATTACCCCAATGGGGTTCCGCAAAGGCAGACCTCGTCGCCCTATTCCTCATCGCCCTATACCTCGTCCTCATCGTCTGGGGGAGGAGGAGGAGGTATGTCTTGCCTGTAGTAGCCCAGATTCTTGAGGAAATTATTCTTGTAATCGATCGATAATACCGGGGATTGCCTTGCCTTGCATTGATAGATTAGGCTGTCCTTTCTTGTTGGAGATTATTTTATTCGATTGAGGTCGTTGCGTTGCGTTGTATTGGATTGATGGTGAGGCAGGATCAGGTTCAAGCACAGGGAGAACAGTGGCCATCATATTAGGGGGAGCAGCTGGTGTCGGTTTCTTGGTGATCTTCTTGTTGTTTGCTAGGGGGCTGACAAAGAAGAAAAATGGTAAATATTATTTAACTTCAGTCAAATGTGCAATGCTTTTAACAAGCCTGAAACTTTCTTTCAATGAGCTCTCGCGGTGGCCCATTTGAACTCACTCGCTTAACCGATTCTAATTGACCCTTGGCTGTGTTGTTTTCAGATTTTTATTAGGTAGGTGGTTTGGTAAAGGCATGGTATTGAAGAGTCATGTGCAGCTAGGCTCCTTTGTTGAAGCGGATTCTTCCCTTGACGAAGAAATCAGAAATTTTCTTATCGTATTTCCAAACGGCATCAAGTTGAGAAGATTGAATCAAATGCATCTGTTTTCAAGAAAGGCAAATAGTGCAAGAGTTCATATCAGTTATTACAGCAAGGACTCGAGCCCTGCCTAGACAAGGTTCTACAACCCCTCCAATTTTGTTTTTTCTTCTAGGAGAGTGTAGCTTCTTCAATTTCCAATTATTATCATGTACTTTGATCACTAAATTGTTCCCCCTCCCAAACACCGTAATCGGAGCAACGTATATATAATGTTTTTAGTTTATCTGGCTCTTCTTTCCTTCGATGACTTGTTTACACGGAGAAATCCACAAAAACATGTTTGAAAATCTTTGGCTGAAGTTTATCTGATTAAATTAACACTAGCCCTTAGTTATAGGGACATGGCCTGTGACTTCTCCTTATACTTCTGATGCAAACTAGGGATTATGTGTTTCTGCTTGGATACCTTACTGTTAGTGCCTGCTCTTGCGTAATTTGTCATCTGAGTTTAATCCCAACATATTTTCCATGACATTTTCAAGTAGTGTCAATTTGTGCTGGCATGTGGCTTTTTCGATTAAGCTTTTTTATGCGAAAAAGTCCCCGACGCTTCATTTTCTCGCAAGCAATGGAAAGCGAGGACAACCATTGATGGAGGTGAAAGTCTAAATTAGTACATGGCATTTGGACAATGTTGGCTTCATGGAGACAGTCGGATTAAGTCTATAGATAATTCGCATGACCCGAGGTTGTCAAGGCATGAAATGTTGCCCGGATTTCCATCTGATATGTACATTGCAAATGTTCTTCATGCTAGAAACTCCCTGCCAGAGATGTGCCTGCTATCTTTACGCAGAAGCTAGGCCATCTTTCATACACTTGGTGGCTGGAGTCGAACTCATTCAAAGCACCCAATTCATTGTAATCTTGGTCCACGATCATTCTAAGCAACTCCTCCACATCCTGCATCCTTATTACGATCGCTTCCCTTGAGCCAGGCTCACTCTCATGGCTCGTCCGTCCAGCTCCTGTTACAAAACCAGACGACATGAGTCAGAAAACCATACATACAACCTCAGGAGGGCATTGTTGTGGCAAAATCTGTGCTGATACAGAAGGAAGAAGCAAAGTATCAAGAGGCGAACCACCTGGTCTCCCCATCATAAAGAACTCTCGCCCCGACCACGTCCACATATTCTTGGAAAGCCTTCGTCAAGCTTTCAGATGTTAAAGACCATGATAGGTTCCCGACGAAGAGCTTGTACTCAGTTTCTGGGTACAACGGCTCTTTAGGCTTTGGCTTGTCCGAGAAATTCACCCTCAAGGTCCTGCCCATGTACTCGTGAAAGCATCATAGTCGCGATACTGAGTCAGGCTCTCTGGAATCAAAGCAAAGAAACACGAGGAGGAAAGAGAGGAAAGAAGACAGGCATACTCTGCCATCAAGATTCTCGATAACCAAGTTGCAGTTTTCGATGTTGCTCATCGTCATGAATGCAAAGCCTCTACTTCTTCCGGCTTTCCGATCATATAGAACCTATCAAGAGACCGAGTTCTGATCATCATACCAATACTACTTCCATATCAGTGCAAGGAAATCAACCGAATGGGCACTGTTACGAGCTAGAACATCGAAACTGACGGGATCGGCAAAGATCTGAGGATGAGTTACCTCAAAAAATAAATATTTTTCGGCTTCCATTTGTTGCTTTGAACATG
Source organism: Melastoma dodecandrum (assembly GCA_029817715.1). NCBI lineage: Eukaryota > Viridiplantae > Streptophyta > Magnoliopsida > Myrtales > Melastomataceae > Melastoma > Melastoma dodecandrum. Next base: position 104,668 of record JARUPY010000102.1, on the reverse strand, counting down.
GAAGGCAATTCAAGAGCGCTCGAATGGTTTAGTTAGGGTCTGAGAAGATGAATGCCCTGGTGATTTTCGGGATTGGTGGCCTCATTTTTCATGACTGAGGAAAGCAGGTGGATTCCATTTTTTGGGATTATGGCACGGTTTGCTTCCTGTGCCGCAAACCCCCTTTGATTTAGTCACGTTTCGGGAATGCGGCATGTTTATTTTTTATTGCTCCGTATGACAATGATGCTTGGGAGCTGTGATCGGGTGGATGAACCCCTTCTCCAGATGCGTTGTACCCATTATCACCAAATTCATTCTTTTATTGACATCAAACTACATGCTTGTTTTTACTAAAATTTTGCATGCGAAAACTACATTAAGGTTTTTATTCCCCGGTAAAATTTTATGATTTTTGGACGAGCATATAAAATGTTATGATTTTTCTCACTTTCGTCGTCTTATTGAAGTTTGAGAAAATTGCATAGGATTGATTGAATTGCTCCTCTATTTTCTCGAACATTCTACTTGCACACTTGCATTTTATTTTTGCATGTACACTGAGCATGCAAGTTTGGATGGATCGTCGCCAAATTTTCGAAGAATTACTCGAAGGCACGTGTATCATACCGCGTGGATCTTTCCGCGCGTGTAAAAATTGCGATATCAAGACGATAAAGCGGCTCCAACCGTCATCTAAGGTACAAGGGGAGGTGCGGCAGGCCTCCCCGAAACATTTTAAATTCACTTGTAACGGATTGCGGGCCCAAGTGTATAGACCTGCAGCCCTTCCCCGTCCCTTTTATCTAAATAATTGGATGTGGATGAGTGTGTTGTAGGCCCATTAAGATTGTTGTCGCATGTCTGATGGTTTTCCTAAACAACCAACATGAGTTCGGGTCCAAACCCTGAATCGGGTCAATCACCCGTAAAACATTTATATGAGTCCGGCCCAACTCCCGGATCGGGTCCAACGCCCGTTAAACAAAAGCAAACCGTTTGGAGCAAACGTTACCTCCTTTTCGCATGTTAGAATGTAAAAGATAGTAAATATGAATCCCCGAATCCTACTCTTGTTTTCCGACTTAAACCAAACTTTTAAAATTAAGTCGGTGGCGACTCTGTATAGTTTACCTAGGTTAAACAACAACAACCATTTATGGAGCCATTTTGGATGAGGAACTGACGACACGAGCCGCTCCCGAGTCCTCCCGAACGGTCCTTTGTGAGGCCTACACGTAGCCTTTTGCCTATCGCCTTCAAAGAACTAGAGACGGTTGGTGAAACGTCGCGCAGGCCCATTTAGGAACCAAGGGAGGGTTCAACCCAATTCCCTTCCGCAGCGTTCGACATTCGAGTCGTGACGTCGACCGGTTGGGCCTTCGTGTAGTGGACCCGGATCCTCAGGTCGTCCAAACCGCTACGCGCGTGCTAGGCCGGAGGACGCGCGTACAATTAATATACTCAAGGGTCGCCTGCCGGAGGTTTATACCGAGGAGGATGAAAAGCTGTTAGGTGTTTATCAGAAGGCCTGGGATTTGTTTGTGGATGGGTATGATGAGAACGGGGAGCGGATTTACGACCCTACCAATGGCGGGACTTGCCATCAGTGCAGGTGTGACAATGTTTTGATCGCCATTTCTTTTACTGCAGGTAAAGCATTGTTCTGCAGTTGCTTGTTTCATGACATCGATCTTATGAAATGGACAAGTACCCATATTTATTTTAATCTTAGTTCATGAGTTGATTGGGGAGAACATTCGGGTTTAATGGGCTTAACCTTCCTTTGGATTGAGTTGCGATTCATTGAGCTCATAGCATTTTCGTAGAATTCTTTTCCTGTTCTGAGGCATGCCGATGCCTACTATATGCAGGCAGAAGTCGGTCAGAAAGCCCGCTGCAGCAAATGCGGGACAGTTCAAGGCCAATTTTGTGGAGATTGTCTATTCATGCGGTAGGCCTCATTGCCGTTGCGCTTTAGCATAGCGAGGTTTCGCATGCCAAAACATCCAACCAATCATCAGCATATTCATGAAAATCTTTGCCACTTGATCGGCTTCCTATATACAGCATCAACTCTGCTGATAGACTTTTGTGAAACATGCGCTTTATATTTCTGCTGCAGATATGGTGAAAATGTCGAAGAAGTTAATGAAAACCAACACTGGATCTGTCCCGTTTGTCGTGGGATTTGCAACTGCATCCGTTGCCGCCGTTCGAAAGATTGGATGCCAACCGGGAATCTACACAAGAAGGTCGGCTCCTCTCTTTCTCTAATCCCTATCGAAAACAAGCATGAAATGTAACAGAGGGGAACATAAAACTGTTACAGAGTAGACATATATGCCCGACTTGTGGCATCTCCCTTATCGCGCGATTGGGAGAGGCGTCATTGCACGAGATTGTGGTGACCATAAATGTTCTTTCTTCAGGTGACACAACTGGGTTTCAGGTCTGTTGCTCACTACTTGATCCAGACTCGTCATCCTCAGATACAAACAGATACAGCCACCGTCGACAACTCCCCCAAAGCAACGGCTAAGGGACAGATTCAGGGGATGACAGGACGGTATAGCAGATACGCCAGGCAAAAATGGGTGACTCCGGGACTTTTCTTTCTCCTTGTCACTGCAACGTAGAATATCCGGACGGCGTACATAGTTTCTGGGGCGTTTTTTCTTCTTTTAGCTCGGCACGGTGCGTGGTTAGCTTCTGTGACGACGGGGGCAATGTTGTGAGACCCTTATCGAGACGATCAAGGTACCTATCATGTGTCCTATGGCGTGTGTTGCTGAAACTTCCCTTTTCCGTCTAAATTATTCTCACGCTTCGTCGCATCATACGACCACGACTGTCTCTGTCAAAAACTTTACTCAAAACTATTATTAATGTCCGACTAATTCAAAACTCTATCAGAACTTTTGATTTCGAACATTCCCAGCACGTGAACACACGAGGAACCATATTCTAAGACGATAAGTACTTAAGAGAAGGAATAACTGTGGAAATGGAAGTACACTAACAAAATGATATGATCTCAGGTATCATTGTTATCCGGACAAACGTTTATTAAGACAACTTGTGGGAGATGTGTTCGTCCGAGAGGATTACGACAGCCACAAACCCTTCTTTTATCTCTTCTTGTATCTTTTTTTGGTTCTATTCCCGGTTAGCGTAATCCTCTTCCCACCTTTCTCCTTTCATGTAATTTGTCATCCTCGTCGTCTGCAAGAGAGCAAAAAAAGTCTCATTCCCGTCTTACTTAGACTTTTGCGTGTAAAGCCCGTGTGTTTTTCCATAGCGCGATCCTCCTCTCTCATAAAAGCATTTTAGTACGGAGTCCGGCGATGTTTGGTTTATATTATATACTTTAATATGCCATTCTCGAGTAGAATTAGACCGATATTTTTGCTCTTATTCCTTGGTTCAAATTTACACGGGCTTCTTATCCCTTGATTGAAACCCATGACTGCTCTGATACGATATACAAATATTATCGTTTAATCTAAAAACTTAAACTATAAATGAAGCTTGATTTATATTATATAGCTTGATATTATGATAGACATGATTCAGCGTTTGCTAACGTAAGTCAAAATTCTCGTGACTCCGCGGAAACGGGGTGTTCAGGAAAAGCGAGAGACGTACGATGATACGAGGTTAGGTGCAGAAAAGATCAATTACAAGTGGTCCGTGTGCATATAATCTTTTTTTTTTTTTGCTTGAAGAACCCAACCTCGCATAAGTTCTTTAGGCCAAATAATGTGTACCGAGGTTGACAATATTCCTCTCCCATTACTCTCTCGACCTTTGCTCATACATTTTCAACTTCAAAATCATATTTGTCAATGAGTTGTGTGAATCAAGAAATTCCCCCTTTTCCTCTTCCTTTTCCTTTCCTCGAGTGTAGTAGGCGAATGTCGTGGTAGTTGTTTGGAATATGACCATTAAGTCTTTGCTTAATACTCCCGCGTAACATTTTACGAAATAAGTCGGTTAAAACAATATTCTCTTGACTAACATCAAAATTACTTGAATAATTAAATAAATTCGATATTTAAAACACCAAATTTTCCTTAAATGATTTAAATCCGATATTTTTAACACGAGTTTCTTATTTTGTAAGCGATCCTAATGTTTTTAAACCGATTTCTTATCATTAATAAATAAAATATTTACGTTTACCGAACTTTTTCGTAAATTATTTAGCGGAAGACGTCCTTGGAGAGGGAAGAAAGAAAGAGGGAGGAAAGGCTGCGGCTGACCATAAATTCCGGGTTGACACAAACACACTAGAAAAGACAGAATAACAATAGCAATAATAATAATGATGATGATGATGATAATGATAATAATATTCCTTCAATTCCCTCTAACTTTGGCTTGGAACTGGAAAGAAAAGCTATATATAGATTCTTCTCCTCAATTTTACTTGGACAACCCATCTCCTCTGTTTTTCTTACCTCATCAATCCTTAACCTTAACCTTAACCTCTTCTCCCAACCAAAAATTAAAAATAATAATAATAAAATTAAAAAAGAAAACAAACAAGAGGACAACCCAACACCCACACACACACCCACCAAATCTCTCATCGTGTTCTTACAAAATCATCCATTACCATGTCACACTCGACAAGGGAAGCCTTAATTTGTTTCTGTCGGGAGGTTTTGGCCTGCAGAGATTGAGCTTGTGGAGGAGCTTCTTCTAATCAAAAAAAGACATGTTGAAGGATGATGCACGAGACCACCACCTCCCCCTCGTACTCATTTTTCTCCTTTTTTTTTAGCCCCTTCCTTTCGAGCATTGTCATTGTCTGAGATGAATCGCGCGGCGTCTTGCTCCTTCCCGGGATGGTTTCGAATCATGCACTTCGCGTGGAAGTTTTGGTTTTCGAATCTTTTCTGAATGCGTTCTTTTCTGGAGGTTTCGGATTGTTTTCCGTGATCCGAGGCGATGCTGATGAATGGTTTCTCGCAGGAGGAGCTCCTGGGCACGTTGAGTGCTCAATTGCTCGAGTACTGCGACTCGGACTTGATCGGAGAGACGCTAGGGAGCCCCAGGGGGAGCTTGGAGCCGAGTTATCAATGTTCCAATGATCCTGCCAACTTCAGCCTCCCCCCTGATGGGGAAGCGAAGCATGTTTCTGCTGGGGATGTGAAGGATGCCACCTCGATGATAGGAGGTAAGGAGATTGACGGCATGGGTAGCCTGTCGACGATCCTCAACGCCGGGGAGGAGGATGATATCTTGGCATCAATCGATTTCTCGACTTCACCTTCGGTTTACGGTGCTGCCCCTGTTACTGCTCTGGAATTTCCGAGCAATCCATCCGAACGGTACGCCTTTTCTGCCGTGCAGCAGCAGTCTGCGGTTATGCCTGCCAAGGTGGCCATGAACGGGATGGCTCATTTCCCAAACGACCCTGCCGGAGGTCTCGATGTTACCCAATTGCCCTCTGTCGTCGATGTATGCCTATCCTCTATGTCTTCCTGTAACTTTCTTGCCGCCAATGATATGGGGATGAGTTTCATCCACCCGAACATGAACGGAGCGAGTTTCTTCTCCGATGCCTCGGGACTTATCATGGGAAGTATGTTAGGGATCAACAGCGAAATGCAGACCCAGGATTTGGATTACTTCCGAGGCGATGCAGCCAGCAGCGGAATCTTTTACCATAACTCGCAACCCGGGATGTTTAATCCCGGAGACGTGCAGGTTCTATACACCTTCCTCGGACTTTTCAATGTGCATTTTCATTTCGTGAGATTTCGTCTCCCTGTTTTCTCCATAGGTGATCGGTCTCGAGAGTCAGAATTCGCTCGGCGGGCACCCGACTTCAACCCCGTCACTCCCGACAGAAATCTCCAACCCTGATGATGGCGCCGCCACAGTCAAGGTGGGGAAGCTCTCCCCAGAGGAAAGGAAGGAGAAGATCGACAGGTATATCAGGAAGAGGAACGAGAGGAACTTCAGCAAGAAAATCAAGGCAAGCTTTCCAGATTCGGTTCCCATCAAAACGTAACTTCGGCTGCTCCACGACGCGCTTAACTTGCTCTGGTCTCCCGTCAAATCTTGCAGTATGCATGCCGCAAGACCCTAGCGGACAGCCGGCCACGCGTAAGGGGAAGGTTCGCGAAGAACGACGACCCAGGGGAAGCCTCAAGGAATGGGTGCGGCAACAACAGCTCCGACGGCCATCACGAGGACGATTTTGACGATGAGGTTAGTTAAGCCCTAAGCTACCCCCATAGTTTCTCGACGCGACGCTGCTAAGCGTGACGATAGAATTTTTACCTTCTTTATTGCAGGAGAATAATCCGACAACATCAACCACGGCATCGAGGCCGACGACCGAGATGTTTGGGCATGTGAGTGGAACGAGCAACTTCAACTGCAGCTTCACTTACCCAATCATGGACCTCAATACCTTCAATGACACCCAAATAGGCACTTTCTGAATCACAAACCCTAACCAAATCTTATCATCTAATCACACAAACATGACATCTGTTGGGAGGAGCTCCTTTCATATGAATCTTAGGTTGTAGGATTACCCAGTAGTACTACTGCTATCGTTCGTTTTATGCCGCGACATTTGTTCTCGTTTTCGCGAACGCGTCCATAGCGAAAGGACGCGCTCGCGTAAAACACTGCATAAGGTTTTACGCAAGTTTCTCTCTTCTTTCTACGGACGGTGTAAGGAAATGGGCGGGTGTTTTCAAAAATCTGCATAGAATACAAATAAAGGAGGGGCTCTGCCTGATCATAACATAACGGTCCGAACATTAAAAGTGTCGGAAGAATGGATGGTTAGAAAATAAGAAAACTCAAGTGGAATCACTGCCCTGCATCTCTGTCCATTACTTCATTTAAATTACAGTGAATCCCGAATCTAAATTGTCGTATTAATTTACGAAGTTCATTAGTAAGAAGCCGCTCGGACTTATACGAGATCGTACCAAAGAGTTCCTACCATTCATTCACTGGGTCTACCACCTCACTTCCCATCCCATGTTCCTCTCCTGTTCGTCAATACGTGGCTTACACAATCCACTCCGTCCTCGTCGTCAACAATTGATGACTTCCATTCTGTTAGTCCTCTCTCTCTGCTCAGTATCTGCATTTTCCCTTCCTTGTCCTTCGCAAAAAGACTACCTTTTTCCTCCCTCCCTCTCTCTCTCTCTCACACACAACTTACTGGGTCGGTGTCTTTTTCCTTCGCAGGGGGGCTCCATTATTACTCATTCCCCTCGGCATCGGGTGCTCTGTGTTTTTTTCCTTTTGCTCTTTGACCGACCTGATTGGTATCCCGTTCAGGCTTCTGGGATTCCTTCCACTGGAGAAAGGAGATTCTGGGTCACTGGGTTATGCTCTGAATGAGGTCAGTTCTCTGCAGTGAGAGGTGGTGGTCTGCTTCTTCATCTGGCGCTTGATTTGGGTTTTTCTGTCTGCAGTTGGGTTGGTCTTTGTGGGAAAGCCAGCGGAAGTGAAAGATTGCGGATTCATTCTGTTTCTTTTGTGGGTCACGGTGATTTCTGGGTTTTGTTACTGTTGTGTTGTCAGGATTTCGGGAGTTCCGAGATTTGTGCAATTTCTGCGGTCCCAATACGTTTGATGTCTTTGGGAAATCTCTTCCTTAAATGCCTTATGTCGCCTTATGTCTGGTTAGATTTAACGCCTACAAGGAGATTGCAAAGAAAAAAAAACGCCTGCTGATGCCTTGTCTTGAGTGGGCTGTGTTCAGTTCACAATTGTTCTTGTTCTGGGAGGATTTGTATGTTTAGGAATGTGCGATGGTTTGTCTACAGGATCCCTCTAGCTTTGCGAGGTTGCTAACTAGATAATCGTAATGGTGCAGATTTCTGAAAGTGGAGTTCCGAATGGATGAACAGTGATTGCTAACATAGTGTATGTGCTTGTTATGGAAAGGTCCCGGATGGCTAAGGTGGAGTTCGAGAAAAGGATTACCTATGGAAAGGATGATGATTTTGCTGGAAAGAAGGGGGGAAATTTACGTACTGTGATGCCGGGGAAAATGGTCAGGAGAGCAATCTTGGGAAACGCTTTATACTTGAATGTCGTAGAATATCCCCGAGGCAAAAGAAGCATGAAGTCTGTGATCGTTCCGTATTCTCATGCTTTCGGAGCCAGGATCCCGAAAGTTCTGGTAACTCTGGATGAGAAGTATATTCGGTACTGCATAAACGTAATTCACCTTGGTGCCGCAAAAGCAGCCTCATATGACATCCCTTTCGGACCTAGTGCTTCTTTGATGGGCTTGTTAAAGGATGGTTTGTATACAGGGTGCGACCTCAAGAGCTGTGATGTAGGTGATGATTGCAAGGGATTAGACTTCATCCATGTCGACGAGTCTATAGTGGGTTCGATCACAAAGAGCAGCATTGTCGCGAATCTAACGAGGAGTCCGTTGTTCCGATATTTTAATGATCTGGACCGTAATGATGATGAGATGGAGGCAAGCAGGAATTCAAAGGGTAATGAGTTGGCATTTCCTGCTTGCTTGAGTATATGTTCATCCGAGAACTTAGAAGGCGATGCACCTATTCCACCGCCATTCGACATTGGGACAGGGGCAAAACACACGAGGTTTGCATCGACATCAAGCACATTCTCTCTCAATTCAGAACAGTCATCTTCCTCCTCTTCATCCTGCTGCTATTCTTCGTCGACAATTGGCACAATTTCACAGGGGATGCTCCGTTGCGCCTGGAATGGAGGCGTTCCGCATTTTGCATTCTCGCTAGATGATCGAAGGGAGTTATACATTGCTGAACCCATGAAGTTTGAGAATTCCAATGTCCGACCTAGTAACTGCCTATATCTCTTCTATTCAACGATCCATGGTCAAAAGGAGCTGGTTGCCCATCACCAGGGGCTTCAGCTTGTTGGCAAAATGAAAGTATCGAGAACATCTTGCCTTGATCAAAGTAATTTGAGAACTTTGGATACTGAGTTTGTATTGTATGGTGCTGGCACGAGCCATGATGGAGAAGGGTCCACGCGAGTGCCGAGCACTGCCCCAAGGAAAAGTCGAGGTTTGTCAAAGAAGGTGGTGGAAGCATTCAGGAGGGGCCATGTCTCCAAACAAAGGAGTCTCTACAGACTTACTGGTGGGAGTTTCATGTCGGATATTCATTCGGCCGAGCTGTGCCTAGATGTGCTTGATCCGTTGCCAAATAGGGATGACCTTTTGGGAGACTATATTCCTCCAAACCTTGAGTTGGCTGCAATTGTCACAAAGGATCACGTGAAAGAGCATCGGCAGGTTGAAACTGGAGGTTGGGGCCTGAAATTCCTGAAATATAACAGCCTCCAGCCAGAGATCTGCGTTCCAAGTACCACAACACCTTCTGATACTTTCCATCTGGATTCCGACAGCTGCTCATCCAGTATGAAGGTAATTATCCCTGCAGGTATACATGGAGGACCACGAACGCCAGCCGGTGGCCCGTCTAGTCTATTCGAAAGATGGAGGTCTGGGGGGCATTGTGATTGTGGTGGGTGGGATCTGGGTTGCCCTTTGAGGGTTCTGAAGACGAGATCGGATAAAGAAGAAAACTCACCTCTGTCCAAGGAATTCGATCTGTACCTGGAGGTGGGTTCAGTGATCGTCTGACCATTAATTCACACGCTCTATCGGTTCTGAAATTCTCCTCGGAGTTAAAAACTCATCGCATCTGTTTCTTCTTCTTCTCACAGGGCATGGAACATAACCTTCCACTCATAAGGATGACAAACATCCACAACGAGCTATACCTTGTTCATTTCAGATCGAATCTTTCCGCCCTGCAGTCTTTCTCGATTGCAGTCGCCAACATTCATAGGCAAATCCCGGCTCTCACTGAGTCGAGTTAAGAGACGCTACTACCTGTCCCATAACATATAGAACAGGGGGTCGGTTCATTTCAAAGGCTCGATACAGGCCAACATCTTACCTGTGGATGTCTTTGTTAATAGCTTTTTGGGAGCTTAGAGATCTTCTTGGTCTTGCAGAGTCCACCCCAAGTGCTTCGTTCATGTTCTTTTATCTATTGAATGAAGTATATATGCTCTTAGATGTCTAAGTCCATAGCTTGATTATATTCATTCAAACTTGTTTTGGGTAGCTTAGAGATTTTCGAGTGAATTCTCGGTTCCTTTACCAATGTACTATCCCGTGTGGACATACATGCATGTATCCATTTGATCGGAACTAAAACGCTGCTCTTGGTATTTGACTGAATGCTTGAAGTTTTCAAAGAAGAGTTGCTAGAAGGAAGCCATTTCGTTATTTGGTAAGTCTATTTCTTCCATCAGCGAACAAATGAAGGATGAATAAATCTATTTATAGAATCGACTTTTGGTTCAATTTGTTGGTTTTGGTTTACTTAGTTTGTTACATAAAACTTTCTGTTTTTATATTGATTCCGGCTAAATTTGAATTTAATAACGAAAATAAAGTCTTAACAGAGAGTGTCATTTATCGATCATAAAAGGAAAAAATCGAAAAAAATAGAGAAATAATATTGATACATTCATGGTAAAAGCTATGGAGAAATAATATTGATACATTCATGGTAAAAGCTACCGTAGCCGTTGATATTATCAAGAATATGTAAAATCGGTAAAAATGGATCTGCTACTAAATAAGATGGAAAATGATATGAATAAATACGAGAAAGAGCGGTTAAGGGTCTACTTTGCAGATCAAACTAGACATGGTTTACCGGACGTCAAAATTAATATAAAAATAAAGGTTATAAAATCGTATAACAAGTCTATTAATTGCCTACGGGTACGGTGAGAAAACAAAAGCCCAGGGATAAAATTGTAATTGCGCATTCACCAGAAGAAACCCTAGAGCGCTCCTCCACTTCGTCCGCCGACCTGGTCGTCAGCCTCCTCCTGTATAATATATATAGGGGAAACACTTGCAGGGCCGACATCATTCTCCTCTCCGGGATTCCTCTCCCTCCCAACCGCCTGGAAAAATGTCGAAGCGAGGTGAATATTCTAATCTCAAAGCTTGCTCTCTAGTCGGAGATACTCTATCATGCACCTGTGTTATGTATGCATTGTGCTGATGCCTATGTTGGAGATTCTAAGGTTTTCAGTGTTTTGTATTTTAAAATTTGTAGTGCGATGTGTTGTCCTGCTGCTTTGGTGCTTAGTCTTTGTGGCATTTTTTTTTTGTGTTGTAGGACGCGGTGGAACCGCAGGTAACAAGTTCAGGATGTCGCTGGGTCTGCCCGTGGCAGCGACGGTGAACTGTGCCGACAATACGGGTGCGAAGAACCTCTACATCATTTCGGTGAAGGGGATTAAGGGGCGATTGAACCGCTTGCCGTCGGCTTGTGTGGGGGACATGGTTATGGCCACTGTGAAGAAGGGCAAACCTGATCTCAGGAAGAAGGTCATGCCAGCCGTCATCGTCAGGCAGCGCAAGCCGTGGCGCAGAAAGGATGGCGTCTTCATGTACTTTGAAGGTTGTTCTTCTTTTTCATATGAATGCGCTAACCCCCTTTGTTGTTTATTGTCGATTGTGCTCACTGTTTGTTAAACACCTAACACTTTTATGGTCTTTCTTGTGTTAGTAATCGACGAATTTTTCCCCTGTTGTGTCTCCTTTCATTCCATATAATATCTTACAACTGTGATTGTCCCATGGATGGTATTCTCCATAACTTGTATGAATTTCCTTAGTTTAGGAGCCTTCCCTTAACCAGACCTTAGTCAGGTATCTACCTTCCTTGGTGGTTGATACAGTTACGTGTCTGGAAAACCAAGCGTGTCCTTCGTTACAGGTGTTTTCGCCTTTCATGGTAACATCTGCTCCATTTGGGCCCAACATATATCATGATCATTTCTAATCCTGTTTGTACATCACCATAAACTTTATTAATTATTTTTTTTTTTGGCATAGTCTACTGTTACTCCAGCGTTTCTGCTGAATACATTGTTTATATTCACCCTCAAAAGCTTGCATTTTCGACCTTTTATATTCTTAGGTTGTGAAAATTTGTTCTTCGTTTTTGGAGTTTGGAATTTCAATCTATTACAATTCTGATTTGCTAACCATCTGTATTTTCTATGTTAAATCACAGATAATGCAGGTGTAATTGTGAATCCAAAAGGAGAGATGAAAGGTATATGTTAATTCTCTTTTCTCATGTATGGTCTTGCTGGGTGATGCCATTGTTCAGCTTCCCTCTTCCTATTCAAGATGGCAATGCCAAGTGAACCCATATAGGATTTGGCATTGGACTTAACCTCTACAAGCTCAGAATCCAAATGCTCTTTGATTAGCTGATTTAAGCTGCTACTGATACAATTCTTTTCTCTTCTTCGAAGGTTCTGCTATAACCGGTCCCATTGGAAAGGAGTGCGCAGATTTGTGGCCCAGGATTGCGAGCGCAGCAAACGCCATTGTTTAGTTTAGCGGGGCGGGGGGGATTTTGCATAAAGGTCTTCAGCCTTGGTGGTGGCAGATATCTAAGTGGGTTTAGGTTGGCCACTAGCTAGTGATTTTTGCATCAATTCTCTTGTGTACCAAATATTTTAACAACAATATTTCCCCTCTTGCCCTTGTTTTTTAATTTCAGTAAATTTTCTTTTATGTTCTGTTGAATCAAGAAATTGGCATAATGAGGCTCGACTTCAGCATGTCATCGGTAAGTAATTTGACTTCTCCTTAAAGTTCTACAATCGCATCAGTCATTCTACCATCCTAGTGAGATCGAGAATACTTCAAGTACTTAGTTTTCACGCAAGTTGAAGTGTTAAAACCGTTCAGGAGATGTTAAAGGTTTGTCTTAACAACACCGTCCCCACATACCAAGAGCTTTGTCTAAATGGACGTGCAGCAGCGGCTGCGTGAGAAGAACATGATGGAGGCTAACCAATGGATAGAAGACAAAGCAAAACCTTCCGTCGCTAAGCATCATCAGGCATCAAGTTTCCGATGCAGACAGGTAAATTTCAGCTAATGTTACGTAAACAGCACCCTGACTAGCTAGTTATCCTAGAAAATGCCACATCCGTTGTCTGTAACCAGATACAGAATTCCGATGAGGGCAAACACTCTTCCATACATGGCGATTATTCGTTTGGCTACCAGAATCAGGCTGGATACTGGAACAATAAAATGATACCTCTTCAAGATTTCTGACCCAAGTAACCCTTCAGCACATCCATCACAGCCCCAAAATCAGCCTTCACCTGCACGGGCGGATTCGCGAACCTGCATTCCATGCCATCGATCTCCTTCGAGTGGTAAGCGATCTTGCTCTGGGTGAATTTCAACCCATGGGCTGTACTAACAACCACCGTCCTGTCCCTGGGTCCAATTACCCCTCTCTCCCTCAACTTGAGGAGTGCTGTCAGCGCCACCCCAGTGTGGGGGCAAGTAAACATCCCTGTGCTATCTGCCTTCGCCATGGCATCCATCAACTCTTCCTCGGTTGCCTCCTCCACTATCCCGTCAGAGTTCTTCAGTGCGTGCACCGCCCTTTCTATTGAAACCGGGTCTCCTATCTGGATAGCTGATGCGAACGTGGTCCCCGCCTTCACGGACTTGAATTCGTTCCACCCATTTTTGTAATACAAGTAAAGTGGGTTCGCATTAGCAGCCTGAGCGCACACCAGCCTCGGTATTCTATCGACCAGCTCCAAATCCTTGCACATCTTGAATCCCTTATAGAAGGCGTAGATGTTCCCCAAGTTTCCTCCAGGAACGATGACCCAATCAGGCACCTCCCAATTGAACTGCTGCAGGATCTCGATGGCAGCTGTCTTCTGCCCCTCTAGCCTCAAGCTGTTGAGAGAGTTGGCGAGATAAATAGGGAGCTCGGCAGTGACCTCCCTGATCAATTTCATGCACCCGTCAAAGTCGGTGTCGATGCTGAGGACAAATGCCCCATTCGCGATCGGCTGCACTAGCTGGGCCAGGGAGATCTTATCTGCAGGGAGAAACACAATTGACGGGATGCCGGCAGCAGCACAGTAGGCAGAGAGCGCAGCAGACGTGTCCCCAGTGGAGGCACAGCCAACACCAACAACCGGGCGCTTGAGCTTCATCAGGCGGTTAACTTGGGACACCAGGACCGTCATGCCGAGGTCCTTGAAGCTGCCCGTATGGGAGATGCCACAGTGCTTAACCCAGAGGTCGTCCATTCCACGGACGTGCTGCTTACCGAACCGTTCAGCCCAGAAGAGGTTCGAATTCCCCTCGAAGGCCGAGATGATGTGGTCAGGGGAGATCTCGGGGAGGACCCACTCCTTCTTGGACCAGACGCCGGAGCCGTAAGGCCAGGTGGTCTTCCCAGTACGGGAATCGAACAGGGACCGCCAGTAGGCGCCGTCGTAGCGCCGGAGCGAGGACATATCATGGGCAACATCGAGGAGGGACCCGGACTGGGATCGGTAGACGATCTCGTCGAGCGAATAGGACTCGGTAGCGGAGGCGAAGTCACAGCCGAAGGGGACGTACTTGGCTGACAAAGGGATGGGGTCGTTGGGTTGAGAGTGGAAGTGGCGGATCGCCTCGTCCCGGATGTTGTTGTGAGTTGCTGCGGCGACCGCGGCGGCGGGTTCAGGAGAAGCGGGGGAGACGGAGCAGGAGATAACTGGGCAGGGTCTCCCAAGGAGGCGTGGGGCGGTGAGGTTGGCGTTGGATGGAGAAGGAATGGGGAGGAAGGAGTGGTGGAAGAGGGCGGTGGAGGTCGATGCCATTGGCGGCGGCGGCTGCTGGGTGCTGAGGGAAACGTCCTTTGGCTAATTGTTTTCCTGATTAAAAAGATGCTCGCACGCACGCACATAGGGCCAGCCAGACATACTTACTATATTATCTCTTCCAATCCTACTACATCCCTAACTTCATCTACTACATCCCGTTTCTTCCTTAAATCATACGGTAATAAATTTCTGAGTTTTCGCGTATAGAGTCAGTCCTTCACACCTATGCATATTATGCCCCCGATGCCGCCTCCTTCCTGTACTTAAAACAGCAGCTGAAGGTAGTAACCTCGTCACTCTGCATGTCCGAAGAGTATAGGATGGCGGCCGACCGAATCACAGGTGAGTTCCTCAAAGGATTCACCCATCAACTCCGATGGAGGGATCGGCGATGACGAGATGCACACAGGTGCCCTCGACCATCTCTCCGAACTGCTTAAAGTTTGGTGAACATGGTACTCAACTGGGCCGAATTTGTACAGGCCAGCCAAAAGGCTTTGGGTTTCATAGCCCTGCATATAAACCGAAGCTCGAACCATAATCATCCACTGACGTGTGCAGAATCAATCGAACATGCAATCGGAATCTCATTGAGGCTCATATATTTTCCTGTAGAGACTAACCAGCGCATCCTTGAGCGTCCGGCGAGGCCTTCTCGAAAAATGTCATTTTCCATGTAAAAGCATAGGAGGAAGTTCAAAATGTTTGAGATGGAGTCCTTCTGGTTTAGGTTGAAGGAGAAATGCGCTTGCTGGCGAAAGAAATCATGCCACTGGTAAATGGGTTTGGCTCACATCATTTTTTTTTCCGAGTTCTGACTAATTTGGACTTGACTCACGCAAGATTTTTGGCCATGATGAATGATCCTTCAACAGAAATGACCGCATACGATATGTTTCGAATCGAGACCATCTTGAGCGAATTCAAGCATCGTATTCGTAATAATTCCATCATGTTTGTTAGGATTTTGTGACCCGAAGTCGATTATATTGCAATTTGAAAAATATTAGATTCCGTCATTATATACGTAAGGTGAGATAATATATCTCTTGGGGGAATATATTGGATGATATTTGATTATATCACGAATATATTTACCTGTCAGGTTTCATATATATGTGGAGCCATAAATAGGTGTCAGTATACGAAGCGAATGAAAGACGAGAGAGAGTAAATCCTAAGAGCATAGAATAGGGATATACGTGTGCAAAGAGTGTGGCGGTAAAGAAATGGCGTGTGTTGAGGAAACACGGGAAACACTTCGGGGTTATTTCTTACCGGGAAAGCGGGATCTTGCACTCGGGTAGGTCGAGGAGGTTATAGAAGGTCTCAACCTAAAGTTTGTACTCTACTGAATATAGTGAAATCTTCTTCTCCGCTAGTGGACGTAGGTCGATTGACCGAACTACATAAATTCTTTGTCTCCTTACTTTTCGTTAACTTTCGATTGATAATCGAATCCGGTTCAACACGCTACCGAGGGCTTCCGCGTGCGCCAACAATTGGTGTCAGAGCTCAGTTGTGCAAATTCGAGATCCATGGCTGATGGCAAGTTCGAGATCGAGAAGTTGGATGGGAGCATGAATTTTGGCTTGTGGCAAGTCAAGATGAGGGTGCTATTGGTACAGGGTGGTTTGGAGAAGGCTCTTTCTAATTAGTCGAAGAGCGCTTCGAAGTTGACTTTTGACCAGTGGGAGGAGATAGATGCTAGAGTGTTATCGGCAATTCAGCTGTATCTATCCAACGAGGTTCTGACAAACGTGGTCAAGGAGACGACAGTGGCCGGGTTTTGGAGTAGGCTGAAGAGTCTGTACATGACGAGGACTCTAAGCAACAAACTTTTTCTTAGGCAAATGTTCTTCTTGCTCAAAATGATGGAAAGTATGTCCGTTAAATCCAACATGGATAATTGGTTGTCTGCATCTTTGGATTTGGAGAGGATCGGCGACAAGATTGATGAGGAGTTCCAGGCGATGTTGCTGTTATGTTCACTGTTCGCTTCATACCAGTGCTTCAGGGACAAGTTCTAGTATGGGAGAAGTGTTCTCATAGTTGACGAAGTACGGCCTGCCCTTTTATCAAAAGATTTGATTGATAAAGAGTTTACGGGTGAAACAGGGCGACCGATGACTGAGGCATTAAGAGTAAGTAGGACAAGATCCAAAGGTAGCGGCGGGGTAAGATGCTTCCATTGTGGTAAAAAGGGACACATAAAGAAAAACTACAGGAAGCTAGCAGGGAAGGATGAAGGATTACAAGGGTCGGCGACAATTGCTGTGTATACTATCGACAGTGATGCCAGAGACGGAGATGTACTAATGGCTCACGAGGTACAGACTGCTGAAACCGAGTCAGAGAGACCATCAGACAAGGATTGGATTATCGACTCAGGGAGTACTTTTCACATGAGTCCTCATAGGACGATGTTCACCGCATACTGTTCCACTACAGGTGGCGAGGTACGCTTGGGCAATGGTCACAAGTGCAAGGTTACAGGTGTGGGAACGGTTCGGCTCAGAATGAATGATGAAGATGCGAGATAATTGGCAGGCATCCGACATGTACCCGACATCACGAGAAATATTATTTCCGTGAGTGTTTTAGAAGTCAAAGGGTATAAATTTTACACTTCAGGTAGAGCCCTCAATGTTCGTCGAGGAAGGCGGTTATGGATGGTTGGGAGTCGATTGAAGGGCTTGTATGTTATGTGAGGTGCCGTTGTTGTTACTACTATTGGGTCTTCTGAAAGACGTCATGAACCTTTCAAGAGGAGTAATCAGTCATCGAAGAAACGGGATAATAGCTCGCGAGCACGGAGAAGCAAGAAGATGTGGATAGTCAAGTCCACCGTGGATGGGCTTGGATGTTCCGTTGACTAGGATCGTCGGAGCCTGGAGGAGAAGAAGGGAGATATTCACAGTTAGTCTTAGAGAAAGACCGGTACATGGAGCGACAATTCCTTAGACGTTCCATGGACTTCGGCCCAAGGTGGAGTTTGTTAGGATTTTGTGGCCCGAAGTCGGTTATATTCGATTTGGAAAATATTATATTCGCTCGTTATATACGGAAGGTGAGATAATATATCTCTTGGGGGAATATATTGGATGATATTTGATTATATCATGAATATATTTATATGTCAGATTTTCGATATATCTAGGACCATCAATAGGTATCGGTATACGAAGCGAATGAAAGGACAAGAGAGAGCAAATCATGATAGCATAAAAGAGGGATACACGAGTGCAAAGAGTGCGGCGGTAAAGAAAGGGTGTGTGTTGGGGAAATACGGGAAAAAATTCGGGGTTATTTCTTACCGGGAAAGCGAGATCTTGTACTCGGGTAGGTCGAGGGGGTTAGAGAAGGTCTCAACCTAAAGTTCTGTCATGTGACTGATATAAGGTGTAAGAGGAGAATGAAAAAAAGAAGAAGGGGGAAGCGAGAAGTGAAGTAACAGAAGGTGAAGATTGAAAAGTTAGTTACAGGCTGGTTAGTTACAAGTGGTTAGAGTAAAAATGTACAGTTGTATAAAATAGGAGAAGAGAGAACGGAAGGGAGGTTGTTGGTTGTTGTAATCTGTCTTCTCTGTTCTTGTACATTGTTCTTGGAGTGTTGAATACGATTGGGTTCTCGGGGTTATCAATCCATTCTCACTCTCTTGAGTTCTTCGGATTTACAATTCCTAGAACTCCATTACAAGTGGTATCAGTATAGCTAGATCCTGGCAAATCACTCCATATGGTAGTATCCACAAAAACACAGTCCGCGATGGAAGAGTTTCAAAGATCGATGAGGGATGCGTGGACGGAATTTTTTGCCCAACACCAGCAGCAACAGGGAGAAATGCGAGAAGAGATGCGTGCTCAACGGGAGATGATGCTGCGTATTACAAATCAGTTTCACGAAATTGGAGGAAGGATCAGCGAAATGGAGGAAGCGCGTGATATGCGACGTAACAGCAATACTGAATCGCCAATGTCCTGGTATCCTAACACCACGGGAGGTGCTCACTCTAACTTTGCTAGATTTTCTAAAATTGACTTTCCCAGATTTAATGGCGATGATGTGCAAGGTTGGTTATATAAATGCGAACAATTTTTCGAAGTGGATGGTACTGTTGATGAGTTGAGGGTGAAATTGATCTCAATTCATTTAGAAGGAAAAGCCTTGTTGTGGCATCAATCATTCATGAAAAACAAATAGCCAGGGATGTGGCCTACTTGGGCAGAGTATAGAATGGCTATCCTGAGTAGATTTAGCAATCAGCCATATGATGATCCTCTTGCAGAATTGATGAATTTGAAGCAGGTGGGTGGTACAGGAGTTCAGGAATATCAGGATAAGTTTGATGCTCTATTAGTGAGGACTGATTTGTCCGACAAACAGGCGATTAGTTGTTTCTTGAGTGGGCTGCAGTTAGAAATCCAAAATACAGTTCGAATGTTTAAACCTCAAACTCTATTGGATGTATATACCCTGGCTAGATTGCAGGAAAACACCCTTACTTCTATTCATAAAAGAAGTAGACCAATTCTGGAGAAACCAGGAGGAAGGCCTTATGTTTCTTATCAACAGCAAGGGATCAGTGGGAGTAAACAACCAGTTACAAGTGAGTCTACTACACGGCTAAACAGGAAGCAGTTAACTCCTGAATTCATTGCAGAACGGAGAGCTAAAAACTTATGTTTTTTCTGTCCTGAAAAATATTCTGTTGGACATAAATGCAACGCGCAGTTACATCAGATAGAGGTAGTAATGGAAGAGCGAGATGAGGAAATTTCTGAAACAGAGGAGGAGCCACACACTGTTGTTTCTGAAGAAATTACACCTCAAATCTCCTTGAATGCAATTACAGGTAATACTGCATATCAGACAATGAAAGTCACAGGAAGAGTTCGAGGGCATCAACTGAACATCCTTATAGACTCAGGGAGTACACATAATTTTCTGGATGAAAATACAGCAAAGAAGTTGGGATGTCAGATACGGGGCAGCTGTCCAATTTTGGTATCTGTTGCTAATGGGGAGACTATTGTTAGTAAATCAATGTGCAAAGGATTTACTTGGCAATTGCAAGGAGAAACCTTTATTGCGGATATTATGGTAGTTCCATTAGGCAACTGTGACATGATTTTGGGAATTCAATGGCTGTCTTCTTTAGGCCCTGTTTTATGGGACTTTCAACAACTTCGAATGGAATTTCAATACAAGGGGCGGAAGCATGTGCTTAGAGGAGGAAAGCAAGCTGCAATAAATTGGATAAGTGTAAAATAGTTACAAAATATGTTACAGAAGGATGCAAATTCAGCAGGTGTGCAGCGTTTCACTATTACAGTGCAATCAACTAAAGAATGTAATACGACAGAGGAGAAAGTTGATGAGCCAATCCTAAATGACATGCTGCAGGAATTTGTGGACATTTTTAAAGAACCTACAGCTCTCCCACCACATCGAGCATACGATCATAGTATTCATCTGAAGGAAGGCACATCACCAATCAATGTGAGACCTTATAGATACCCGGTGATACAGAAAGAGGCCATTGAAAATATGGTGAAAGAAATGCTGGCTGCCGGAGTAATTCGCCCAAGTAAGAGTCCTTTTTCGTCGCCAATTGTGATGGTTAAAAAGAAAGATGGTTCCTGGCGCCTTTGTATTGATTATAGGGAATTAAACAAATATACGGTGAACGATAAGTTTCCTATTCCCGTCATAGAGGAGTTACTTGATGAATTACATGGTGCTAATATCTTTTCAAAGATCGATCTCAGGTCTGGCTATTGGCAGATAAGAATGTCGCCAGCCGATATACCGAAAACTGCATTTCGCACACACGAAGGTCACTATGAATTCCTTGTGATGCCTTTTGGGTTGACTAATGCTCCCTCTACCTTCCAACACTTAATGAATTCTCTGTTTAAACAGTACTTGCGGAGATATGTATTAGTGTTCTTTGATGATATCTTGATATATAGTCAGAATTTAGTTGAGCATGTTGGCCATGTTAGAACAGTTTTGGATATTCTGCGTCAGAATACTTTGTTTGCTAAAATGTCCAAATGTGTTTTTGGAGTGAAGGAAGTAGAGTATCTTGGTCACATTATCTCGGGGGAAGGTGTCAAAACTGACCCGGGAAAGGTATAGGCTATGTTGGACTGGCCAAAACCAACAACTGTTAAGGAGTTGCGTGGATTCTTGGGTCTCACTGGATACTACAGGAGGTTCATAAAAAATTATGGTGTGGTTAGCAAACCTCTCACTAGCTTGTTAAAAAAGAATGCTTTTATATGGAATGAGGCTGCTACGGTTGCTTTTACCAAGCTTAAAGAACTGACGTCTACTGCACCTGTCTTGGCCTTGCCCAATTTCACAGAAACATTTGTTATAGAAACAAATGCTTCGGATATAGGGATGGGAGCCGTTTTAACTCAAAATGGCCATCCCATTGCCCATATAAGTAAGGCATTTTCTCAGAAGACAAGGAGTTATTCTACATATGAAAAGGAGTTATTGGCTGTAGTATTTGCAATGGAAAAGTGGAAGCCTTATGTGACTGGTCGGCATTTCCAAATAAAAACAGATCACTTCAGCTTGAAGTACTTATTGGAGCAGAAGATTACTACAGCATTCCAAAGTAAATGTTTACCTAAGCTTCTTGGACTGGATTATGAAGTGTTGTATAAGAAAGGAAAAGAGAATATTGTTGCTGATGTTTTTTCTAGAATGTGTGGCCATGAATTGATGACTTTGATACTTTCCCAAGTTAGCACTGATCTTAAAAGTCAAATACAGCAATCTTGGCAGCAGGATTCTCAAATACAACAGTTTCTTACAGCCTTGCAGCAAGGACAGCCAAAACTGCATTATTCTTGGAGGAATGGTGAGCTGCGAAGAAAAGGGCGTTTGGTCGTGGGGGATAATATTGAGTTACGGCAGAAAATTATCTCTCTCTTGCATGACACTCCAACAGGGGGTCATTCGGGAATGCAGGCAACACTTAAGAGGATTACTAATCTTTTTTACTGGAAAAAGATGAAGAAGGATGTCCGAACATACATTAAAGCCTGTGGAATCTGTCAGCAATGCAAACATGTATTGGAAAAACCAGCGGGGTTACTGCAGCCTCTTCCGATTCCTGAAGCTATTTGGACTGACACTCTATGGATTTTATTGAAGGGTTGCCTAAGTCAGAAGGGAAGGACACTATATTGGTGGTGGTCGACCGATTAAGCAAGTATTCCCATTTTCTTCTTCTTTGTCACCTTTTACTGCAGTTTCGGTGGCACAACTCTTTTTGGATCAGATTTTTAGACTTCACGGGATGCCCAAAACCATTGTTTCTGACAGAGACAAAGTGTTTCTTAGCGCTTTTTGGAAAGAATTGTTTAGATTACAGCAAGTTGATCTATTGATGTCTACTAGCTATCACCCACAAACGGATGGGAAATCTGAAGTTGTCAACAAGTGTTTGGAGACATACTTGCGGTGTATGACTGGAGAACGGCCAAAGGAATGGGCTCAATGGATTTCCCTTGCGGAATGGTGGTACAATACTACCTATCATTCTTCAACACAAGCTACACCTTATGAAATCGTCTATGGACAGCCACCAGCAGTTCACTTACCATTTGTGATTGGGGATATCAATGTGGAGGAGGTAGATCGAAGTTTGTCAGCAAGAGAGGATTATTTACAAATGTTGAAGTTTCATCTTAAACGTGCACAGGATAGAATGAAGAACCAATCGGATAAAAGAAGGGTGGATAGAGAATTTGACATTGGTGATCTGGTTTACGTTAAATTGCAGCCCTATAGACAGAAAAGTGCAGCATTCAGAGCTTCTGCTAAGCTATCACTAAGGTATTTTGGACCATTCTCTGTTTTGGAACGTATTGGTGCTGTTGCATATAAATTACAGCTACCTCAGGATGTCAAGATTCATCCGGTGTTTCATGTCTCTTTACTAAAAAAACATACAGGGCTGCCACCTGTTGTTTGCTCTATTCCGGAGATGGATAATCAGCAACAGTTAGAAGTTCGTCCAATTGCCATATTAGATCGCAAAATGGTGCAACAAGGAAATCGCGCTGTTACATATGTTTTGATTTAATGGTCCAATATGGATGCAGCTGATGCTACATGGGAATTGTATGATGACATTATAAGGCGTTATCCGGAGTTGGAGTGATTGTTGTTCTGTTGTCGTATTCGCTTGGGGACAAGCTTCAATATAAGGGAGGAGGAGTGTAGGGATGATGCAGCAGGAATATGCTGGAATTGGGAGTATGCTGGAATTGGGGGTGTAGGGATGATGCAGCAGGAATGTGCTGGAATTATGAAGTACAGGGAGAATGCGAATAGCTTGGGGACAAGCTATATTGTAAGGGGAATGGATTGTCATGTGACTGATATAAGGTGTAAGAGGAGAATGAAAAAAAGAAGAAGGGGGAAGCGAGAAGTGAAGTAACAGAAGGTGAAGATTGAAAAGTTAGTTACAGGCTGGTTAGTTACAAGTGGTTAGAGTAAAAATGTACAGTTGTATAAAATAGGAGAAGAGAGAACGGAAGGGAGGTTGTTGGTTGTTGTAATCTGTCTTCTCTGTTCTTGTACATTGTTCTTGGAGTGTTGAATACGATTGGGTTCTCGGGGTTATCAATCCATTCTCACTCTCTTGAGTTCTTCGGATTTACAATTCCTAGAACTCCATTACAAGTTCGTAATCCATTGAATATAGTGAAATCTTCTGCTCCGCCCGTGGACGTAGATCGATTGACCAAACTACGTAAATTCTTTATATTCTTATTTTTCGTTAACTTTTGATCCACATTAGAATCCGATTCAATACGCTACCGAATGCTTATGCGTGCGCAGCGCGCGTTGGTAAGCCTACGTCTCGTTCCTTTCACATATGTTGGCATGAAAACCCAAAACAATTTTGCCACGAAGGAGGGAGGGTGGGGTTGGCAGTCAGGATGAACAACGTCCAATCGATTCCCATTTTCTCTCTTACAACATGCGAAACTATCTGTCAAAGTCTAAGAAAACCACGAAACAAAAAACAACGTAAGATCTCTCCCCACCCTGACAAACAGGGGAGAGACTCCGGACGCTCCGAGGCTTTCCACCCTCGTCCCTTTCTTCCCATCTCTCCCCTCCCTCCGTCAGCTTCGTAACCGTCTGACCGACGTCCAATATGGGCTACCTGGCAGCCTGCGGCGACTCCTTCCCTGGGGCCGCCGATGATACGGCGTCCTCCCACGTCCTTGAATCCCCCTTCCCGAAGCTTGAGGGCCTGGGCGATGACAACCTCCGTGAGACCGCCTACGAGATCTTCTTCACCGCATGCCGATCCTCTCCTGGGTTTGGGGGGAGGAGTGCTCTGGCTTATTACACATCGGCAGTTTCGCAGGATGGGGGAGGAGGTTCACATGGCGCATCCGGGTCGGGGGCTCCAGCGGCGGCTTCAGGGGGAGGGAGACAGAACGGGGTGGGGATGGCGCCAACAAGCAAGGTGAAGAAGGCTCTTGGTTTGAAGATGTTAAAGAGGTCGCATTCGAAGAAGATGGTTTCGTCGAACGTCGCGGGGAGCTTGATGGGGGGGCCGTCGTCACCGAAGTGGCATAATGCGGGGGATGCGTCGAGCCCCAGGCTTGGGTACACCGTGCCGGTGGCCTCGAGGACGAGGAGACCGATGACGTCCGCAGAGATTATGCGGCAACAGATGCGGGTTACGGAGCATAACGATAACCGGCTGAGGAAGACGCTCATGAGGACTCTCGTTGGTCAGGTAGGTAATTCGACTCTTTTGTTATTCCGCCAAGTTCTTTGAATGGGAACGATTATACTCGTGTCTTTTGAATTTTAATTTGGGCTGTTATTGTATCAGATGGGAAGGCGTGCAGAGACGATCATCCTGCCGCTCGAGTTGCTCCGGCACGTAAAGCCATCCGAGTTCAGCAACTCGACGGAATACCACAGCTGGCAGAGACGCCAACTGACAGCTGGCAGAGACGCCAACTGAAGGTTCTCGAGGTGGGGCTGCTCCAGCACCCCTTGATACCGCTGGAGAAAATGAACACGGCTGCCATCCGGTTCCAGGAAACCATCCGGTCCTGTCAGGGAAAAGCCCTCGATATCGGGAAGAATTCCGATGCCATGAGGACTTTCTGCAACTACGTCGTGTCCCTCGCGTGGAGAAGTCCCAATGGGACGCCCAACGACACCTGCCACTGGGCCGACGGATTCCCCCTCAACATCCACATCTATACCGCTCTGCTGCAGTCGGTCTTTGACCTGAGGGACGAAACGTGTGTGCTGGATGAGGTCGACGAGCTGCTTGAGCTTATCAAGAAAACATGGTCCACTTTGGGAATCAACAGGCCGACCCACAATGTTTGCTTTGCGTGGGTCCTTTTCCGACAGTACATCCAGACAATGGAAATCGAAGCAGACCTTCTCTCTGCATCTCAGGCCATGTTGGCCGAAGTTTCAATGGATGCTAAGAGACCGGACCGGGAAGCTATCTTCGTAAGGGTCCTGTCGTTGGTGCTGTCGTCCATGAAGGACTGGTTGGAGAAGAGGATGCGCAACTATCATGAATACTTCCAGAGAGGAAAAGTTGGATTGATAGAGAGCATCCTTCCTCTCTCCTTGGCTGCATCGACGATCTACGGAGAACAAGTGCTGGTACCGACAATGGGCCCTCTGGATGCGAAAGACTTGCCTGGCCCGGACATGTCCCGAGATCAAGTGGACGAGTACATCAGATCGTCTCTCAGAAATGCATTTGCCAAGGTATGTTCCAAAACTCTCAATTTTCATACTATCTCTCCAAACAGGGATCTTGCTCATTCTTGTGGTTGATTCTCAAATTAGTTGCTCGATAATGGGACAATCAGTCATGGATCGGACGTCAATGACAGAGGGACCAAAGAGCTGTTGAAGTTGGCTGACAAGACGGAAGCACTGGCCCTAAGAGAGCGCGAACATTTCAGTCCGATACTGAAGAAATGGCACCCAGCTGCAGCAGGAGTTGCAGCACTAGTCCTTCACAACTGCTATGGCTTGCTCCTAAAGAAGCACCTGAACAAAACCCCGAACCTTAGTAGTGAAATGGCTAAGTTACTCCACCGTGCAGAGAAGTTCGAGAAGTTCCTTGTTCAGATGGTCGTGGAAGACTGCACGGAATGTGAGGACGGTGGAAAATCGGTCGTCAGGGAGATGGTCCCATACGAAGTCAATCACGTCGTCCTGATGTTGCTGAAACGGCAGACTGACGAAAAGCTCAAGAAAGGGATGGAAATAATTCGCAGAGCTAAAGAAACCGAAGTAAGTTCCGATGACGATGATGACTTTACGTCAAAGATAAGGAACAAACAGAATTCTCACTGAGTTGAAATTTTTATGACAGAACTGGAACCCAAAGTCCAAGATGGAGCCCTATGCGCAATCGGCTGTAGATTTGACGAAGTTCGTGAAGGAGATGGTGGAGGAGTTCCTCGACATACCGATAGGACTCAATGAGGATTCAATGCAGGACCTCACTGAAGGGCTCGGCCACCTCTTGCACGATTACATTTCCTTGGTCGCGTCCTGTGGTGAGCAGCCCCCTCCCCCCCCGAGCGTCCTTGATCTGCATCGTCATTGATCCGTCAGCTAATATGTTTCCACTCCGGCATTTCGGCATTTCGTAGGTATAAAGCAGAGTTACCTCCCATCGCTTCCTCCCTTGATGAGATGCCAGAAAAGCTCTAGTTTCTCGAAGCTATGGAAGAAGACGACTCCCTGCAGTGTAACTGTTGAGGAATCCCACCTTGTCAGCTTGGGAGACGGTCACAACCCTCGGCCCTCTACGAGTCGTGGGACCCAGAGGCTTTACGTCCGCCTGAACAGCCTACACTACCTGTTCACGCACCTCCACTCCCTCAATAAGACCATCTCCCTGTCGCCGAAACTATCACTGAATCATTACAGTTACACAAACTGCCGAAAACAGGGTGGCCAGGCGACCTACTTCGATATCCCCAAGGCGGCGATCAACGCGGCATGCCAGCACGTTTCGGAGGTGGCGGCCTACCGTTTGATCTTCTCCGACTCGAGCAATGGTTTCTATGACAACCTCTACGTGGGCAACATCGCGAATTCACGCATAAGGCCGGTCTTGCGCATCCTGAAGCAGAATTTGTCTCTCCTCTGCACGATCCTGACCGACCGGGCTCAGCCGCTCGCCGCCAAAGAGATAATGAAAGCGTGTTTCGAGGCCTACCTCACGGTCTTGCTGGCAGGGGGAAGCGCTCGAGTCTTCAACAAGACGGACAGCAAGATAATCGAGGAGGACTTTGAGAGCCTCAAGCGGGTGTTCTGCTCCAGTGGAGAAGGGTTGATCTCTGAGGACGTGGTCCAGCGGGAGTCGGAGGAAGTCCAAGGTGTGATCTCCCTGATGAGTACCCCGACCGATCAACTCATCGAGGACTTCAGCTTCATAACATGCGGGATAGGGATCATGAATACAGGGGAGAAGCTGCCATTGCCTCCAACGACGAGAAGGTGGCATCGGTCCGACCCGGATACAATACTAAGGGTCCTCTGCCACAGGAACGACAGGACGGCGGACCAGTTCCTGAAGAGGTCATTCCACCTGACGAAACGATGATCCGGGAGAGGTCGACGACGCCGGACGGCCGAGGCTTAGAACAAAATAAAATATGCGGGAAGCAATTTGCTTTCCTTTAGCAAGCCGTGAGATGTTTAGACATAGGATTAAGATTCAATTTTCTTCCGTATGTGATTGGTTTTCGGACATCTCCCTCAGACAAGTTTAGTAATAGAACGAACGGTTGTTCATCACCTTGTCGTCCCCAAGTCCCAAGGTGTTACAATTTTTCGACCCACCGCCATAAAAAAAAAAATGTGTTTTTCACGATTGAAAGTAACGATATGATATGATATAATATAAAATAAAATGTTAAGTCTATATAAATAAAATATAATATTGAGCACAACCTATAAGATCTGAGGTTCGAATGTATCGGGTTCATTCGTTCGACATTTCGCGGATCATACGAGACCTGGATGTGTGAATTTTAGGTTCAAACAAGGGATCTGATATTTCGGTAGGAATGGTTGAAATAACAAAAGCCCCCAAAAAGGGGAAAATTGAATTAAATAGTCATTTTGGGAATTGGGATGACACCTGACTTTTGATTGCAAAATATATGATAATATCAAAAATTAATACGAAATTACTTAGTTTGTTATACGATTTCGTCATTAATTTTTATTTTTATATTGATTTTGGCTAATCTTGAATTTTATTATGAGAAAATCAAACATACCTTAATATATAAATTTCAATTATTTACTAAAGAAAAGTAAAAAAATGGATAATAATATTGAAATATTTCATGTATTTTTTATTATAGGATTTTAAGTTGGAAGTCGAAGTTGGATTGTACTTATTGATGCTGTTAAGAATCTGTAAAATCGATAAAGGCTGGATGATGGCTCTATTGTAGGGTTACTACAACGTGCAAAGTGGATTGCAAGATAATCCAATGAGAGGTTGGAACTCAACTACTATAAGAGAAATATTAGACAATATTAAGGCCTTGTTTGGTTTTATCACAGTAAAATCCAAGATTAGCCACAAAAAATTACAAACCTAAAGATAGTGATAATATCGTATAGTAAAAAAAGATTTTGACAATATTATCTTATATTTTGCCTAAATATATAAAACAACATGTTTCTCTGAGAATTCCTCAACTTGACGGCAGACAGGATAGTTGATAAGTAAATACGTCGAGAATATTTAGTAAAAAAGTATTAGGTTTGGAATTTGGTTAAAGACGTGGTGGCCGAAAAAAAAAGTAAAAAAAAATGCTTAATCAGAGCTAATAGTTAAAAAGCCACGAGGATGCTTGTAGAGTTCACTTAGGTTGTGCTTGATTGCAACGGAAAGGAGAGGAAAAGAAAATTGTGCAGGAAAATCTTAAATTGACGAGAGACGATTTTACCTCGAAATTTGAGTTTTCTTATATTTTCCGTTCGTTTCTCACACATTCCACACAAAACAAACACTAACATTAGAAAAAACATGGTAACAAAATTAAAAGAGCGCTTAAAAATCGATAACAAAGTGACAACCCAATATGTAATAAATCTTATTTTTCGAACATCAACTATTTCCTAAGATATTAGAGCAGTCTTCTTATCGAATACTGCCTCATAACATACGTCTTCGAGCAATACTCATGTCATTCGCTCGGATGAATTGAAACATGTTAATCTCTTCTGAGCAAATGATAAAGTCTATGGAATACTCAAAATTAAGCGAGATGATATAAATAGTTTGTGGTATTAATTAAGCGAACGCTTTTAAAAAAAGAACGGAGCTCCGACGAAGTTGTTATTTTTATCAACCAAATGTTGAAACCTACTAACTTTTGAGAAAATATCGCGACTAAATTTATCCATAAACACGTTCTCTTTTAGCGGACCAATCACCTAAGATTTTATAAAGGCCTCTCCTTTCCACCTACTTATTTACTATCTTTATTTGAGCGGGGGGTTGGGGTTATAATCCATACAGATACGTGGGGAACTTAAAAGGGGGGGATAATGCGAATCAGTCGCTGTAGGCAATAATAATGGACGAAGTCCACAATTAATAAGAAATGGCCGATCGGCTTTTCATGTCAAATTTCTCCCTCGGAGGGTCACGAAATGGCGGCCTACCATCCCCACGCAATCAATCTACGCGTCGATATTATGATACTCTGTCCATCTTTTCGTGTTATTCGTCGGAACAAGTTATTCGTCGGAACAAGTGTTGTAATAATGGACTTAACCCAAATTCTTATAAAAGGCTAGCGGCGGCTTATTAATTAAATCTCCGAGACCTAAAAACCGGCACCCCATCCGGACGTACGATTCCCAAGTAGTTCGGGCCCAGAAGGACGGTTTCGTCATTTCACGCAATTATTCTGCCCCCACCCAGTGGCAACCCCCCGTAATTATCCCCAACACTACCAGGGCGTTCCCGTAATTCGACCACGTATATAAAGCCGTGGACCACGCCATCCTCTCACTCTGCCCTCATTCTGTGTTCTTCCCCCTCTCTCTCACACAATCTCTCTAAAAATCCTTCTCCTCCACCTCGCCGCCGCCGCCGCCGACGCAGCTTCTTCCTCCATCCGATTCCGATTTCTCCAGATTTATCCTCGCTTCTCCGCCCTCTCCACCACCACGCTCGCCGTCTCCCTCCGTCGTCCCACCCTCTCCTCTGATTTTCCTCCTCCCTTTTTATAAAAACGATTTCGTAACTGCCGGTTTTTTGAATTGTTTATTTCAATTTTATTTTTTTTAATTGTTTTTTTTTTCTATCCCTCAGTCCGACCGTTCTTTTCACCTATTTTCGTAATTTCCACCTGTCCTTCTATTTGTGCTTTCGCGAAAATATACCCCGTGCGACGTCCTCCCTTGGGACGATTACCCTCTTTTTCCCCGAGATAAGACCTACGATTTGACGCTTCTGGCCCTACACTTCCCCTGCTGTTTTTACCGTGCTGCCCCTTCTGAATCCCTCCACGTGGCATGCGTCAGGGCGGTCGATCATGAGCTTCCACGCCCGCAGGATCCTGCCACCTGGCTTGTCCAAGAAGCGCAAGGAAGGGGAGGCATTTTACAATCCTGGCCCTCTTCCCATCAAGCGATCCACAACGAGCCCGAGTCCGAGCCCGAGCCCGAGGGCGAGCCACCCCTTCGTCCAGCCAACGCCACCGTCCGATGTCCCCCCGGCGGCAGCCCAAGCCAAGGGAAGGAAGCCCCCGGACAGCCCGACGATCGACAACCGGATCCTTGCAGGGTACATGGCGCACGAGTTCCTGACTAGGGGGACAATACTAGGGCAGCGATTTGACCCTGCGCGGGCCGAGGCGGTTGCCGTCTCCGGGGCAGAGCCGAGGAAGAGGCCTGGAGTGGCTGAGCGGAGCGAGAGCCCGAGGAAGGGGAAGGGGAAGGAGAAGGAGGAGGAGGAAGATGACAAGGCGAAGACGACGACGCAGCAGCAGAGGAAGAAGAAGCACCCGAGCTACGCTGACGTGGCGAGCATGCTGAAGGTGGAAGGGGCCCACATCCCAGGAGTTGTTAACCCGAGCCAGCTCGTCAAGTGGTTGCATCGGTGATGACGTGTCCCTTTTTCATTGGCCGGATCCAGTTAGTAGTTTTCTGTAGCGTTAAAAAACAGGTAGACAAAAAAAATGCCCTCACGACCCAGCAAGAAGATCCGGAGAGGCATTCCGTTTGCAGGGAATCGTAGTCGTGCGAACGAGATCGCTGCTCGCCTCGTATTCTCTTCGTGCTACATGCCGATTCTTGTGAGTATTCCAATCATGATTCGAGATGTTTCGCAAGAGCGGTAGTGAATTGGATTGCTTAGATGACAACATCCGCGACACGCGGGCGGCGTAATGCCCTCTCCGATCGCGGTGGCTCTTTTAGTAGAATAATGTAATGCAGCAAAACTCGCGTGTCGGCTGTACGATGAGAGACCTCGCAAATCGCGCGGCCTTTGTTTGTTTTGGGCATGGAGAACACATGAGGTTCCTAACTCGACTTTTGAGTTAAGTGAACCGAAGAAGGATTAATCGCGTCTTGCATGAACGCGGATTGTCCGTCCCTCATATCGTGTTCGACGCGGATCGCGAAGTTTCTTGTAAGGAACCCGGCCGGGTCTTTTGATGCATGAGAAACGCATCGGGCTAATCAATGGGCAGGTAAGGAATGGGTTGTTATGTCCGATGAAGTCTCAATGGCCGATCGAATCATGCCTCGTCGTATGGTAATTTTCGTACTACTTACGAAGGAACATGATCCACTTCTTACACAATGACTTTGAACTGTCTGATTAGAAATGCCTTAAGATTTGAGTTTCCCTTATTCGAGTGATTGGATTCAATTGAACTTAAAGTAGGGTTAAAAAGTTTGCGTGATAAATTGCTGCGAAGAAAGTTAACGATAATGGCATAATATCGTATGATGGATTTAGCTCTAAAAAAACTTTGTTTTTTTTTTTCTTTTTGCATTTTCGTTCATTGAATTTATTCATTTATTTATTGATTTATTTGTATATTTTCTATAGAATAAAGGGAGATTGGGAAAGGAAATTGTGAGGAAATTTGTGGATAAAAAGAGACTGAAAATAATAGATGGGGAAGTTAGAAGAAAAGGCAAATATACTATCGAGAAGAATATTTACTTTTTACAAAAACATACAAGCGAATAATTTACAACTACTTCTAGATTGATAAATACCAGAACAAGAACAAGAGGAATTGAAATACCCACTTTGTCTGCCAATCCCCCTGGGAAGAATATCTCAATACGATCTTTACGTGGTGCAAACAATGTTGAGGAGTTGAGACTTTTTAGGAGACCCGGAAGCCGGGACGAATACGACCGCGCCTCGTCACGCATGCAACCACTTCTTTTCCGAGCGAACTTCCGAAACGTATATATACCGTGTTACGGAGGAGAGGGCGTCATCGGCATTCATAATAATAACTGTCGTGGTAGCTTTCGAAAGAGGTTGATCCGGATGTGTGTTAGGGTTTCCCACTTTTCGTAAGACGTTTCGAGGAAGAAGCAATTCTCTATGTACAATGTAGATTTATGTGAAGGGTGAACTCGGGATAAAAATGGTGGAACTTATCATGTCAAAGGAATGTTATGATTGTCACCTCTTCTTTCTTCCCTTTCTCTTTGGAGATCGACCCGGCATGTGAGATGTGCAGTCCATATTCCTTCGATATTTCGACTAGTTCTTCATATTCCTTATATCATTACTATGTACGTTGTTATCAATGGGAACTGATGAACAAGATTAACATTTTTTATTTAGTTGTTGTCGCATATAGCAAGGAAAATTCCCCATGAAATTAAGCCGGCCGGCCACCGATCAGAGTCCTTCAAGAAAAAAAAATGACAGGAGGGAGTTTCTAGAAATAGAGTATCCCATCATTCTTTGAATTATTCTTTTAACATTCGAAGATTATTTTGCTTATGGATTAAAGGAGGGTCGTAAGAACTTCAATCACACTGATCAAAAATTCCGATTGATCACACCATTTACGATTTTACTCAATTATATCCGATCATATCGATATAAAGATCGATGTTCCGATTTGATTCTTCCTATCCTCGTAAACATGGAGTAAAGTTTTGGAATTTCAAGAACAGGAAAACTTTCCATGAAAATGTGAAAAGGGGTCTCATGGTGGTTAGGTTAGGTGGAGGCTCCTTTTCAATTGTTTAGGTTTTACTACACGACAACCTCAGTTATTGCATGCCTTTCCCACGTGACAGTTTTTTTTTTTTCAATTTCACGATCCGAAAAAATAGGGGACATCATGCAACCCACGCATAAATTATTTAATCTTGGGACAACCTCGATTTCTGTCTGGGAATGAAACTCCCAGGGCCAGGCCCATAATTCATAATTGGAAGCCTCGATCTCCTGGTCTTTAGGGTCGGTCCACGCCCTTGGGCCTTGAGCCCAATAATTAGGGCCCAGGTAAATAATATACGGCAGGTCTCGAACCCGTGTTCTTTGCCACGACGTGTCTGGCCCTTTAACATGACGTGGAAGAGAAATAGTTTACATAAAAGAAAAGTTTGAGGATTGATGTGTATGGAATATAAACATTTAAGGATCAATTCGTAATTTATTAAAAAAGAGAAAGAACAGTCCAAAGTCTCCGCCGTCGTCGGACTAATACCAAAGCGGAATTGGCGGCTCCTGTCCGAAAGTGCGGGAGGCGTATCCATTTTCGCCTGCGAGGGTTAGGGTTTTGTTGAATTCCGTTTCGAAGTGAGGGAGGCAAAGGCAAGGGGAAACGATGGTGAGGGCGATGCTGAGGAGGCTTGTCTCGAACTCCCTCACGGTGGCCGCCGGCAGGTCACAGCACCACCAGCTCCGTCGTCTCAACATCCACGAGTACCAGGTCGGCATCTTGATGGTTGATCCGTTCCTCTTTTTTAGTTCTCAATCGTGATTTCTTCTCCGATTGATTTGCTTTGTTTTATGATTTGCTTTTTTTTTTTTATGATTTGCGTTTCTCAGGGGGCGGAGTTGATGGGGAAGTACGGCATCAATGTCCCCAAGGGCGTGGCGGTTGGGTCCGCTGATGAGATCAAGAAGGTGATCCAGGATGTGTTCCCCAAGGAAAATGAGGTTGATCCAGTTGTTCTCCTTCTACTAGTTCGTTATGCAATTTGACGTTTAACCCATAGCGGGCGCTAACTATCGATGATCGCGTTGGGTTAAGATTGCGGGGCGTTCTTGTTTTGCAGTTAGTTGTCAAGAGTCAGATTCTGGCTGGTGGGAGAGGACTTGGGACTTTCAAGAATGGACTCAAAGGCGGAGTTCACATTGTCAAGTCTGATGAAGTTGAGGGAATTGCGGGTATGGTTCGCTGTCTTGGGTTTCTGGAGGAATGTTTTTGTTTTACCTTCCCATTGTCCCTGTCAGAAGATTGTGCTTTTTGAGTAGTGATTTATTTCATATTGATTTTGGTTGGTTGTACCTTTGTTTGGGGGAACTTTCCTCTGAAGAATTGTTAATATGGATTAACTTTCTGGAAATATGATGTAGAATTCCTCGATTAAAGTCTTCGCGAGTGGATCAATGCAAAGCATTGGCTTGCTTGTATGAGTGGCCTAAATGTATGAGTTGATCTGATTCTTCTTAATTACCGACCTGACGAAATGACAATGTTATTTCTGGGAATACTGTAGGAAAGATGCTTGGACAGGTTCTTGTCACCAAACAAACTGGTCCTCAGGGAAAAGTTGTCAGCAAGGTGGGTATTTGTGTTCTTTAATGAGCACTGGTTATCTGCATTTCTCCACTCCAGCGACATGGGTTTTGTTGTGCTTAACAAAAGTTTATTGTGAAGTGGTGGAATGTTGCCGATTGATTGGATTACATTATTAGGCCGCTCCAATATTCACAGATCACCCCTTTATCTCTTTCCAATGTCAACTAGTTTTCTCAGTTTAAAATATGATGGTTCAATTCCTATGGTCATTATCCTTGCTCGGCCTCTAAGTTTTTCCCTTGTAGTTTGCCCTTAAATTCTTAATCTCCCTATTTGAGCTTGATGTTCTGTGCAGGTTTACATCTGTGAGAAGTTGTCTCTCACCAATGAGATGTATTTTGCCATTACTCTTGACAGAAAAACAGCTGGTCCTGTAAGTATTCACTCTTATTAAAGTTCGAATTTTGTGTCTGGCTCTGAACTCGCTAACTTTTTTTTTGTGAAATTCAGTTAATCTAATGCCCGCTTAACTCACATCGAATTTTTTTTCCAGCTGATAATTACCTGTAGCAAGGGAGGCACTAGCATTGAAGATCTTGCCGAGAAATATCCTGACATGATTATAAAGGTTTGTGCCTGTGTTTAATTAACCCTAGGCTGCGGACTGCCAGATGTCTTTCAGATGTAGTTCTTTTAAATTTTCTACCTTCTCTGATTCTGCTTCTATCTAGGTTCCTGTTGATATT
Organism: Melastoma dodecandrum; assembly: GCA_029817715.1. Taxonomy (NCBI): domain Eukaryota; kingdom Viridiplantae; phylum Streptophyta; class Magnoliopsida; order Myrtales; family Melastomataceae; genus Melastoma; species Melastoma dodecandrum. The sequence continues at coordinate 69,390 of JARUPY010000102.1, read as the reverse complement.
TTCAAGGGGATAACTGATGAAGATGCTGCTAAAGTTGTTGATGGTTTAGCTTTGAAGTCTGCCGAAAGAACTTCAGCGATTGAACAAGTCAAGAAGTTGTACAAACTTTTCTGTGAAAGTGATTGCACATTATTGGAGGTGTGTATCTTGGATAGTCTGCATATGAAAATCCACCCATCTGAATTAAAAGCTTTACTTCGATGTCAATCTGCAAATATTTTCCCCATTATCTGTGCTTCTGAATTGCTCAATGTTGCAGATTAATCCTCTAGCTGAGACGGCTGAGGGCCAATTAGTTGCTGCCGATGCTAAATTGAACTTCGACGATAATGCTGCGTACCGCCAGAAAGAAATTTTTGCTCTCAGGGATCCAACTCAAGAAGATCCTAGAGAGGTCAGAATCCATCCCTGAGAAGTTGAATTCATTTTAGATTTTCTTTATCATGATGATATATTGTGTGAGGGTTGTGTTAACTATTCTTGTTACATTGTAGAGATGATGTGTTATCAGGTTTTTGTGCATGTCAATTGGAATCTGTTGTTTGTCAACTTTGGCCTGGTTATATATTCATTTTTTAATTTTACACTTCCTAGGTGGACACCTTATTTTGCCAGATAATTGATGTGCTGTAGTTTTGGCTGTTTGCGCTCATTGTTAGGTTGCTGCTGCAAAAGCAGATCTGAACTACATTGGGCTGGATGGAGAGATCGGTTGCATGGTGAATGGTGCTGGACTTGCCATGGCCACAATGGACATTATTAAGTTGCACGGTGGAACTCCTGCCAACTTTCTTGATGTTGGTGGCAATGCTTCTGAGAGCCAGGCAAGTTCCTATTTTTTAAGAATCCTATTTTCATGTTTTTAGGCATTTGTCATTTGTTTAAGCTAATTTTCATGGTCTGACTAATGGACGTATTCATGATTCTGCAATTTATACTTGTTTCCTCCTATTATTTTTGTCAAGGAAGGTGTCAAGAAACTTATTGGATGTTGTGCAGTATTTGCTGTCCTGTGATCACTCACCTAGGAGGAAACTGTGGCAATATATAGATATTCATGAACTTCTAGTGAATACAAGCCCTGTCTCGTTACTATGTTACATAGTTTGATTGACCCAATTTCTCAGACTTGAAAATCCATGTTTACTGCTTGATGAAATATATCTTTGCAGTGAATCTGTGTTGACTAATATAAACCCATTCATAAGTTAAAAGTAATAGAAAGACATCATGAGTCTTCTTTTTTTTTTTTTTTGCTGACTACATTTCTCTATTGTATATCTCCTTACTACACAGGTGGTGGAAGCATTTAAGATTTTGACATCTGATGAAAAGGTGAAGGCCATCCTAGTCAACATTTTTGGAGGAATCATGAGGTGTGATGTTATCGCAAGCGGAATTGTAAATGCAGCCAAACAGGTCAGAAGCATCTCATTCCAGCCTGAGCAATTGGGGTTGTTGTGACAGTGTTTCCAACATATGCTTGAACAGGAAGGAACCTACTTTCCTTTAACTTATGACTCTTCATGTCGATTGTTGTACTGATATGTGGTGAAGAAAGTCAGCGGGCTTACCTTTAGTCTCAAAGGGCCATTTAAAAAAAAGAGTAGTTTAGTAGCCAGGGCTCATTGGGCGATTGCAGAATTAATACAAACATGTGCTGTCTGCTTGGCAATTCTGCAATTAGCGTGAATGTTACCGACTGATACAGCATAATGGCTTCTACAGGTGTCGCTGAAAGTACCCGTGGTGGTTCGTCTCGAAGGCACTAACGTCGACCAAGGGAAGAGAATATTGAAGGTGCGTGCCGAATATCCTTCTATCTTTTCTAGCAAAACATACGTGAGCCCCTTTCTTCGGCCATAAAATGATCCATTCCCATCTAACATGTGCCTTCCTTTGCGACATCTTTAGGAGAGCGGGATGGCGTTGATCACTGCAGAGGACCTGGACGATGCAGCGGATAAAGCAGTTAAAGCCGCAGCTACCTGAGTGAGCTACTTAAATGAGGTGAGGTTGGGATTTTTCTGGATATCTGTCTGGGAGGCAAATAGGAAGTTTTTTTTACTATACTTTGGTTGGGAATTTCCTTTTGAAAACGCTGAGGCTTTTAGAATATATTGTCATTGGTGCGTCCGCTGTTGACACCAATAATCCTATTCGGATTAAACTGGAACAATGTAAGTGAGAAAGCTCCCATTTTTATCAAGGATTTAATGGTGACCCTGAAATGATATTGCCTTTTGTTCTAGAAAGGTCTTTCTGCCTGGAGTTTCTGACGAACATGCGATGAAAGAAACCTAGATGTCCACACGACTGACTTGTTCTGCCTCTGCCCCATTGGCTTCTTATTTAAGCGCCTACAACGGAAAGGCACCGTTCTGTCTTAGGGGGCCCCGTCAAGCAAATAGCAGGACACAAATGGAGGATGAAACATCGGATATCACGAAGTGCTTGTGATTCTCGGCGAGGACTGGGTCGAAACTAATGCAGAATGACTTCACATTGTTGTCGAGATCACCCGTACCTCCGGCCACTTCCATGACCTTTCTCCTTTTGTGGAACTAGCTTCATCCCGACCTGCGACAACCAACAGAAGTTAAAGCCTGAGATATCTGTAAACTGGCAACGGCAGATGAAGGTCAAGCCGAAGTGGCCTGCCAGCCGTGCCATTTCCTGAGCGTCTTCTTAGACGAATCCCTGCGCACGTGCGACGTGGACCATTCTGTAGGAGCATAACTAAATTAAAGGACAGGAGGGACTAGGAACTGCCATTAAGGGGTGTCCTAAAACGTCTCCCCAACTTACATAGATTAATTGGGCCTTGGCCCATTATTCCGTTATGGGCCCCCCAGGCCTCGCCCACAATGATAATACTTAAAATAATGGCCTAATTATCAAATCTATCCTGAACTTTGGCCCGTTTTTCCGATCTAACTAGAACTTTCAATAATATCATCAGCTAGCCCAACATTTCTCCGTTATCTCAAATATAACCTCCGTCTATCCGACTATCAGACGGAAACTGACGTGGCTCCGACGTGTCCTTGACGCCGTTAAATCACCGTTTTCTTCTGAAGCCAAATTATCAAATATACCCTGAACTTTGACCCGTTTTTTTGATTTATCCAGAACTTTCAATAATATCATTAGCTAACCTCACGTTTATCCGTTATCTCAAATATGACATCCTTCCACCCGACCATCGGACGGAAACTGACGTGGCTCCGGCGTGTTTCTTGACGCCGTTAAACCACCATTTTCTTCCGACATTAGCTGACATAGAATACCCTACTTTCGATTTCCCCAATCTCGATTTCCCTAAATTTCAATTTCCCCAATTTCGAATCCCTAAATTCCAATTTTCCTAAATTCCAATTTCCCCAATTTCGGCCCCAAATCAAACTACACCCAAACCCTAATCGAAATCAGGATTCCATCAACCATCCTCCCGCTTCCCATCCGCAACTCCCTCCCTACACCCTCCCTCCCATTCGCAGTTTCCTCTTCAATCATTCCCTCGCCGCAGCCCTTCCCGTTTGCAGGTTCTAACCTGCAAACGGGAAGGGCTGCGGCGGGGGAGTGGGCTCATGCGGGGAAAGGATTGAAGAGGGAACCGCGAACGGGAGGAAGGCTGTAGGGAGGGAGTTGCGAACGGAAGGCGGGAGGAGGGTTGGTGGAATACTGATTTCGATTAGGGTTTGGGTGTAGTTTGATTTGGGGCTGAAATTGGGGAAATCGGAATTTAGGGATTCGAAATTGGGGAAATCGAAATTTAGGGAAATCGAGATTGGGGAAATCGAAAGTAGGGTATGCCATGTCAGCTAATGTCGGAAGAAAATGGTGGTTTAACGGCGTCAAGAAACACGCCGGAGCCACGTCAGTTTCCGTCCGAGGGTCGGGTGGACGGATGTCATATTTGAGATAACGGAAAAACGTGAGGCTAGCTGATGATATTATTGAAAGTTCTGGGTAAATTGGAAAAAAGGGCCAAAGTTCAGGATATATTTGATAATTTGGTTTCGGAAGAAAACGGTGATTTAACGGCGTCAAGGACACGTTGGAGTCACGTCAGTTTCCGTCCGATTGTCGGATGGACGGGGATTATATTTGAGATAACGGAGAAACGTTGGGCTAACTGATGATATTATTGAAAGTTCTGGTTAGATCGGAAAAACGGATCAAAAGGGTAGATTTGATAATTTGGCCTAAAATAATCAATCTTCACGGTTCCGCCGCCTCGTCGTCGTCCTCATCCCGTCGTTTCCTCCGACTCCAGGCAGCTCGGAACGATGGTGAAATTGTCTTTATCTTGCTTAATGACTGGAGAAAGTCGGCGGTGTTGGTTTTTGTTGTGTGGGTGGTAGACTTTCAAGAGGTTCGTGGAGATCGGACGGGTGGCGCTCGTCAACTACGGGAAGGAATACGGGAGGCTCGTCGTCATCGTCGATGTGGTCGATCAGAACAGGGTAAGTGCGGGCAGTGATCCCCGGTTGGTTTCTTTGTTATTGAGCTTGGGAACTGCTCGTTGTTCCTTGATTTGTTGTGATCGTAGTTACTCCCTTTCGAGGTTTTCGTGTCATAAGGTTTGTAGTAGGGATGCATGGATTACATACAATTCGGGTAGATTAACACTTCCGGTGTGCGAGTCCCTTTCGATGGGGTTCTGGATCTTGCTGTGTGACTCGATCGGCAATCCCATATTTCCACTTTAATTGTACTGCTGAAGTTGTTACACTATTAGTCTGTTAGTGTCCGCTGATATCTATGCATCAGCGGTCGGTTTATGTGTTGGCTCCTTCGGTGATTAAACATGCCCCGAGAAGAAATTTTGTTTGAGCTTTCCTTTTCGCCTACTAATTTAGACCAGGTTTTTCGTCAAAAAGCAATGAAATGTTTCTGCTTGTGGCTTCTAAGACTCGAGATTTAACTCAAGTTGGGCAAGATGATGTTATTTCTCCTCTCAAAGTTCCTTGATGTTCTTTTGCACTGAGTTTGGATTCTGCTGTTCGTTAAGAAACAGATCGTGTTGGATTCGTGGCCTTTGGTCTTATATAACACTAACATAAGTGAAGAGAGGTCATCTTATTCTGCTTTCTCTTTTTACTTGTTAGGCCCTCGTGGAAGCCCCCGACATGGTTAGGACACAGATGAACTTTAAAAGGCTTTCCCTAACAGACATTAAAATCGACATCAATAGGGTCCCCAAGAAGAAGACTCGTTGCAGCCATGCAGGAAGCTGGTACGCCAGAAGACCCTTTTTTGGATATAGACTGTATCTTGGAATCAGTTCTGCTGGGTACAATTTCCTTTGGTGGTAACCTTCTATTGTTATGCCAGACGTTCAAGGTAGATGGGAGAAAAGTTCTTGGGGCAGGAAGCTTATTGTGCAGAAGAGGAGAGCGGCCTTGAACGACTTTGATAGGTTCAAGGTCATCTTGGCTAAGATCAAGGTACGTCACTACGACCCTTATCTTCAATATCCTGTGCGGCTTCTTCTATCCGAGATTTTCATGCCTTGTTCGATTTGGCTGCTTTGATTACAGAGGGGTGGACTCACCAGGAAAGAGCTTTTGAAGTTGAAGAAAGAATCTTCCTAGATTTTCTATTTTGTTCAGATTCCATGGTGTCATTTAAAAGTTGTAGCTTTGTTTGTTTTGTTTCAACAGAATATCAAACTGTTGTTCCAGATGAAATGTTACACATTTATCAAATTTTGGAGATCTTGAGGCAGTTCCAGTCTTTGCTTTGCATTGCACTCATAACGTCTTCCTAGTTTCATTCGATTTGATTAATCGCTAATGCTCACATGCTCAATTTAACGCCATGATAACAACTGTTGGGAAATTTTATGCTTCAGTTCGTCAAAGCTGGGCGAGTAGCCGATTTGGTCGACTAGATTGAGAATCACTGATGCCAAATGCTGTCTCCCTTCTGGTTGTCTCCATAGAAGTTCTACTATTTCAGGTGGAGTGACTGGAGAAGGGGCCGCACTTATCTTCGTCCCGGATACTTCTTTCCCATTCAAGCTGAGGCAGAGTTTATCACCAATATAATAACTTCATCTTCTAAGCCAAGTACTATAATCAACATCATAACTACCGGAAACCACTGAGTTTCATTTACCTGTTCAAGATGTGCAACATGTTCGGCAACTCGGTCACGTCAAATAGCACATCGACGATGTCCATCGTTCTTCTTAGAGTTCCCCGGACTGCCCCAAACTTCGAGCAGACTGGTAATAGCTGCTTCTCTATTTTAACAGAAATGTTTGATAGCCTGACTACCGTTGTCTTTGGGGAATCGACTCTGAGTATATTTAGCTGCTTTCCTGCCAGGGTTAACGTATGCTTAGCTATTGCCTTCTCAGCCAATTCTGATGTCTGCATCGTACAACCAAACCAAAAAGAGTCAAATGGGAATGGATACACGAAGTACTTAAAAGAAGGGTTGTCTCCCATTCTTCACCTTGAATTCAGCATAGGCAAAGGAATTTGATGAACCCAGGACAAGGTTAGTTAAACTGTTAGGGCCAAAGTAGAGAGCTTCCTTCAGTTGCTGCAAGGTCAAATATTCTGTCAATCCCTTTATCTTGACCGTTTTTGCAGGATTCTTGAGCAAAGTTCTGGGGAAGTCCAGATCCGTGGTGTTTTTGGGGATCGAAACCCTCCCACCCGTGCCATCAGCAGAAGTTGATTCAACGTATGTGTTGATTATACCACGAGATTTAAAAAATCTATTGATAGCCAATTTAGCAGCTCGCAGATCTGCCGTTTCCTACATAATGAGCAATGGAGGCTCGAAATCAGTTCCACATATAATAGATAAATGCTGATTTTACCATGCAAAAGAACAAGAAATTGTTGCCCTGGGAAAAAACAAATGGTTACTTTTAAACAGAATAAAAACTATTATTCAACTTCTCAATAGGAATTCTTAGATCAACACTTCAAAGAATGCTAAGCAGCCAAATAGACTGACCGTTAATTGTATGAAAAAATCTTCAAACTTCTCTCCTCTGAACAATGACCGCAATGAAGTGGGGCCAGGCTTAGCCAATGCTGTGATGATCGAACTGGTGTCCTTATCTTTGCGCCAAAACCTGATGATCAATCCATGTGGATATTTCTTCTGGTATTGGCCTGATGAAGTAATGGATGAATACTGGATATTGCCGCCATGACCAGGTCTGTTGTCTTTGCCAGACTCTGAGGTCATTGAATGTGCTGCAAGGTTAACTACCACTTGAGGACGTATTTCCCTGTTACTCCCTCCATTTGTCTTCATGAGAGCAGCTCCTAAGGTTTGGCTCACATTGTAAGACCGAGACTCGCAGAAAGACTTCATTGGTTTTCCAGAGCCTTTTTCTCTGGCTAAATTGTTTAGAGAGATGCCAGGAACCTTAGAATTATCTCTCGCTCGATCTGGTTGGATATGCCTAATACAGTCAATTAAACCCGCGAGAGCCTCCTGCCCCACATCCCAAGAAGTGCTTGGGCGTTTTTGCAAAGCCTTGTCAAATACTAGATTGTCCCTGTTTACACAGTTCTCAGATTGTCTGTCAACTAATTTCTTCTTAGACGGACTCATGGATATATTAGTGCCACTACCGATGGGAGAAGGGTGACAGCTTCCAGTTAAACTCGAAACTGGTTTTTCAATAGAAGCTCCACTGCACCGGTTAATCTTTTCTCGAAGGTGAGGAACATTTTCAATCTCAGATTCCAATGTGCTGTCATTTTTCTTTGACAGTGTTATTTGCCTAACAATGTCATGCTTCAAGGAAAGCAGCTTAACATTCAGTCCTGAAAATGGCTTCCAATTTGCTTTTTCTCTTTCTACGAGAGCTTCTTTGTCGAGTTGTTCATTCTTATTATCAGCAGTCGTCTCCATCAGTGCCAGTAAAGTGCTTTCTCCACAGGCACTGGAGATCTTATTCTCATTCCCATGATATTTACTCATCATATCTGACAATAGAGATGTTTTTGTAGCCTGCTTCGCCTTTACAACTTCAAGCTTGGCTTCAGCCTCAGAAACATCCGCCGAACATTTTTCAACAGCTTGTGTATCAGTTTTAGAGATGCCAAGACGAGGATTATGTTGACCATTGTCGTCACCGCATGACTTATCCCCTCCTATAATGTTTTCCAATCTGATTACCCCATCATCCGAACAACCACGGAGACCACCCACAGCCAATGAGGACTTCAAATTTCCATCATGCTGACAATCGTCGGAACTGTTTCCACTGTACTTGTAAAACGTTGGAGCATCAGCTTGGGCAACTGAGTCTCTATCAATGAGTGGCTGTGTCCCTTTACTAGCGACACCACACACAGAATCCCAGAATTCTGTCAGTGTCCTCCGAACGCGCACTACGGTAGAAACTAACCGTACACGCATCTTCTTAACTTACAGGGGCAGGTGTACAAAACACTGAACTGCAAAATTCCAGCAACGGAAGTTCAAGAGGAGAATAGCAAAGCTGCGAGGAAACACAAGACAATATGGTAAGATGCCCGAATCACGCAAAAAGCCTAATCTCCACGTTATCATGGGAGCAAACTCTCCGCTGCATCAAACCTCACCATTATATGAATGGACATAGTTCAGCAACAATCACCTTAGTAAAGTAAAACAGTTCGTGCCTTATCTGGATTTATCTCTCATCCGGATGAATCAACACCATATTGTTCCAGCATTACATCAGAAGCGGCAGTCGCCAAACAAACACTCGAACCCAGGTAAGGAAAAGAAAAACACTCACATCCTCGAGCACTGGGAAGAAGTCGGCCACCCGGACAACCGCGCTCCGAATGGGAACGCATCAACCAACCCGAGACGTAAACTGAAAAGCGAAAAGGACGCAAACAACATCAACATCTGATGCATGGAAAAGAGTCCACGTCGGGTGGGGACGCCCAACCAATGTGTATATAAGGAGGAAGGTCACTCCCACCCCTCAGACTCCTCAGACGTAATCCCGGAATCCTTGTATCAAGATCCTCGTACGAGGTAACCCGTTGGGGAAGACGAGGGAGGAACTCGTATCGTGCAGGCAAGCTGTTCGTCGGTTTGCCCGTCTGAAAAATATTTAAGACAGTGTCTTCTTACCTGCGCACTTTTTCTTCCTCCGCAGGGCCGAGAACGAAATTTGTCTTTTTTATAGATAAGAGAGACCAATAGGGGTGGTTTCATTCCAGCCCTTGCTCTTGTAAACAAGAAATGTATGATCTCTCTACCCAAAATCCTCCCAAGTCTTTAATTTCAAAATTGTCATTACTTTATACAAAACAGCAAAAAGACACTGTGAAGTTCAAAGGACCCGTAGTTTGGGAAGGCGAACTCTTATGCGGCGCTTCTCTTCTCGCTGTTCTTACCCCGGAAAGGAGATAAGACGCCAAAACGATCGGATCAGTAGTCAGCGGTCAGTAACTCCATGTCTAGACTCTTACTGGGTCGAAGGATGCTGACCCTTTTTGGGCGTGGTAGAAGCCGGCAGAGTCTCGCCTTGGTATATTAGATTCTTCAATGTATTTGCTGATGCACGGAAGCAGAGAAAAAGGCGCGCACAGCATCAGTGTACAAAAAACAACATCAGAAATTCTCCTAGAGCATGTCATCTGTCTTCTACGAGACTTACAGCAACCTCATGGAAAGCTAGTAGGAAGCAAACTAAAGCACGAAATGCATGAAAAGTATCCATTTAATATTTTACGGCCCGACAAAGATGGGGGGCATTATAAACTCAAAAGTTTCGCCAATGATTTTGGTGACGGGCTGACAAAGATGAAACTCTCAACTGGAATATTCAGTAAACATAATGGGAAGTGTCCAAACATGAACCCCTATGAGACAAGGATCTGGGATGGACAAATTATTTTTTCTTCTCCCGCATTTTCAAAGGCCTAATATGAGGATTCGACTTCATACGTCATTTAAAATTTATAAAAATGTCGGTCCCTTGCCCTCTAAACTGCTTTTCCCGACAGAGACTCCCACTTGGAACAGCAGACGTCAAGGTAATTCTGGATCAGCGATGACCAATATATCGGGAAAGTTGACTATTAGTGAGATAAGATTTTACCTTCATTTGAACGACTTGTATGACTTGCATGATTGTCTGCATCCGACTCTCCAACACCAACATTATCCAGTTCACCAACACGTTCAGAAGAAGCCGAATCACTGCTTTTCCGGCCAAACTTCCACAGCTTTCTGACTTTTTTAAACGACAACTCCTGCGGCTGATTTTCAACAGTTTCTGGTGGATTCTTCATTCCCATTCCATGTGAATCAGTTACCTGAACTCTGACAGATTCAGGGCCTTCCGTTGTAATACCTTGGAATGATGGCAGCATCTTGCAGTACTCTAAATTTTTTGTGCATGGATCCTGTAAAGAAGAGTTCCGGGCATATGGAGCTTGATAAGGTTTCTTGCTGCTTGGTGAACACTCTGAATTGGATGTCTTAACCTGGAATAAAGAAGGGGACTGTTAGAAAAATATAAGCACATCTTCTAAAATTTCCTTGTCAAGAGATGGAAACTACAGCTCCCGAGGCTCTGTAAACTAATCAGAAACATCGGAGCTAACTCCAGTAACAACACACTTTCTTGAAGAAGCGTTTGAGTTTGAAAGACTGGCCACCAAGAAAGATACCTGATGATCATGGATTTGTGCTGGCACTTTGACTGCATCGTTTTTTACAATGGCCGGAGCTGAGGGTCCATTGGCATTACTCAGTGATGGATTCTGTTTTTTGGTGCGTATATCGTCATCATGATGCTTCTTTGAAAAATGACCTTTGTCTTGAAAGGCACCGGATGAAGGAGCAAGAGGCTTTTCAGGTTCAAGCATCAGAACAGTCTTCTCCACAACAGAACAATCATCTGCATCGCCCTGATGAGTGATTCCGACATAACCGCTTCCTGGGTTATCTCGCTTATCCCCACTTACAGTCGATCCACTCTTTGCATTCGAAGTTTTGTAAGCCCTAATCTTCAATTCAGGAAGGCTCGCAGTCTTAATCTCATCCAAGCTGATAACTGCAGATATTTGTTTCCTATCACTTAGTTTGGACGTCCTTTTTCCTGCACTCATGCTTTGAGGTTTAACTAAGGGTCCAACACCACTGCTCATTATTTTAGGCTCAGATAATCTTCTAATTCTGGCCATGGATGCCTTCGCATCAGGTTTTACACTGCTACTATCCTTTAATTCCTTAGTCAATGAAGGTACTGAGCGGCTTAGCCTGGTTTCAGGTGACTGTTTGACAGATTGGCTGGTTCCTGCAGGGTTAGTTCTCTTTGAAGTCCTCTCAAGAGGAGACAACAAACTTTTCGCTGCATCAGTAAACTTAGACGGCTTGGGAGAAGGTAAAAGCTTATTTGGTAGATTCTTTCTCTCTAAATGTGAAGATGGCCGACCAGGAACAGAATTACTCCTGGAGGCAATTCGCTTTTGCCTCTCCAGCTTCATGGACTCCAGTCTCTTTGATTGTTCCTCCTCCTGATAACAGAAAAAGGAAAAACCATTTCCGTCAATTGAAATCAAAGCAGATAATCAATCTCATTTCCCAACATTTTCTTCTGGAAGTATGATAATAAAAATTGAATGTCGTGCTATGGCAGGACAATCACCTTTTCTTTCTTTACTTTCTGAAGATCGGCCTTATAAGATCTGATCCTTTCAGCTCGGGCCCGGGCTTCATCCTGTGGACTTAGTTTTGTAGGTTTGCCCTTCCTTATTGGTCCTGTAGTCCTAGCAGCATCACGAGTGAGTTTCATTTTCTGGTCCTTTGGTTCCCTTTTAGGGCCTTGGTTCTTAGCAGCCACTGCCTTCTCGTTCTTACCTGGTGTAGAGCCCTTTGGTCTATGGTCCTGCATTTCGTATTCGATAGCTGGGTCATAACTACTATACCCTCTTTCATCTTCTCTTTCAGGCATAAAGCTCGTGTAATCTGGCTCATAGTTAGGTCGAGCTTTCTTAGTCACTTTATCTGTCAGCTGACTACCAGATGGAAACTCCGAGTGAATATCCAACATAGTCCCTTCTGCGTCGAAGGAATTAGACCTCAATGAAGCAATGTACCCATCATCAGTTGCATTGTAAGATGATCTCGAATTCGATCCCCCGGAAGCAGTTTTATATCTATTTTCCAAAGATAGATCTGACGGAGAAAAACCAGATTCGCTATCTCTTCCCCGAACCACAAAGTCATCAGTATCAGTCCTCCTATATACATTTCTTCTGCCATTTACACCATTAGGGTGTGCATCAAAGCAGCCTCTGCTACTTTGCTGACCACCCGGTCTTGATATCGCCATTTCCTCAGCAGATGCCCTTCGCCTATAGGTTGAACTACCACTCATTTGTTGCATATCTGCATAATCCTCTTCATATGGTCCATCATCTCCTCCACCAACAGCTATAGGGTCAGTGGTATCTCCTTTTGGATGTCTTTTATTCTTAGCATCCCTTTCCATTGAGAACATGCCTTTATTTGCTGTTCTATCTTCTTCGCTGTCCTTCAGCATGAGATTCTGGAATGCTTGCCAGTGTCCTCCATCTATTTCATTATCATAGGAAGCCTCATTTTTATCTAATAAAAGGTTTTCGCTTCTTGACAATGTGCCAGCCGTGACTTCACCATCCCCCCTACCAGGCCCTGAAGCAGAATTTGCTTCCCCATCCAACCCGTTGTCCTCCTCTGAAGAGATGTAGTTGATGTTACGTATCACAACCATACCTGATTTCCTTTTACCAGAACTCCCATGCCTCTTTCTTTGCATTTTAGTTTCTTCCTCTGAGTCATATTCATCAGAGTTATTCACATCAGAATCCTTCCCAGAAGCCTCTGATTCTGAAGAAGATTGCTTTCCATTGTGAGAACTCCTCTTATGACGTGATTTATGAACAGTTTTTGACCTTTGATCCTGGACAGGTGAAATCATCGGCTGGAAGTATGGTCCGTTCGTTGGGTAGTTGGGATAGTAAGGCATTGGAGCCATTGGGTATGGTTGATAGCCCGGCGGAGCACCTGGTGCAGATTGAAATTGCCAAGGAGGAAACATCGGATTTGGGTATTGTCCCTGGAAGTGCTCCTGCTGGCCTGCTGGTACTTGGTGATCCGTTGGAGACTTCTCACCTGGCAGATGAAACCAGCAGCACAAACGATGTTGACAATCACACACAAAAGTGCTCCCACCACTTCGAGTTCCAGCGACAATAATAAACCCTAATACCATAAAGGCACAAATGATCCCCACACCAGTAGACAGGAGAAAGAAGCCAAACCATTGTTCTGAGATGGGGACATTTCCTGGTTAGATGCTTCAGCAAGCACAACGCCAGAAGCACTCATTGCCATGAAGTCTGATTGAGCAGATACTTCTTCAGCTGCTTCTATCTCCAGCCATTGGCCGCTCGCATGTTTTTTCTTCCACAAATCTGTAAATCTCTTGCACGCTTTCCTGTTTCACAAAAAAAAAAAAAACATATATCATGCCTTACTGTTCAGGAATGATCAACAAACCTAATATACTTCATATATATGAGAACTGAGATAGATGGCCCCCTCTGAGGTGATACAAGTAAGATGATAAGCAGCTCACAAGACCGTAATCATAATTTAAATCACAAATGCCATGGAAGTAACAATGTATGGCAGCCTACTAATCCATAGTGTCTTACATCAATCGAGTTGCACCAAAGCACTGAGCGAATGAAATCAATTTATCCATAATGTCAATGTCAAAGCCAGCAGCCACGGCACGCGCAAAGGCCATCCCTTGCTCTTTCCGCAGGACATTTCTGCGAGTCTCCAGGACCTTCAGAAGATTGACTCTTAAGAAAACATAGAAGAGCTGCAGTCAGTATGCAGAAACACTATGGTGTACATAAAAGAGAAAAAAGTTTAACAGAATTCAGACAACAATCCATGCTATCCATTTTCTTTTTAGCCGGTGAAACCAAATGTTATTATATATGTATCAAAGAAAGCATGCAGCGGTTTACATAAACATCAACATAAAATGTTCGCTCCCGACGTATACATACATTGAATCCCCTTCTTGTAGAGAGTACCCATTATCTTCCACAGAAGCCGGCTGTCATGTACAGAAGGCAGAAAGAAGTAAGGAATGCATCCAAACCTATAGATTGTAATAGAATTTAAGAAATGAACGAGAGAAGCAAAATTTGATTACTAGCAGACCTTGTAAAGCACAATGGCTTTGTCCTCATCGGTATCCAAAAAAGGCTTTGCAGCTGCAATAAGTGACACAGATGAAACATGTAAAGATCAAAGGCAATGATTTGGTTTAAGGTTGCACGCATGTGTGGCAATAAATCAACATATTATTAATAACATCCAAATTTTTCCCACATAATAATTAAATATTACCATAGTTTTGTAATACCTATTGTTTTTTTTACTTATAGCACTCCAATACAAGCAAGGTTTGTATAAAAATAAATGAATAAATAAGCATATTTTGTATAGGTCTAGTAAATGCATTTAGGGGTGAGCAAAATATCCGATTTCCGATATCCGAGTCCGATATCCGAATTTTTTTTCGGACTCGGATTCGGAAATTTATAATTTCGGACTCGGATTCGGATATATTTGAAATGAAATTTCGGAAACGGACTCGGACTTGGAATTTTAAAAAAATATTTCGGATATCCGAATATCCGAAATTTATACAACCTGAGCCTGTCCAAACCCGACACAACAAAGGAGTAATAGAAAAAGAGGACTTGATTGAAAACAATAAAACAATTAAAGGACCAAATTACAAATAGAAGATGCTTTCAAGTGGCTTCCCTTGCTTTTTTTTATCTAGCTTTGCAATTATTATCGTTATGAGAATCGTTATTAATCTTACGTGGACATCAAATTTTAGACTAGTTTTAATCTTAAGCTTGGAGTATTGTTGCATCGGCTTAGGATATTGCATCTTTTTGTTGGATGTGGTTGGAAGGTATTCTTTTTCCAATTCAAAATGTGTAGCACTTATTCACAATCCGAAGTTCGGAAATTTCGGATTATCCGAATTCCGAGTCCGAATTAATTTCGGACTCGGAAGTTCGGAATTATATAAAATCGGACTTGGACTCGGACTTAAAAAAAAAGAATTCGGAAGTTCGGACTTGAGTGAATTTCGGACTCGGATATCCGAGTCCGGTCCGAATGCTCACCCCTAAATGCATTAGTTTCAGTACCTTCAGTTGCAACTGATTTTCCATGCCGTTCCTCTACCTATGGCAAAACAAGGAAAGCAACCACAGTTTGATTTTATAAAATTGTTACAGAGAAGTGGCTATGAACTTTATGAAACTTACTACATTTCTAGTGCATTGCATCGCAATGGCTTCCTCAATTTGTAAGATCTCCGATTCCAAAGTATCAACCCGCTCAAGAATCTCAGGGGTGCTAACAAATCGCACAAACCTGTAGAACTTCTACGAATGAAAAAGGCTTGGAAATAGTTGGTCAAATAGTAAGTGACAATTTAAATGTTTGCACAGCAAGTAAAAAGACTTCATTTTAGGTAAGCAAACGAAAAGAGAAAATTTCCTGGATACTGAATCAAGATACATTCCAAAGGGATTGAGTCATAAGTGCCATCCACCAAGGATGAAGCATTTACAGCAATTCATATTCGGTCGATCAACGATTTTGCAAGGGAGGAAGTTAGTCCTTATTTCCCAAATTAATCGAGCAGTTAGTAGAGTTAATGTAATCATCATAAGAACACAAGCCCAGAGTTTCCCAGGACACTCCAAAATTAAGATGAAAATGAATGAGGTTGCCGAGAGGAGAAAACTATTCGAACCTTTCAAGAGTTTTCTTAGTGAACCATGTCGCACTGGAGCCAGGCTCTGGCTTGAGTTCAATAGAATAACCTCCGGTGGCCATTTGATCCCGTGCAGCCTTAAGGTGGGTGAGAAAAGGATTTATCAGACCAGAAGCAATCTTTTCTGCCCTTCCATTGGCCAAGATAACCAAGTCACACCTAGAAAGACATCAAACAATTAACTTCACTGTTGGGCAATAATTGATATATCCAGTCAATTGGCTTCCGCTGTCACAATCCAGTGCCTTGTAGGGAAACGATTTCGCTAACAGGCGCTCGGCTGTTAAATCATCAGCGTCGCAATCACCAAATTGTTGCTGACTGAAGACTAATCCACTTCGCAACAAAATCATGTGAATCAACACAACAAAGGATCCGAACTCTACATGCCGAATGACTACTCCAGATCCTTTCAAGAACAACAGCATCTCATGAAAGCCATACGAATCGCCAGTTCAAGTACACAAAGAGAGACACCTTGTTCTAGTGGGTGTGAGCTGAAAAACAGCAGCATCAATCCGAGAAGAAGACTTCATTTTCGCCTCCAAATTTGAAGCGGGGCCAACTTTCGTAGTAGCAGCTGCCAAGACCCCAAAATCAACTACAACAGTACAAAGCAAGGCCCGCCCTCTACCCTCAGCCGTGCTTTCATCAGTAAAACTAGAGCTAAAGCTAAACCAAAGGAACAAGAAGCCTGGGGAAAGAGTTGATCCAAACCTCCGAAACTCCTAGGCTTTCCTTACATGCCCAGAACCAGAAATCCGAGCTCCATCGTGGGAATGAGCAAAAGGATCGATCTTTATCACTTCGCGAGTTGAAAATGCAAGAATAAAATTTTGGGTTCTGCAGGGAGAGAAGGATGGCATCTCCAAAGATGATGTCTCACACTCTCTCTCCCACTCTGCTCATTCCCCTTACACGCTTATTGGGCAAACTAATCTAAAGCTTAATGATGATATGATTACAGTTTTAATCAACATGATTACTGGTACGACTAGTAAAAACCCCCCACATTACGAAATGCAGCATTTCATTCTCACCTGTTGTGTGTTCTTCGTCTAAGATTTGTTTCTGAATTCACTCCTGAGGAAGTCTCATTTATGGCACACAGACAATAATTATTATGATTATAATTATCAGAATGATTATTGGGACATATTTGACTCTTTTGAAATAAACACATGTAATTAAAATAGTCAATTAATTCTCATTCAAACCCATTTGACCACCACGCTGCAACTGATAGGTAAAGATATTTTTCTTAATAACTGTAGGTTTTGATTAATATGTTTTAAATATTGACTTTTTTCAATAAAAAAAATTTAATATTTAAAACACTTATTTTCATTTGGAGTTTGAAATCGATCTTTAAAACGATAAATTTTTCAACTTCGAGCAAAATCGATTTTTAAAATACCGATTTTCATTATTTGAAAGACATTAGTCTAATACTCTTCCGATTTAATTTCGTGAAATATTTATAAAAAATGAATAAATGTAACAAACTCAAAATAAGTAAAAATTACATGAATGAAAATAATAAAGGACAGACCTGATTGACAAATTCTAGTAGGTAGACCTTCATTGCCCTACTTTTTCTACTGAAAAAGGGGCAATCCTTCGAATGTATAATAAACCATAAAAAAATGTCAATTACACAAAAAGGGCTCATTTATTATTGCCAGCTTTTTCTTTTTCATCCCAAATTAGTCTTACACTTGAATGAATTTGGTATTTGTAAGAGAATATAATAATACACATGGGGTACGGAATAGGATTTGGTTCAATAATGTTAATTTAATTAAAGGTTTCTATGCACTGCCTTTTTGCAATAGAAAAGGGAAATATGTTAAAACACGTGTCTGAGTGCACCGGAAGCATTAAACATGCATTTAATAATATCATTTTTTTATGTCTATTTTACTTCTGGTAATTACAAATTTTCTTATTTGGGTAAGCGTTGAAATCACAAAAAATCATTAAATTAATTCAAAACTTATGGTTTTACCATATTTAGGACATTAACTGGCGCCTTACTGTCTCCCATGACAAAAAACCCATGGAATATTTATCATTTTTTTATGAACAATTCAATGATTCCTTTTATTTTAATATATCCCATATAACCAAAAAACGACATTCAAAAATAATTAAACATGATTATTTTATTTTAATACGTATTATTCTTTTATAAAAAGTCTCATTTTTTTAAGCCTCTGCCCTATAATTATTGTCACCAACCATGTTTATTATTCGATTGAGATATATAGTACGTAACACTTTCACATTGTATATTAATTACTGCTCTTTTATATTTCGATTGTCGTAATTAATCGTTGTAATTATCACGATTCTAGACTGCGAAATAATTACGGTATTTTTTAAGCTAAAATTATATTATGAACATTAGAAAGGAAGGACCCACAGGCTCTTTCCTAGCATCCTACTCCGAAAAATTGTTATTTCTTCAAAACTAAAGTTGTTCAATCTTGTTGTATAAGAAATAACCAGAGACGAGAGTAAATGAATATGGAGAATCTCAATTACTGAACTATTTCACTTGGATTCGACCCAAGGAACATCTTACATCACATAGAAGAATGACATAAAACTTGAACAATGCCATCCACCATCACATCTCAGAATTTCTCAGGCACGAAGGGCATTCCGGTGCTCGAATTATTCATCCTACAACTTCAACGCCAAGTCCAGTAGCACCGAGCTCGATTTTCCAGTCTCCTCAGTGTTCTCCGAGCGCGCCCTTTTCCTGTCTGCTATTGGCCAGTCGAGCTGACAGAGAAAAGGCCGAGTTCGGTCGCCAGCCTCCTCTTCTGCGTGTACCTGCCTGGTTGCAGTTGGAGAGAATGCCATCATCGGTTGTGCTCTGAACATGTAGTGCGGATTGGCCAGCTGTGGGGATGCGAACGGCGGGTTTCTTGGAGGAACAGCGACCCTGGTTTGGTTGAGAGGAGGTGCGGCATCTTCTCGTCCCTGGGCGAAAGGAGGGCCTTGCGGCATCAACTTATTGGCGGGTCCAGATGGATTTAAAGGGAGGATACCGGGGACTTGAAATAGGCTGAAATTGCCCGCCCTCCTTGACAACGCCGTTTCTTGTAACACGTGCATGTCAATATGGTTCACGAGCGCCACGGAGTTGGCGAACACCAGACCACATAACCGACACGCCACGTGCGCGCCGTTATTAGTCCTTTGCTCCACGAGGCATGGGTTGTCCGAGGGAACTTGTGTCCTGCCAGCCATGAAAAATCCACACACAAAAAAAAAAAAAAAAGATCAGCGCAAACTTGCGGCACTGAGTAATCCTAAGACCCGTAATTTATACTGAAAACTCTAACCGTACAAAGGCATGCTAGTCATTAATGCCAATAAGCATTGGATAAATGCAATTATGTGATTCACACCATTGGATATGAAAATAATATACACGGTCCCTGCAATAAATGCTAATTAAGACCATGGAAAGAAAAATGCTTTTTGGTAGAAAGGGGTAGAAAAATTAATTGCCCAAGAACAGATTTGTCGCATGCTCACTTAATTACATTCCAAAGAATAATGCTGTAGCCCAGATTGCACACATAATGCCTAGGAGATGTTATTGATATAGTTGCCACAACAGAAATAGATCTTGCCAAAAGGAAGCCGGGCGGAAATTTATTCCCCCTTAACACATCAGGTTCCCAACGTCTATGGAATGGAATCAACAAATCGAACCATTTATGCGGCTCCATACGCAGAAAGATGCATCTAGCGAGTAAGAAAATACACAGGTACAGCTCCATTTGGAAGCACTGAGTCGGTAATTATACTAACCAAAGTGAATAAAATATCAAAAAATGGCCAAGCAAGTGGATTTTGTTTAAATAATCAGATAAAATACAACTTCATCACAATTCGATGAGTGCTTACTGTGATAAATGACACAATCACAACATGGTTCGTCTAGAACATAAAAAATTGGTAAATGTGGAGCGAAATGCATACCATCTATCATTGGGATGCTATACCATGCACAGGTCGATCAAATAGAAAAGCCGGCTGTGGAAGGAGAGATGCCATACCATCTCATCCAGGATTTCCCGATGAAATAGATTGGCTCGTGCCTGCAAGTCAATGTTCCCGGACACCTAATGTATTCACCATGATGAAGTAAGGGTACTTAGTTAAAGCATGTTCTATTTCTCCAATTAAACCAAATTGGCCAAATTAGCAAACACACACTAGACTTAACGATTTTTTCATTTCAATCAAATGATTGAGGAGGAGAGTTGAATTTTCATGCGAATCTCGCATTAATACTATCAAATATCGAGTTGCAGGAGAACCAGTTCAATCATTCAATTAATTCTTTTGTTGGGTTATGACTCAAATATTATAAAAGACAACAATAGTAAGCCAGTAAAGGATTTCTAGAAGGAATGTAATAATAGTGCTTTAACACTTCAAATGCATACAATTACTGGCTACAGTAGTTGAATAAATATGACCGAATGACTACGAACCCACCTGTGACAGGTGTTATAGGCGACATTAATTGGTCTTTTCCCAATGAACCTTCTCGCAATCCCTACTAAAACTATAATCACAGGATAATAGTTCTATGGACTCCTGACAAAAAGCAAAGAGAGAAACCGGGACCTTTTAATAACGAAACCGCCGAGTTAAAATCTTCTACTCCTGATAACTAGCATAAAGAAACAACAAATAATACAATCAGTGATGTGGCTACTGTTTTGCTTGTTAAAGCACATAACCCTACTTTCGACATTAAGAAATGCGGTTAAAGACAGACCGATTTGAATGCTCAAAGGAAAATTCTCTCATTCAAGTTTAGCCAGACACTAGTTAGGTAAGATCAATGGTGAATTTTTAAGTAGAAGGCTTACCAATGTTTTCATCATTGAGGCTGTCGAGTATTTGTCATCCTTGAGGCGAACATGAACTTTCTATCATATGCCATGTACTACCCGTAGGCATCCATTCCAATTAGCTGGTAATAACGATTTGGCATTGCTTCCACAAAGTAAACACAAACCCATTGATGTTCTCTGGAATGTTACCTGTCACCAATAATCTCCGCAAGAGCATGCTCCGTTCTTAAAATGGTGGAACCAACTATTATCTCGAATTACAATCTCTCTCGCCACTATACTACACATAAATTTGACAGCTGTGTGGCAATCCATACAAATCCTGATGTTCTTTATTACTCTAATTGTTGTCCCAGGAGGTGTACTAATGATGCCAAATCCAATCGCAAGCCTTTCACTGTGATTCAGTAATAGTTCCTTCTTTTGCTCCTCCACAATATCCTGAAAGACCTCATTTGTGTCGGGCTTATATCCAATCTTTTCAATTTGGTCATAAAGAACTTTCAAGGCTTTACTTATTTTCACATAGCTTGGGTGAGATTTGTCCCCTGAAAAAAATGAATACAATTTATTCCTTACTTCAATCCAGCTGCAGGGAGGTTTCTTTGTGAACCCTCTTTTTCGCAAAGAAACTCTCATAGTAGCTGCTTCTTTATACTGATGTGCACTGGAATATATGTTGGACATTATAATATATGCTCCGATATTCTCAGGATCAACTGCAAGAATTTTACCAGAAACTTTCTCAGCAAGTTCCACATTTTTGTGAATTCGACAGGCATTCAATAATGCAGACCATAAGCTGCCTGGTGGTTCAGCCGGCATCTTGCAAATGAAGTCATAAGCTTCTGATAGCCTCCCTGATCGACCAAGCAGACCTGCCATTGCAGCATAGTGTTCCACACCAGGAGTAATACCAAATTCCCGGATCATACGATCGTAGTATTTCCGAGCTTCCTCGACAAGACCTGCATGACTACAAGCTGTCAATATGGCGATAAATGAAACATAGCTAGGCCTAACTCCAGAAACCTCCATCTCATTGAATAATTTTAGTGCATTAAGAGCTTGTCCATGTAAAGTGCATTCCATAATTATTGCAGTCCATGATACCAGATCATGCTGCATCATATCACTGAAAATACTCTTAGCAATACCTATCCTCCCACATTTTGCATACATATCAACAAGAGAGCTCGCGATGAGCACATTGTCATCCAATCCTGTTCTAATTATACACCCATGGAGCTGTTTTCCAAAAATCAATGATGTCAAGTGAGAACAAGCCGGTATAATGCTGGAAAATGACAGAGGCCCTGGCTTCAAGTTATCTTTCACCATGCACCTAAAGAATTCAAATCCTTCATTAGACAAACCATTCTGCACACATGCAGCAAACATAGAGTTCCATGTGATCCCACCACGACGAGGTAAGCCATTGAACACCGAGAAGAAATCTTGTATTCTTGTACACTTAGCATATGCGTCAATCAAGCTACTTCCAATTACCACATTATCATGAATCCCATGCCTGACAGCGTACCCATGTATCTCTTTTGCTTTAACAACATCAGCATACTCTGCACACATAGGAACCTATGTTCTCAAGTCCCATCTTTCTCACCATCGCTAGAGCTTCATCATACATGCCACTCAGCACATTGCCTGCAATCAGTGTTCCAGGACACTAGATCCCTTGCTGGAATTGCATTGAATATCTTTCTTACACTGTTCCCCACTGCATGCCCCCTCTCACCATTCGTAAACCATACCGTCCATATCGAATGCACAATCTTCTGTTCCTTACATCTTCGACCAACCTCATAGCTCAAGCCATTCAGTCCAAGAATTGCATTACTTTCACCGCTTTGAACAACCTCCTCGGACAATGGAGTCATTGCCCCACTCTTTTCAGGGACTACATGCGGTAGATGTCTCCATGGGCTGAGCTCTGCGCTCCCTCCAACACTTGCATTATTGCTTTGCCTAGCCCCACCTCCACACAAAGCTCCGAACTTCGAATACATGCTCAACAGGGCATTCCCGACGTACAAATCCCCCTCCAAACCAACCTTAACGACGCAACCATGGACGCACTCGCCCAACCCAGCGTCCATCCACCAAGCGCAAGCCTTGATCACGGAAGGGAACAGGGAGTGGTTAAAGTGCTCGACGAAACGCCGTATCTGGACGAAGCAAGAGAGAGAGAGAGACGGAGAAGAGGTCGTGGGAAGTGTAGGACCTGATAAGGAGCTTCCACGAGAGGAGAACGGCGGGGATGGGAAGGTGGCCATGGAGGCGGAGGAGGTGGCAGTGGAGTTGCTTGGCCTGGGCCGTCGTCAGCAAGGCGTTCGCCGTCGAAGTCGAGAGGAAGGGCTCAAGGGAGCTTCTTAAGTGTTATCGCGGCGTCATCGAGGGCATGGCTCCGAACGAAGTCATAGGAACAATTAATAAGAGGAACTTTAAGAAAATTTCACTTTCCAAAATTTACCGTAAAATACTAAAAATTTATAAAATACGGTCTAAATTTTATAAAATATAGTTTATCATTAAAGGGGTGTGCTTTTAAAATATAAAATCCGCTCTCATAAAAATAAAATGGGGCGTGTTTTCAAAACTCATTCCTAAATACTTAGTAAAAGGAGGAACGTCCAACGGGGGACAGGTACCCGCCTCTTTAAGTAAATGAACAATAAACGGGTTAATCCACTTTTTTAAGTAAATAAACAATGAACGCATTTTTAAAATTTAAAGATAGACAAAAAAAAAACTTCTACCTTAATTGGTTAGAGTCTTTGTTATTAAAAAAAAGGGTTAAGACTTCAACTCTTGTCATTAATTTGAACCCAACGGCTGGCAAACCGTATTTCTCATCCATTAATTTGGAAAAGTTTGATCCAAACAGAAACGTAAATATATATTCATTACAAACACAAACAATATTTAAGTTTAACCACCGTCTTCTTTGACTTCTAACGTAGTACAGCATCGGCCGTCCTTCCTCTTCAAGGGGAGCTTGCAACGCATCCTCATATTGTAGTCGAGTGATCTGCAAAAACTTGTTGTTCCTAAAAAGAATGATCATATCCGAAATCCTTCGCTGCTTTCAGAAAGATTAAATAAATAAAAAAATCACTATTTTATAATTTTAAAAAACAGCCTTTCGGCCGAACATTACACGCCGACTAAATTCCTACCATTTTGGTGCTAAAACAAGGATGAAAATGAGAACCACTAAATCCTGAGTCCCTAATAACTGCAGTCGTGTTAGCTGTTCGTCAATTCCGGAATCTAACGCTCAGGGAGACTGAGCTGCGTCGTTCGTTGCCGACGCGGACTTCGGGTTGCTCTGCGTTGTGCCCGGCATCGAACTCGTCACCAGCGGAGGGTACTTCTTCAGCACCTTGTCCTTGTTGATCGTCCACCATTGTTCCGCTTGTTGCTCCGCGAACCTCCTCTTACTGCAAAACAAGGACGAAAAAAAACGCAAGTCTAAGTTCGAAGATCACATTAATATGACCGTGATCCCAGTCGACCATCCGGGATTTGGTTTAAGTATAAAGTGCGAGGAACTGAACACTAGTTCGAAGTTGGGGGGAGTACCTGAATCTGACTCGTTTGAAGGCCTTGACGCCGTTGGAAAGGACGTCGAGGGTGACGTATACGCCTGGCTCGAACTGCTCCGTCATCTGCAAGACCCCATCGGCCTCAAGAGCTACCAAATTGCTGGACCTAATATCGTCACCTGGGCGTCCCTCCATGGCTACTTCCTGTCCACTCGACGATGCATTGTCCATCTCTTGCTGATTGCTGGCCCTACTCTCACGAGAAGTAAAACCTACATTTTTGGAATTCCTTTCAGCCACATTCTTTTCCATCAAGTTGGGGTTATCCGAACTCGATGTTGCCCGTGATGAAGTGGAGGCCTCGGATTCTCTGACATTTATCAGCAGGGCCTCGATTTTAGACTGTAGCGCGTCAAAGCTGCTGGTGTCCGAGACTTCGGGCAGAAAGGTCTTTCTGATATCTTTCAACTGCACACAAAATCACCATTAACTTCATCAGAATCAACCCAACGTCACTTTTATCAGCGACAGACGGTTATGTCATCCCAACATGATTTTCCGTCATAAAGTAGGATACTACTTAAAGACTCTTTCGGGAATTTGCGTTTGAAATCAAGGATGAAACCAAAGTCTCTACCAGCATGGAGATGGAATCAACGATGCGCCTGGCTTCACCATAACGTGCCGTTTGCTGGGCCGTCCTCGAAGAAGCATCTTCAGATTCCTTCGTTAATTTCTTTATTTCCACCTCTTGGATTTCATACTTGTTCCTCAAGCTCTTTAGCTGAAATCAGTATCCCGATGGAAATGTTACGATGCTAGAAATATTTGCCTTTGATCCCAACACCAATGATCTGCAAACCATATAAGGGAAATGTTAGTTGTACCTGGTTCTGCAGCTTCTTGATCTCTTGGTTGAGGAAGTCATTCGACTTGCTGAGACTATCTATCACGCCGCGAGAGAATATCGGTTTTGGGGATCGGGGAGGGCTTGGCCGTCTCGAATAAGGTGAAGCGGGTCTGGAATTCGGAGCAGGTGGAGGTGGTGTCGTAACTACAACTGGCTTCAAACCATTCTGAATAGCATTCATAGGGCTCGGGAAGGCGACTTGCAACAAACCACGATCCATTTTCCCACCCAGTTTCCCGACCTTCAGATCAGGGTATTTTCTCTGATCAGACCCCTGGAAAAGCAGTAACCTTGAGGATCTGACTAGTTCCATCTTTTCCGGCTTGTCTCGTATGTCAATTGATCGACGAACTGTAGCCGCCCTTCTGTGTGCATTCATGGCGTTACCCGATTCAATAGCCTTGAGCTTCGAATAGCAGGTGTCACATACACGATGCGGCTTTCCGGGAGTTGGAGCTAGCGCCGCTTTTAGTGCCTTCTTCGAGCTGCAGGTATGACAATGAACCATACCACAGTTGTAGCAGTTGTGCCGTTTCCTGGTGAAACCGAACGGTTGCCTACAAATCGTGCAGACAGACTGGTCCACCCCAGAGACCCACTTATGGATACATATGCTCGCCGTGAAATTTGACCCGCACGACACGCTCTTAACGTGCTTGTCCTTCAACGTCTCTACCATAGTTGGGACCTTACGGTCCTCTATGTCCCCATGACCTAACCGTCCATTGGCACCTCTGCCCCAAGTGTAGATCTCACTTCTCGATGTCAGGACGGCGACATGGAATGCGCCACAAGATATTTCTTCGACGAACTCGCCTACCAATTTGTCCTGCACTAAGGAAGGTGATTTCCCATCTGAGTTTGGGCAGCCCAGCTGACCATAAGCTGAACTTCCCATAGTAAAGACGTGGCCAGATGTGGTGAGGGCGACAGTCATGGTGTGCCCACATGCCAACTGATGGAAGTTGTAGTCTATGAGGGAAGAGATGCACGTCGGGAGCAAATAAGTGTCCTTGTTCCCGTGCCCCAGACGGTACTGATCACCGTCTCCCCAGGTGAATAACTTCCTTGAAGACATATTGCTACCAGACTGACTCATCACCTCGACAATTGCAGCCGTGTGCCACAATCCACACGCGACCCTGATAGTCTTCAGTCCGCTGAGCAATTGTACTTCCTTAGGATAATGCACGCTTTCTCGATCTCCATGACCCAAAACGCCGAACGTACCTTCACCGAACGTGAATAGCTTCCCGTTGGAAGTCACCAAAGCAGTATGCCAGGTTCCACAAGCGATAGACAAAACCTGAAGTCCTTCCAATGTGCCCGTGACTCTTTTCGGTATCCAGTGGCTCGTGCTCGACCCATGTCCTAGAATCCCGGCATTATGAGCCCCGTCGCCCCATGTAAATAGATCACCCAATGTCGAAATAACACATGTGTGGTACTCCCCACATGCGACGGAATCCACGTTGGTTACGGCAAGGAACTCGACGAGATGTGGCCTACTGTAGTCCCTCTCGACTCCGTGACCGAGCCTCCCTCCCGATTCTTTCCCCCATGTGAAAACTTCACCTTGCTTTGTTACGAGAGCAATATGCTCTGTACCACAGGCAATCTGAAGGACATCTAGAACCACATTAGATTCTAGAGCCTTGGGGAATAGGACATTGGTTCTATTCGGGATCGAGCTCGCAGATCCATCAGAGCCATCCGTCCATATTTCTCCCCAGACATAAACATCTCCTAGCGACTCGATATCATCTTGCCCTGAACCTCCGCTTGAACAGCTGGGAGTACTCGATACGCTAATCCGAAAACCATCTCCAGCGCTTTGCCTCAACTGCATGTTTGCTCGTTCGGAGCCAACATCTGAGCCTGCCCAAAGCAACGATCCTTCGCGTGGATTCAACTCGATGGAAACCCTGCCATGATTAATACTAGGAGCTAAATCTAGAGGTCCACCCAAGGAACGTCCGTGTTGACTGAATTCCCCGTCGTAAAACTGCCCAGCAGAAACACAAATGAGTCGGATTGATTGCACTCACATAATAAATTGCATCGAACTCAATTGAGAGTTGCACCGAAATTTGCAGCAATATTAAGTTAAAAGTAATAATCCACAGTAATGGAACAGTAGATGATTGACTGCTTACATCTGATATCTCACTTCTTGTGTGCCTGCTACGAGTTTGTCCGGGAGAAATTAGGGACCTAAGTCCAGCCAGCCATATCTCTACCTCAGATTGATCCTTGCAAATCTACGATGAACAAAAAGCTGTCCTTCAGACCAACGGTTTCTTAACAACGGGATCCACATCTTCTAATATGAAGACGACTCACCAGATCTAGGGATCTTTCCCCGTTGTTGTATATCAGTGAGAAAGACAGGTAATCTTTCTCTGGGCGCAAGTACCTTCGAAAAACAGCCTGTGGAGAATGGCAAGCTAATAAGAACCCAGCTTTCTCGTTGCGAAAATCAGACAAAGGCCAGTGAAATTCGAGAAAATCCAACGAGAAGATGTAGCTCACTGTTCTCTGTCCCGGTATTATACGCAACACGGTCGACAAATTCAGGCTACGTTCCCCTCCTCGTGAGTACCAAATCAACGTTGTCTCGTCCTGTTTAGCAGGACCATCAGAACAAACCAGAAGAAAGGGGAAAACAAAAAAAAACTTAAAAGGAATCAGCCGGAGGCATGTCTGCAGTAATCAAGAAGCCTCCACCGACGTATAACAGGCTCGAAAGCGGTAAACACTCACCGGGGACAATCTAAAGGTACAGACTTTGGGCTTCCCTTGGCGGCTGTACTTGATCAACTGACTACCTTTCTTCAGACTAATAAGTGCCTTCAAGAATACCCAAAAAGACAAACAAACAGAGACTTAGGAACCATTTTCACGTAAGAAATTGCTAACAGAATTGCGACAAATATTCCAGCCATAGGCTCGAATGCGGGGAACACATGATCGCGGGGGGGCTGTCGTGATCAAGACAGAGGCAGAGGCGGCGCCTTCGGAAACCACGTCCCGTCCTCCCGATCCGAAGGTCTCGAGAGGGAGCAGACGACCGAAGGAAGAAAGAATATACAGGGAAAGGGAAAGAAACCTGATCGATGTCACGGTCGGGGGGACCATAAGAAACAGGATCTGCCATTCCATGTGAGAGATGACATGAACAGCGACTCCACGGGGGGGTTGTGGGGTCGGGGTCGTCTTCATAGATGCAAGGGAGGGTTCCTCAATCTTCCCTCACGGATTTCGTTCGACAGGGGCGACCGCCGGGGTGAGGAAGACGAAGAGGTAGAGGGAGGGTGGGAAGAGATCTGTGGATCATTCTCATCCGGAGCCAGGCCTCATGGGAATTCGGACAATCATGGGGGGGAAGCTTGGGGGCAGAGACATTGGCGCGCTCTCCCCTCCCCTCCTCCCTCCCACCACGTGTCCCCTCCTCCCCCCATGCTTGCTGTTGGGCTCATGGGCCTTGGCCCATAATCATCCGGCCCAATGCTACGCCTAACTATATTACGGGCCGAGGAGACAGAGAGCACGTGGATGATGATTCTTCTGACCATGAATTAAAAATTTACAAAAGCTGAGGAAGGGGGTCGCTCCGTCCGTCCCCGACAGAGTTTGTCTGTGTGTGTGTGTTATTTTGGTCACCTCTTCTTCCTCCGACCAAACCAACGCACCCCAAACTCCCCGGCGCTTCCTCACCGGGTTTTGATCCGGCGAAATGGATCTGGGTTGCCTCGTTCCCGAGTTGGTTCCATCGTTGAACTCTGTGAGTGCTGCTGCATTTGCATATACCTGATTAATTTTTGGGTTCATTTCCCCCCAGTGTGAAGTCAGAAAGGTGGGGAGTTCGTTGAATATCTGGGTCTTTTTTTTATCAGGTGGTTATCCTCGGGGCTTTCTTTGGTTACTTGGCTGTCGCTGGGTCCTTGTTGCCCGGGAAGCTTATCCCCGGGGTGTTGTTGCCCGACGGGACTCGACTTCGTTATAAATGCAACGGTGGGTTGGTTCGACCCAAGGAGTCGAAAGAAAAAAAAAATATATACTTAAGGTTTGATTTTCGGGAAAGACTGGTTTTTATAAGCTGACCTCCGTGTTGTTTGGAAACCCCAGGTTTGTTGTCTCTCATTCTCCTTGTCGGGATGGTCGGTCTCGGTGCTTGGATGGATTTCCTTGAGCCTGCGGTGAGTTTTTGCGGCCTAAGCATGTGGAGGCACCTTGTGAGATGCGCAGTGGCTGATAGCTGTTATTATTAGTTGAGTCATTTCACGGGTGCTTCTGGCTTTGCGGTGTATCCGGCATTTCATGATTATATTATATCTGCATATGGGCGACTGCTATCTTAGACGACTCATGAAGGCATTCGCTTGATGTTGTAATTCTTTAGATATTATGAACATTAGACGGAAACATCGATGGGGAGAGTAAAGCTTGGATGAAAACAAATAAGTGTATGATTTACTGTGGCATTAATGGGGATATATAGTTGAAACAGAATGCCATAGGATATTATCCATTTAGCTGAACACCCAGCACAATTACTGCTGTTGTTTATTGTGTCAATATGCATTTTAAGTACTTTGATTTTGAATTCAGGAGTTCCCAAATTGCACTCAAACTACCGTAGAAATTTGTTAAATAGTTAGAGGCATTTTTGTATTATCTGAAAGCATTTTCCAGGAGCTCTGTCATGCTAAATCAGTTTTCACTTAATACTAAGATTATAAGTTTTTGAACCTGTCAATCTTTGACAATGCAAGTGAATACCTTTTGACAAGTTCTCACTGGTTCAGGTGATAGCAGAGCAAGGGCTTCAGCTGTTTTCTGCCACCTTCTTATTCAGTGTGCTCGTGAGTTGAATTCTAACTTCCTGGTTTTTTCCTGCATTCAGTTTGTATCTTGTTTCACTCTCTTAACTTTACGTGCCTTTATATTTACAAAAATATCCTTCTTGAGTTGACGGGACAAGGTGAACATTGAGAACAGGGGCCTGCCCAGATTTTCTTACTTGTTTTTCAGAAGATTTAAGGAAAAAGTCCACTATAACTTGGTTAATTCAGATAGTGTGAAAGAATGGATTTCTGTTAATTTTCTTACTGCAATCAATCTTCATCTCTTACAATAGCTACCAGGAATTGTTGATGCTTCTCTTTGTGTCTGAAACACTATTGCTGCCATCATCGCAAACATTTACTGGTTTTCTGATCATTGGTTGGCATCACCTTGATAAATATCTGAGTTCATTTTCTTCTCTTCTTATTGTTAAAGGTGACCATGGTTCTTTATGCAACTGGCTGCAACTCCGGCAGTAAGAGCTCCTCCCTAAAGCCACATATTTCAGGAAACCTCATACATGACTGGTATTCCTAAACATCTTGGTTTGGTGGATATTTCGACCATTTTGGCATGTGCAATTTCACTCGGCCTTGGATATGGTTTGTGGTGCAAGCCTTTCAGGTTATGCTAGGGTGCTAGTTTTGAAAATCTCCGTTTCATCCACTGCCTAGATTTTTATGCCTTATAGAAAGAAGGCAAAGTAAATGTCTTGGGTCGTTCTAAATTTTGGGGAGGTGCACTGAAATTCATAATCCTCGTCTCAAATCGCGGCCAGATCCTCACACATTGTTTAGTGTTGTGATATTGTTGAATAACGCTTCTATGTAGAAGTAGCCATATTACTTTCATAACAATACTAATATTCGATCATTTTCTTTTTACTTCTCCTGCAAGTGATATACTGGACATTTCTAGTAGGAAGTCCTCACACTGTACAACAACTTGAATAGCTTGGGATCTGCGTTCGACATACATTAGGATGCTGTTCTTGTTGTCTTCTCATGTTGGGAATTTTGGGATTGTTGACATTCAACAGGTGGTTTGGAATCCAGCTCAATCCGCAGTTTTTGTGGATAGACCTAAAGTATGTCAAATCTATCTCTTCCATGAATATTCATTTATACCAACTATATGTCAGAGATTGGCACTTCTTTCTTGAAATATATGAGAAACAGTCAGGAAGCGATATTAGCAATCCCTTTAGAGATTGTCATATCGATAAGCTTGTAGTTTGGACATTGCCCGTCACTTTTACAATGAGTTTTAGAAAGATTAGATACATCAAAACAATTAATTGGTGCTAACTGGGGGTGGTTGTCTTCTGTAGGTTTTTCTTTGTAAGGGGAGGAATGATGGGCTGGCTTCTTATCAACTTATCCATTTTAGCCAAAAGTTATCAAGGTGCTAGATTGGGCCAAGCGATGATCCTCTATCAACTGTTCTGTGCAGTAAGCTTGTAATATTTTAGTTCTTTCAATAAATTCTATCATTGATCACTTTAATATATCTAAGTTTTCCTTTCTTTGCGTGTCTCATCTTTCAGTTCTATGTCCTGGACTACTTTGTTCATGAAGAATACATGACTTCCACGTAAGTACAATCACACGACATGTCATTCCCCTATTTAAGATTGTCTTATTTTTCTCCTTTTACCTTATTTGATGGACTGAATACACTTACCTTTTCTCGTTGCTCTTCTTGTTAGTGGACGTTATCGACTATTCTTTGCACAAATCCTACATAATCCATTGCGTAGTGAAATAAAAATGAGTTTGAAGTTGTAGTGATATTATATGGGGTTTTTAGATTGGTCCAAGAGCTTTCCAATTTCATCCACATAAAATATGAATAATTGTGTTCTGGCTCCTCTGGTTTTTTGTTGTTTTCTTCACTCTGACAGATGGGATATTATAGCGGAGAGATTGGGCTTCATGTTGGTTTTCGGTGATTTAGTTTGGATCCCTTTCGCATTCACCATTCAGGTAATTGAAACCATTTGAGTACTAAAACTTTTCTTTAAAGAAATGGTGGGAAGATTGAGCCATGATCAGGCATCTGCGCTGCATTATGCTCCGCCACCATATGAATTATGGGTGAAACTCGATGAGAATGAGTTTGTTTGTTTCCTTTGTTTTGATCACTGTGATGTCAAAGAGAGTTGATGTCTAGTAGTAAAACACCGCCGTGCCTATGATTCTTGTTTTTCAAGTAACGCGACCGTATTCAAAGAACATGTATGGCCGGATATCAGGTTATGACGTATCCTATTGCTTGATGCAGGGTTGGTGGCTTTTGCAGAACAATGTAGAGCCTAAGACAGTTGCCGCTGTGCTTAATTGTTTCATCTTTTTGATAGGGTGATGGTCATGGAAACTTCACTTCAGATTGTGCACCTCATGTTTTCATTGGTGAAAAACATGTAATTTTTGTTGAATTTATCTCAGATATATGGTGTTTCGAGGTGCTAACAAGCAGAAGCATGTGTTTAAGAAGAATCCCAAAGAACATATCTGGGGTCAGCCTCCGAAGGTTGTTGGAGGGAAGCTGCTAGCATCTGGTTTTTGGTAAAAGTCTCATTGCTTTGCTTGCTGAATCAAATTCATCATGTCTAGAAAATAAAAGGAAGTGATTCAAGTTTTCTTTTTGAGATAAATCTTTTCTATGTTCTACATATTGTTGCAGGGGAATCGCTAGGCACTGTAATTACCTTGGGGACATATTGCTGGCGCTATCCTTCAGTTTGCCATGCGGATTCCAGTAAACGAAAAATCGCATATTTACCGTTTTTCACTTTTGTTTTGCATCTGTTGAATGTGTCATCAATGGCTTTGCTTCCTTTGTCAGCTCCGTTGTCCCATATTTCTACCCGATCTACCTCTTCATCTTGCTGATATGGAGGGAGAGAAGGGATGAAGCTCGCTGCGCTGAGAAGTACAAGGAGATCTGGGCAGAGTACTGCCGGCTCGTTCCATGGAGAATATTTCCATACATCTACTAACCTCTTGAATCATCACATATCCGGACACTATTTTGGATTGCAATTCGGTACAAGTACCCTATGGATATGTTGCAACTTATAAGTTCTCGGTTGGCAGAAGTTTTTATGCTTTAAACTCATACGAAAATGTCAGTGAAGGAGAATTTGACATTTTGTCCCTTGGCGGCAGGTTTTCTT
Source organism: Melastoma dodecandrum (assembly GCA_029817715.1). Lineage (NCBI taxonomy): Eukaryota > Viridiplantae > Streptophyta > Magnoliopsida > Myrtales > Melastomataceae > Melastoma > Melastoma dodecandrum. Next base: position 36,137 of record JARUPY010000102.1, on the reverse strand, counting down.
TTATCACCAGGTCTCTGGTGAACCTCCTCATCTAAGCAAGAGTGGCCGGGTACTTCCCTTCGTCAAGGATACTCATCCCTCCGGCTTTATACCAGCCAGTGGGCTATCCATCTCCATGCTAGGTCTGCGTATCTCCACAGAAGTTTGCAACTCCTTTGAACCTCTCCTCAATATTTTCCTTCTCTTCGTTGGAGGTCATAGCAGTCCCAGCACTATCCAACAGCTGACTTCACCACAGAAAATTGTCAGCGGAGACGTAAACCAAACAAGACAAGGATTACCTTCGCCTATGGGAACTTGGCCCAGAACCGAGCCTTGGCGAGTCCCAGGGACGATGGAAGGACCTCTCCCGGGAATCGTGAATAGATTTGATCCTATTCCGGCTCCTTCTATCGCTTGGTCTACCCATTATGTTCATTTCGTCTCATCTTTCATTCCATTGAATTCCCTTTCATGACTAATGAATGATCATTCCATTCCATCCCATCCCATCCAGCTTCTCGTTTCGAAAATCGAACATGTTGTTAGTATGGTCTTAACGTATAGTGGGTAGTAAGCATCACATCCTTAGAAAGAACCTTAAAAAGGGGAGATCAGGGGTATAATTCGGTCGCATTTTCTGCCGGTTACTCCAAAGATTTGTTTATTTGATTTTGACACGGACAATGGCACGATAAACACAAATGTGACCTCTCCAAAGATTTATCATTTCTTTGACTCAGCCTCTTGTTGCGTACGGGGCTTATGAAAGAGACGTATCTCGGATCAACACCAAGGTTCCTAGAAACGAAACACGTTATAAATTACAAATCAGAGCGATCATAAATTTAAACTTTCGTGCACGAAAAAATCTCATAACAAAATGGGTCAAGAATCAAAGATGCCGGCCAAATTCGATTCGTGGGGCGTATTAAACTATATAATATAAATCAAACTTCATCTAACGGTCTAAACTTAAGCCTTTTGGTGAAATATACAACATTTTTTTGTCGCACTGGAGGTTGTGTTATGTGGCCTAACTCCACTTTGATCCCTTGCCTATTTTGACTTGAACATTTTGGTGGGACTTAGTGACTAGTAATTATGTCCACTTGATTTAGTCTTTGTAATTACCCTTCGTTTAGTCGTAAGGTGAAATTTCACTCGAATGCATCGAACAAATGTTCAATGCACTTCCACTGATATAAAGAATCCTCTGTTGTACGAGAAACATGTCCGGATCATCCAGAAAAAAATAGTAATAATAATACAACAATAATTTCCTAAAGTCAATGACCGCCCACAAACTTTGAACCGTCGTTTGTAATTCTAAACTAAGATGTTCAAATCTTGATTTTATCTGATCATAGCCCGAATCCTGGCACGCCTCCCGTCTTGATGAGGAGATCATACCAGAAGCCGCCGTCGTCCTCCGAGTTCGCTACGTTTTGACCCGGCACGTCCATCAGGTCGATGAAGTCCCAGGAGGAGGAAGAGTTACTCGAGATGCTGTCCTCCATCATCGAGAAGGGGCCGAGATCCCCCAACCAGAAGCTCTCGTCGTCGTCCAGCACCCGGAATGGATCCTTCTCCCCGCACTTGATCTCGGCACGTATTCCGGAGTCCACCATCACGTTCGACAGGTCGGAAGCGGACGTGACCTCGCTCGACGCCAGGGGCGACGTCGGGACGTCGGCAACCGTTTCGGGCTCAGAGGTGTCGTTCGATGGCTCGGGATTAGGGACGGGCTTGTCCTTCAGCCTCTTCTTGAGATGAGTGTGCCAGACGTTCTTGATTTCATTGTCAGTGCGCCCAGGCAATCTCGCCGCAATGGCCGACCACCTGATATCGTATGGATCACAAACGTCGATCAGCGTGACTTGAGCTATAGAGAAGAGCCGTATCATTCGACGGCATAGTTTGGCAGAGGCTCATGTGACAAGATAAGATTTATTAAACGATTCCGACAACGAGCATCTCTCTGTCTGATCAAGATCCTGTCCTAATTCGGACATTATAAAAAACGAACCCGAAGACGACGTTGTCGTGATTAAGTTTATATTTCACATGTGATGCGAATAGTTTTTTGTAAACAGTAGTAGTTAAAAATATTATCTACCTGTTTCCGAGCATCTCATGGAGCTTCATTATGGTCTCCTCTTCTTCACAGGTGAAGTTCCCTCTCCTTATGTCCGGCCTCAGGTAATTGATCCACCGCAGCCGACAGCTCTTCCCGCACCTCAGCAATCCTACGGAACAAACAACACCCTCGATCCCGTTAAAAAAAAAAACACGCCCCCCTCGCTAGTTTCGTGAGGAAAGGGAAGTCGGAAAGGAACAGCTAAACTTACCAGCAAGCTTAGGGAGGGCTCTCCAGTTGCCGTGCCCGTGCTTCTCGATATGGGCGACGAGTATCTTATCCTCATCAGGAGTCCACGGCCCCCTCTTGAGCCCCGTCTTCTCGCAGCACGGAGCTCGAACCATTGTTATGGTTTTCAAATCTAAATCCCCTCCAACCGGCGTTACGTTACGCCCGAAGAGATGAGAGATGTTCCTGCGGCCGGAGTCCTTGCCTATGCGTATGTGTCTGTGTGAGCGTGTTGTTGCGGCGAAGACGATGCGAAGTATGACAAGGGGGGTGGAGGATGGGGGAAGAGAGTGAGGGCTTATTTATATAAATGAGAAGGTGGGGAATGTTCAAACTAATGTGTGCACCAATAAGCCGTTTCTTGGAAAGACGACTGTGTCCAACACTTGCATATTATACACACCACACACACACACACACTCTTTCTAAGCATGCGTTTATTACCATTCGTGGACTAAGTAAGAACGAGACGAACAAATAAAAAAGACTAAAAATGTTGAGGGCATTATTCCATCGGATAATCCCTCCGTTAAAGGGTTTCGAGGGTAATAATAATAAAAAAAATACGAAGCATATTAAATATTAAATTACTAAATTTAAAGCATATTTATTACAAGTGTCAGGATTTTGTTAACGATGTCCCTTAAGGCACGGTTAATATGTTTTAAATTTAATGATTTCGTAACTCATGTTTTCTATATTTAATATTCTTTGTATTTTTTCTTATTTTAGGATATCTTAAAAATTATAAAATTATTTTAATGTTATTAATAATTATATTTTTACTGAAACCCCTTAACTAAACCCTTATTATTATTATTATTATTATTATTATCATTATTAGTAAATGGTTGATTGAATTTTATTTTATTCTTCCGGTGTAAATGCATTGGTTGGATTTAGATGGAAATGGAGAGACGGTATGGGAGGAGATGGACAGCGACACTGTTGAATCGGACAAAGTAAAATTGAGTTTGGTTTTGGCTTATGATCATGTCCATGTAATTAGGTTCATGTAACGAAAGCTTTTTTTAAGGAGGAAAGGAAAGGAAGATCAATGGCTACTCGACAAAGCATGATTTGACGTGATAAAAACACGCAGATGTTAACGTGTCTTTGTTAGGGTTTGAAGCAGCCAAATTTTGTTTACGTGTCTTCTAACACCATATTCTTTTCTTCCCCTTCATTGGAGACAATGAGGGAAAGATGAAATAATTAAGGCCGACTAGTGATGGGGTTCGGTTGGTCCACCTGGTCAAACCAAATACTAGTTACAATAGTGATTAGGGTTTAACCAGTGCCGTCTTCCCCTTTTATTCTACGTTAGAAAATAATCTCGTATCGATTAAGAGAGGTCTCGACTAAATGGGGTGGGATCCTTCTCCTAATTGCTCCTCGAATTCTAACATGATATTTCTCTGTAATTTATATTTTAACATCGAAATCTGATACAGGGAGAGTGAGTGTTTGCTTATTATTAATAAAAATTTACGTGTAAACAAACAAATAGAGAAAACGTATTCCTGATCCGAATACAATATGCTTGCATTCTAAATGTGAACAGGAAGTTCAAAGGTTCCAATGATACGTTTTATCATTTCTTTCCGAGTATTGTGATTCTATTCATAACATCACGGTTGACTGATTAAATTATTACAAGTTAGCATTTTAAAAAAATAAAGGTCATGAGCAGCTCGTCGTAAGGTCGAGCTTGAGTAATAAATCGGTGCATCTGACATAATCCTTATACTCCTTTTATCCATCGTGAGCGAGTTCTTGTTTTTTGAAAGCATCCTTTGAGTGTGAGCGTGATTAATACACGAGTGTACGTGAGCGAGGCGAATGTAGGCCATAATCGCTGGGAGTCCGAACGGCAGGGCTGACCCTTTGAACAAATATTTGTGACAAAATAAAGATTTCAACCTTTTTATATTTCCGCGAGTAAAAAACTATCAACTAGTGTACTGCATATAACATACATATATACCATATTTAAGTATGAACACGTAGACTTCGAAGCATCTCATCCCCGTACCGTATAAAATCATGAAATCGGCCATACATAACTTGTATAATATTATAAGGTCTCAAATGTGGACCGGCTGAATCCCACCGATTGATAAAGTTTCGTAGCAATGCAATTATTTCGAAATCTAAGTTGATTTCAATCATTGTTTTTTGGGGCGTCGAAAATCTAAAAAATTACGTATTTTCTGGTCAAATAAAGACATCGGCCCACAAAGTATAAATTGTTCTATAAAAAGTAATTAAAACGGAAAAAAAGAAGAAGGAGGCGAAGAAAAAAGGCAAGGTCGAAGGGAAATGATTAAGTAGGGATTTACGAGTAAAAAATTTAATTAATATGGTTTGAGTTTATAAAACTATCTGATTGTCTTTATGACGTGGTTAGGGACTTCGTCGCTTACACTCTTAATAAATTATCTCTGTATGAGCTTGGATGGGAACATAAGAGCAGTGACGAGGTTCTCAACCGTGTCATTATGTAGGTTGAATCACCCAAGACGGGTTTTCTAACCTCGTCATTGTGAAGCTGCCATATCGCTGCGATTGGTAGCCCCGTCTTTTTTACAAATTGAGTCGCGGTGCTTCCAACCTCGAATTTTACAAACTCAACCATATTTCCTAAATTTTTTTCTAATAACGAACTGTATTTTCGTATAAACCTATAGAGTACCGCGAAAATCTTTCGGGTCTGTCCCAAATTCTTTTTCATTCATTCATGAGATTGTCCTTTGGGTCAATGCCAAACAACTTACCTAATTCACCTACTTTTTTACTATTTTGAACCGTGTCCGAACACGACTTCACTAGGATTGACTTAACCCATCTATCTGAGTTTAAGTTAGTTGAGGTTTGCAATTTGGATTAAAAAAAAATCATTAAATGTTGATTCATTTGAAAGACATTAGTAAATGGTTGATCTACTAGAGTTGTCTGTCGAGTCTAATTTAGAAAAGAAAAAAAAGGAGATATGTCTTTGTCAGAAACCTACAGTCATTAGCCAACTTGCCTTCCAAGTGATGATGATGATGATGAGCCTTGTCAATGTTTTTGACAATGTTGTCTGGGGAGAGAGTTCTTCACCGGACAACCTAAAAGTTTTACATTATCCATCTCTAGAGAGTTCACAAGCAGCCCCTAATTCAATTTGACGAATTCTTTTCTTTTCTTTTCTTTTTCACCCCATTTGCAACATATAATACTAAAAAGAGTTGTGTATACAATCGATTACCACTATGACATTTCTTGTAGTTGCAATGACTCGGTGCACATTTTGTTGCCCTTTATGCCTAACCAAGAGGCAACCGATTCGGAAAAGAAAAACTTGTATAAATATCTCAATTTCAATTCAAACATGGGGTCATAATTCACAAAAACATCATGTAGTCTTAGTAAAAGGGGATCATCCAAGGCACGTTAACATGCCCCATGTATAAAATAAAAATTCCAACGTGTTTCGTTGATTTAGGGTTAGATAAATGGGAACATGATTTTTTTTTTGGACAACTCTGAATCATGCTTGTCTTTTCTTGATTCATTTTATCTTTTTCTATTCTGGCAAAGTACGAAATTTTTGGTCAAAGTAATGATGCCACTCTTGCACGATTATTTTCATGGATAGAGTTCGAATATTTTATCAAATATATGGGTTAAAAATAAGAAAATATTTACATGTACACGTGAATGCCACCTAATTTTGCTCCAAACTCCGGTTTGGTCCATTAATTTATTGATTTCATGATGCTCTATGAGTTATATCTAAACAAGACCACAATCATTCAAATGTTTTATCGATATCAGTTCATATTATGTCGTGAGATATTAGCCCAACTTAGGATTTAGCGTGTTTTATTAGTTTGATGAGTGCAAAACAAAATTGTCACCGGATCCGAAGGGGGCTTTCAAAACCCTGTTAATAGTCACCAAAGTAACGTCGCAGTAGTAAGCGCGTGCATGATTCATCTCAAGCCGTCACATCCCGAGATATTAGTTGGACTCTAATCTTGGTAGGCCTGACTTACCTAATCCTCATGAGTTACACGTGTTTACAAGGTAAAACAACATTTTGGGCGAGTCTAACATCGACGAGACCATGTGTAATGGCAAGCCTAGAGAGAAACGCCATCGATGATAGAGAACTTATGGTTCGTCGATCGACATCCTGGACAGCATTGACGGCTGCGTAGAAGCAGCTCCATCAACGGCTGGCGTAGAAGCATGTGCCATCAATGGGTGTCGTCGCAACAATTGCTGCTGCCGTAGAAGCACTTTGACGTTGTCTTAGCAGGAGCACTTTGACGCTGTCGCGGACGCTAGGATGACAATTTTAAGTGAAGTAAACACGTGTTTAAATGTGTTTAGGACAATGGTTACTAAGATTATGTCTATAAATAAGTCATCCTTGGTTAGTTGTAAACACCAAACAATCATTCCATGACCTCGAAGGGCTGCTTGATTGTCAACGTGACTGTCTGTAATCATTTTAAGTGTTGTACAATGACTGTAAGTTCTTTCCTTTACACTTAGTGATATTCTGATTGTTCTTTTGTTCATTTACATTATTGGCGACCACATTTCTATTCAACACTTAGTCACCGATATATCGCAACGTATTTTGCCTGCAAACAACACGATATTACAACTACCCTAATGAAATACAATGGATTTGAGTCGGGCAAAAACCTTCTAACCTCGTAAGAAAACCATGATAATCCTAACAAGTCATGTCCGAAACATTGACAAAATATCGACACACACTCACACTCTCTTTCTCTCTTGGCAGTTCGAAACTTTTGGATTTGAGGCCATAACAACACCGGTTAGTCCAAAATGCGGACTTACCAACAATTTTCACGTGCTCAAACCTTTTTTTTTTTTGGGATTTCATCTTCAAGTGTCTTAAATATATTCGACACGAGAAGTTGTCGTTGGTTTTTAATTACAAGGGGTTCGACTTCGACCAATCGTGGATATTAACTGTTAATAACGCGAGGGTCAACATGACTTGGTCCCTGCGGTTGTTGAAACGTGCTCCTGGAAAATCAAATTAAGAAAGACAAAGTCGCGATTTCACGAGGCCAACATTAATCTTGAAAACCCCCCTCCATCCGAAGTAAAACAAATGAGATATACAGTATGTCATTTTTTTTTATAAAATATAAAAATCTTTTATATTTTAAAGCCCTAATTATCAAATTTATCCTAAATTTTAGTCCGTTTTTCCGATTTACCCAGAACTTTTAATAATATCATCAGTTAGCCCAACTTTCTCCGTTATCTCAAATATAACCTCCGTCCACCCGACCCTCGGACGGAAACTGACGTGGCTCCGACGTGTCCTCGACGCCGTTAAATCACCGTTTTCTTCCGAAGCCAAATTATCAAATATACCCTGAACTTTGACCCGTTTTTCCGATTTACCCATAACTTCCAATAATATCAGCTAGCCTCACGTTTCTCCATTATCTCAAATATGACATCCGTCCACCCGACCCTCGAACGGAAACTGGCGTGGCTCCGATGCATTTCTTGACGCCGTTAAACCATCATTTTCTTTCGACATTAGCTGACATGGCATACCCTACTTTCGATTTCCCCAATCTCGATTTCCCTAAATTTCGATTTCCCCAATTTCGAATCCCTAAATTCCAATTTCCCCAATTTCGGCCCCAAATCAAACTACACCCCAACCCTAATCGAAATTAGGATTCCACCAAACCTCCTCCCGCTTCCCGTCCGCAACTCCCTCCCTACACCCTCCCTCCTATTCGTAGTTTTCTCTTCAATCTTCCCACGCCGTAGCCCCCTCCCATTTGCAAGTTGTTTGACAGATGTACCAAAAAAAAACCTGCAAACAGAAGGGAGCTGTGGCGGGGGAATGGGCTCCTGCGGGGAAAAGATTGAAGAGGGAACCGCAAATGGGAGGGAGTTGCGAACTGGAGGCAGGAGGAGGGTTGGTGGAATACTGATTTCGATTAGGGTTTGGGTGTATTTTGATTTGGGGCTGAAATTGGGGAAATCGGAATTTAGGGATTCGAAATTGAGGAAATCGAAATTTAGGGAAATCGAAATTGGGGAAATCAAAAGTAGAGTATGCCATGTCAGCTAATGTCGTAAGAAAATGGTGGTTTAACGGAGTCAAGAAACACGACGGAGCCACGTCAGTTTCTGTCCGAGGGTCGGGTTGACAGATGTCATATTTGAGATAATGGAGAAACGTGAGGCTAGCTGATGATATTATTGAAAGTTCTGGGTAAATCGGAAAAACGGGTCAAAGTTCAGGGTATATTTGATAATTTGGCTTCGGAAGAAAACGGTGATTTAACGGCATCAAGGACACGTCGGAGCCACGTCAGTTTTCGTCCGAGGGTCGGGTGGACGGAGGTTATATTTGAGATAACGGAGAAACGTTGGGCTAGCTGATGATATTATTGAAAATTCTAGGTAAATCGGAAAAACGGGTCAAAGTTCAGGGTAGATTTGATAATTGGGCCTATTTTAAATGATTTACTATGAGTACGGAGAACCCAATAACAAAATTCCACCACAAAAATCATTGAGATACACCGCGATGCATAAGTTTTGAAGTATGTGATTAAATACTTCTGGAAATGCATACCTAAAAAATTGGGTTAGATTCAGTTATGAAACTAATAAAGAGTTAAAGACAAGGCCGGGGACGGTAACAAAACGGATAGTCGTCCGCGGGTTGTTGTCTCGGTATGCTTCTCAAGACAATGTCTGGTTGCCGAAAAGCGGAGTCGGTCCAGACGAGACGGAGAGTTAATGGCAAAAGAAATGGACGTGCCGTTCGACGCAATGGCGAAGGAGTGGCACGACATTTGTAACTAAAACAAGCCCTCGTTTGAACACTTCAATCGCCGTAAGGAAACTCAAATCAAACATTCCTCCTCCTCGGACGATGTCCAAATCTTAGTGTTGCTTGCTTTAACGACCGACTCGGGGCCTCTTTACACACCGACTTAGCAATTGGGGAAGTGCCGCAAGAAGTGACCTGACCCTTGGAGTTTGAACGAATCATTCTGTTTTGTTGGGATCATATTGTGATAAACTTGAAGGTCAACTCGGGAGACTCGTTCCCCCCTTGAATTCAAATAGTTATTATGAAACCACTCAGTGTCGTCATCACGTAGCATAATTCAACTGGCAAGAGCCTTACGTCGCCCGGCTTGAATTTGATCCAGTCGTCCCCTCTTAGTCGATGATAGCATAAGCCAAGAAACCCGCGGTTTTAGTACGGGGATGTCGATATTTCCCATGTTGCGGAATACTCCGCTAGGGATCTAGAGTATCGGCGTTCCACCTCGAAACAACGACATTGTCTGGTTCGCCACTTCATGAACGGAGAAACCACAATAATGCGGGCGAACATTCCTTGACGACGCCATAGCTGACCTGTAATGACAGAGGAAATCGTTCTACCGCTCGCCTCGGGCTGTACAGTCGAAACAACTTAAAACGAATTGACTGGAATGGCATCGTTGGAGAGTTGTACTCAGAACAAACCTTGATCTCCTTCTCCACGCGAATTTCTCGGCGAGAAAGACAACATCAACTTCCTGGGACAAAGCAAGGAGACCTCGTACGACGAGTTCGAGGAGTTAATCGAATACATACCCCGATGTAATAATGCCGTAAAGTAATCGTTCGTTAAGTTAGACTATATAATATAAGCTAAGTCACACAAAATAACTTAAAACGTTAAGTTTCTATACGATATAAAAACGATTTAAGTTTTTAGGTCAAATAATAACTACTTCAAAATAATATTAACACACAATTAAACTCAGACCAAACCTCAACTTATTACCAAATGCGTGGAATAATTTGATAGTTAAGATATGGCTTTAACTTTGAGACAATTTTCTATTTTGTTATATAATTTTTTCACCAATATTTATTTTTATTTTTATTTTGGCCAATTTTGAATTTTTTCTAGTGAAAGCCAAACAAGACCTTAATATAGTCTGACTCGTGTAATATAATAATGAATTTTCAATCTCTCATTCAATTATCTCATAATCCACTTTAACCATAATAGCAGCCCCCTAATAGAACACCATTTGACCTTCATCGATTTTCCGTATTTTTTGACAGCATTAGCAACTATCGTCGACTTCTAATTCACTTGATTGGTCCATCAAATTTTAAAATAAAAAACATATGAAAAATTTCAATATTATTTTCTAGTTTTTGTAATTTATTTTATTGTTTAGTCGGTAAATGAAAATTGTCTATTAAGGTCTGTTTGACTTACGGGCGATAAAATTAAAAAATGACCAAAATCAAAATAAAAATAAAAATTAATAATAAAATTATATAACAAACTAGACAAAATCAAAAGTTACTTAAAGTTGAGGTCATAAATTAATATTTTGTCGAAATTTTATTACTTACTTTCTGTTATACTGTTATCGGGCGATTTGGCCGGGCCTGATTTAGAAGGGGAATTCTGAGCCCAATGAATCCGACCCGAACTTAGGGTTCAGGCATTTGAATTAAAACGGTGGGTTCGAATAAATCCGGGCCGAAATTATTCGAACCCGCCCATTGAGCCGGTCACGGATCACCATTCTATTGAAAATGCTCTCCAAGCATTTTCGACCTCTAGGGCAGACGTCATGATTTTCTGTTAGGCGATTTCCGGTGATTGATGTGCTTCGAGTTCAAAGCATTAGGAGATTTTATCGTCTCTGCATGATTGTAATTTTCGACGAGTCCTTGTTCGATAGCTTCGGCGAGGTTATTTCAGAATTCGCAATCATGTTTGTCCTCGGTTGATTGTGTGGCTGATTGTGGTAATTGGTTATGCTTTGTTCGGGAGGGGGGGGGGTATGTGAACCGTGATTAGTAGATGATCGACTTCCTCATTTATCTGTGTGGTGTGGCTTCGGAGCAGTCTTTGTGGTCCGCTAAACGAAAATGGAGGAGCAGTTCATTCTGAGGGTTCCGCCATCTGTTGCTGAGCGAATAGAGCGATTGTTGAATGAAGAGGAATCCTCGTCTGGGGATAAGTCTCTGGATTTATCCTTTTCTGGTGAGACTTCGGTAGTTCTTGTATTGTTTACCCTCTGTTTTTCATCTGCCTTTTGTATTCCTGCGTCATGCTTTTGGCCATAAATAAAGTAGGGGTGATTGCTTTTAACCTGAGATACCCCTGGATTGCAGGCTCCATGTTTGTATTTTGGCAACTACTTGATTGTCCAGTGTATTCCTATTCTGGGAATTGGTAGTTTAGTTGTCCAATTGTTTCAGTTTCAAGGCACTACTTAGCATTAGTATTTGCCTTTCAACTACAATGGTACTTGGTTAAAACATCCAATTCTCCAAAGCGTTGGAATTGCCTCTAGATGGATGATCAACTCCTTTTGTCAGGGGTCCCCGATAATTCCTTTGTTGATCCTTTCGTTCGACATCTTCTTTTAGAAGTACTTTATGAGGTGTCCCTTGGTATCTGACGAGACTTTACCATGGGTCACCTTTTATATGCATCAATTACATGGCCATACAAAAAGGGTCACTCTAGAAAGTCAAGATCCTAGTCATGTGCATCAGATGGTATTAAATTGTCATTTTTTGCACTAGGTGGAGAATGCATGCGGCGTTGTCTCAAACTTTAAGGTGTTGTTTTCAAAACTGGGATTGTTCTTTGTATTAGAAGATGTTAAATATCAATCTAACAATGAATCGTTTCTTCATCCCTTTTCCCAAATTTTACATTGTCTGTTTTGCTTTAAACATGCCTATGTTTGTCTTTAATCATCTTCTTGTCAGCTAATGCTATTTTAAATTGTCATCTCCCCTGGAAACAACATTTCTGGGTACTGTATTTGGCAGAGGATGGGAGGACAGGGACATTTGTCATTGGCAATGATAGCTTCTCTGCCTATCTGATGGACCTTCCCACTGTGATGGAGTCTTATAAGACTTACGATGATACTAATCTTATCAAAACTGCTGATATTGGTCAAGTAATGCCCTTTCTCATTTTGGGAGTTAAAACATTGTTTGGTCATTTTTATTTCATTGTCCAAGGCTCCTTTTTTGTTGGTTGATCGCCTTACTCTGAAAATAACAGATGATAATGGTTAGAGAGGCAGGGGATCCAGCACCGGATGTAGTGGAATACAGGCACGGTTTGACTCCTCCAATGAGGGATGCTCGGAAGCGACGATTTCGAAGAGAGCCGGATTTAAATGTAAATATCTTACCACTTCTTTTTGTGAATTCACCTTTCAGTTGCTGGATGTATTGGCTTCTGTGGACCGACTCTTGCAGCTTTAAGTTACTTCTCGGGGATGTTCTAGAATATCCGACATGCCATGGATATGATATTATTGGTTAATATTGTTTGCCTTTTTCTGGTCATCTTGGTATAGAAAGCTTAGACTGCTTGGGAAGGAAGTGACTGTTTTGGCTGTGGTGAAAATGAGCGGTGCTTTGATTCTTTGGTGCCAGAATCTTGGAATGCATGGTTTCGGAATTCTCCTCCTGATTTGAATATTGCATATTTCCTTCCTGTTTTCAGCCGGAGCTCGTGAGACGGGTAGAGAAGGATCTATTGAACATCATGGCTGGTGGGACAGTGGAAAATTTCGATATCCTTTTCAATGATCATTTCAGTTCCTTCATGGTCCTTTCAGTGTCTGCTGTGCTGAGCCCAGTGAAAACCTGTGCACTATTCCTTAACTCATACCAACACATGTTGAAACGGCTCCTCAAGCAGGTGATGGTAGGAAGAACACTAATAAACAGGGAAAGAAAGCTGCAGCTGCCCCTGCAGCAAAGTCTGCTCCCCAGGAGCCGAAGAACAATGATGCTGTGGATGGTGAAAGAAGCGATACTGACGAAAGCGAGGAATCCGATTAGGCGAGAATCCATTGTCACAAGAAGCTGCAGAGCCCCAGGGACGTCTGTGTCGCAGAAACTTTGCAGCATGTAAATGATTCTCAGAATACTAGGTGATTCACCGTAATCTTTTCATATAAGAAAACTCATTTGGAGCAAAGATTCATCATGTTTAAGATTTCATTGCTTTTTTGTGTTATTGGGGTTTTAAAAGAAAGGGAAGGTCCATTTGTAAAAAGAGTTTACCCAAAACCAAACAAAAATTATCCTTTTAAGTGAATTTAACGGGGATTAAAAATTTAATCAATTTAATTTATTTTGGCTTAAATAAAATGTCTTTGGGATTAGAATGCAAAAATGTTCGCTGCTGGAGGAGCTACATCTGCCCTGCCCCTCAATTCCTGAAGCTCCGGCGGTCGAGGTAATCAACCTACTTCATCCCCTGCCATTGGCACCCCGCCCGGGTCGGAATCGGATTTCCGTGTCCAGCTCGAATTGCCGTTGTTTCCCCTTCGTCTCTGGTCGCGATGACCGTGTCGTTGTTGTGGTTCCCCTTCGGATTGATGATGATGTCAGATCACCCGCTCTTGTATCCTTTCGGGTTTCGTGTCATCCCCCCTATATCCTACAAGACGCATGGCAAATCAGGGTGCTAAGAAGCGCAAGGAGGAGAACGCCCGGCACATGGCCCGCCTCCGTTACCTCGTCTTCGCCTGTAATGTATGACTCCCTTCTTCTGCTGCCACTACTCTACTGGTTAGGTCGTCGCGTCGATACAGGTCCGTAAATTGATGTAGTTTACGATGTTATTTGCCACTTGGTCAATTAGATTGATTCCGGATCTTTTTGTAAGACTTTATTGTATTAGCTAAGAACCCCTTTGGACAGTCTATTTTTATGTCTCAGATTCAAAAAAGGAGATGACCCCCTTATGGCATATATGCAGAGATTCTGTTTGTTGCTGTGAATCCTTCAACTGTAGTTCAGATATGGAATTTTGCCAAAACATTGGCATTAATGTTGTACACTGACCATATGTGCCCGATTTAGCCATGTTGTGATTGTTGCTGTAATGGCAGTGTTGAGATGGGACTTTCTTTCTATCAGGGACACTATTAGGCATTAAAAGTGATGGCATCCAAAGAACGGAAAGTTCTCAATATTTCTCCATGTCTCTCTGGAACTGTTAATGTCTTCAGACCGTGTAGCCTTTAGATTTTTTTTCATTGAGATCTTTATTTCGACGCCTCATATGCAGGTGATATACATACTGGTTAGGATGATCATTTTTCATTCTACTTTTACTTGGAAACACTGGTTTGGCCTGGCGATCACTTCAGCGGCTTACGCTATTCCATATCTACAATTGGCGAGCATGGCAAAGCCTACATATACGGATGATGGAGACCTTCTAGATGGTGGTTTTGATATGAATACCGGTGGAATATGTGGGTATGTACTTTTTCATTTTTGTTGTTATTGTCATTTACGAGTTCCAACTTCTGTTCTTATTTTTCGGTTGCATTCATTAATCTTTGAGCTGAGTGCTGTCTACAGAAATCAATTATTGTGGCTTAGTGTGAGGATTTGGTATTATTGGGGGCTGATTGTGTCAAGAAGGAGCCTTCATAGTGGTAGTTCTGTTCAAGGCTGAGTAAGTGTGTGCAGCTTTAATGACAATGGGAATTGGGAATACTCGGAGGCAATTAATGTTTTCGCTTATTTTACCCTTGATATTTGTGCAGCCCGCTCACGTTTAGAGGCTTAGATCTTCTGTTTTGGTGTTCCCATGTAATATTGAAACATAGGTGCTGTTGAACTTATCATGATGAAGGATGATAATACAGTTCTTTCAGTCCTCTAAACAAGCAGAAGGCAGGTTTTCAGCTGTTTAACTATTAATGGAGATTTTCTCGTTTGTTTGTAGGTATCTGCACGATTTGATCTTCATTACAAGCTTTGTCCAGATTGCATCCATCATATCTGGAAAATTTTGGTATACGTATCTTGTGGTAAGATTCAGACCAATCAGCTCTCTGTTGCAGAACCTGTTGACATTAACTTTTCACTTACCTTTATCAGTAACGATTACCTAGCTCAGCGGTGCCTGCCGTGGGAGTTCCGCCCTAAACAAATGCATGTTCTTTACTATCAGATACCTGGTTTTGGAGCGTACAAGTCATTTGGCTTCATAAAGGGATTCTTGACACCTGGTTCCGAGGTACATGAGTTTCTTCTGGATCAATAAATTTGTCAAGCTTGGGAGAACTAATTATATAATTTCATATCATGTAGGGCGGAGAGGAGGATGAAAAATCTAGGAAGAAGAGGGAGAAGATGGAGAAAAGAGCAACAAGAGGGAAAATCATGAAGACGAGGAATAGATGATAATAATTAGCGGTACAAACTTTATCGTCGCATTAAGTTTATTGTAGACTACATATGATGAAACTGCGGGTATCTTGACTGTTGAAAGAAGGGAAAGGAAACAGGGAAGAAATGCCATAGCCGGAAAGATGATTGGACATTAAAATTCTGTTTGATGTCTTTGTTGCATTCGACTCAAATTATACTGAGCCCAATATTAGGCTCTATGTTTTAGTGCGATAAATAAGAGTAGGCTCAATCTTATATGGACAAGGAAGTGGGTTATAAATCCAATCTCATAGGCATTCAGATGCGGTTTCAGAGAATTCTCGAGGAAGTTTCAACCGCTATGTTCTATATATCGGATCAGCCCACTAGGTTTTATATAATAAGTTGGTGTCGTTTCTCTATCCGATGTGAGATTTTTGGTGCAGCCCTTTCCTGCATGCCTACCGGGTCAAGCCATCCTTGTATCAAGATTATAAATTTGATGATAGATACTCCACGTAATTTATTCGGACAATGACTATTTCTTTCTCGCCGAGCTGCGTCTCTTAGTTAGGATCTGAAGAAATAATGCTTACGAGCATAAGCAAACTCCACACTGTAGGCCTTTTTGCGTGTGTCTTCATGAGATTTATTAATAGAGTGGTCTAGTAAAATCTAACTCGTATATGAGGTAAGTAGAAGTTGATCCAATGGAGAATCAACAGGTAAATTTTTCCAACATTCAAACGAATAACTAAAACGACGTGAATTAAATTAAACTGAAAATAAGGTAAAATCGAAAATCGAAATAAGAAAATAAAACGATAACTAAATCAATAAAGAAAAGCCTATGAATTATCAATTTCTCCTGTTATCCAACTCGTGACTTCCTTCTTCGGTTACCGAATTCTCAAATATTAACCTAAGATTCAGCTATATTCTTGTGACTTTACATAGTACTCTAAAGTCATATTCCTAGCAGTGTTGAGCTAAACAGCAAAAAAATACGAGAATTAAAAATATGAGAAAAATCTAGGATCACAACTTCCCCCGATATTTCACGAGATAATTCTACCCACTCTTTATTATTAAACTATCCAAAAACTGTTTACTAACCTAAGATTCTCAGCCACTCTTATGCATCTTCCGACCTACACAAGAGAAATACCTAACCCTGCCAAACCCCCTATATTCCTATGGGGATTAATAGTTGAATCAAGTTCATTAAGTTCCAATCTTAATCTGGCTACCTAAGAGAAGCACGTATATTCCTATAGTACTTGTTTAATTAACTCGATTACTCAACGTTAACCTAGGCTATTTTATCCTCCTTCTAAACCTAAAATTCCTCTCCCGAGTTCAGATATGTTAAGAAATCAATACGGATTGTTGATCAGGCAATCGCAAGCATTAAACACAGAATAAAATAAATAAACGAAGTCTTAAACGCATTAAATCAAAGAGAGTCAAAAGTAATCCGGCTACATATCGGGTTCCGTCATAACCCTAGAACAAAAACTTAGTTCAACACGAGATAGATGAAAACCAGAAAATAAAAGTAAAACTCATCCTAAGCAAAAACTAAGGAAACTAGAACTCTCTTCTCGAAGCTCTTTATGTATTTAGGGTAAATCTCGAAAGATTATAAAATATTTTGGGTAAATCTCGAAATTAGGAAATATTATAAAAAATATTCTAGGAAATTTTCTCACCTCGTGTGGCCGCACGAATCATTCTGTAGTAGGCTGCTTCGCTCGTGTGGCCACACAAGATTCTCGTGTCGCCGCACGAAACATTCTGCCCAAGTCTACACCTTTTGTGTGGCCACATCAAGTCTTCGTATGGCCACACGAATGTTCCCGTCCAATGCTTCCCTTAACAACTTCTCATCCCGATCTTCTTTGCTTTCCTTCGTCAAGCGACCTTCTTACACACGATTTCCGCTTCATTTCGACCCCTTCACCTGCATTGAAAACCACATACTTCGAAAGTACCCATGCAACACGACTAAATCGAAAAATAACATGCAAACTAACTATAAATGTAAATAAGTATCGGCTATCTAACATTAATCAGTCTCGTAAATGAGACATATAACTCTAATTATTAAAGTTAACATACACATTCATATTTAATTGGAACCTTACTTGTGCTTAAGAGTTTCTTTGTTTCACCAAATCTACGGGAATAATCATATATATATTTAGAGGGATGAACATGAAGTCTTCCGTGAAAACCCATCTCATCAATTTATTACAACCACAAAGGAAAAGAATTTTTGTCGCTTTGTCTTTTTCTCCTACAACGAAGATCTTTGGGATTTCTCGTAATTTTTTATCAGAAGTTGAAAACAACGTCACTGGAAATCATATTCTAAGTTGAAACATAACACGTCATCATCATGCCAATCTGTTTACATAGTAAAACCATTTTGGGCTTTAATGATGGCAATGCCCATTATTGCGATGACAGATGTAGTCGAAGGAGCATCGGTAGAAGCAGGGCACGTCGAAGCAAGACACGACGAAGTACGGACAAGGGTACCCGAAGTTTCAAGACTTAGCCAATTTTTTGTCGGAATTTCATCAAGACTTGGTCGAAGTAGATCGTGTGCAGGTAGTTGCAATAAAGCATGTGCAAAATGTGTCTAGTAGTTATGTTATCAGATACGTTAGCAGTTTTATTAGCGATTATTATCTTAATAGGATTAATTGTTAGAATAAATATGCAGTCAGTCTTCTGTAATAACACACTGCAATCATTCAAAGACTCCGGAGGACTGCTTGGTTGTCTTCCTGTAACTTGTTTTCTAGAAATGGAAGTAAGGGTTCGTGTTCATGTGTTTTTGTTCTTGTTCTTTACATTATTGTCTATTTAAAGTCTTGGCGACCACATTTCTTTAACTCTGCGTTAGTCCCCGTTATATCGCGACGTGTTTCGTCCGCAAACACAATGACAAGAAGCATAAATGCAGACCTCGGAGATAAACAACAACGTTTTATATGGAATCTGTGAAGACCTGCAACAAACATCGTGTCCCTCTTATAAATCTAAGTTGAACCTGTTAGTGTGTGCACTTATGTGCCAATACACTTTATTGTATTTGTGGATAAATAATTAATAAAGGCGAGTATTTCTCATTGATTATTTTACTTTTCTACACGTAAAAAATGATAAAGTCCCATAGATTAATTAGTATACTAATATGAAATAGTCCGTGATCGGATAGATGTTTAGAGAGGACATGGATATCTAGATCATCGCTGAGTATAACTGGGGTCATGATAGACCGATGGATTATATATCTAAGTTATACTTAGGGGTACCCTGAGATTATGGATACTGGACACGACCCGTTTAAGAGGATACCACGTATTGAACATCATTGGTCAATTCTCTTTATGAACGAGTGTAACTGATCTTTTGACTTGAGACCTTCATTTATTTTATGCGTGGAGTTTGTGCAATTTGACGTCGTTAAAAGCAGTCTTTAATCGGATTGTGAGTAATACGATTGTTGGGTGTGTGACAAAGCGTATAGAGAATAATGTTGAGTTAATATATGATTCATCGCTCTTTTGGATTAGAGAGTTGACATCTACGCCACTTGATAGAGATATTAGTGACTCTAAAATCTATGGCCATGGGAGGAATGTTTTACATTTAATTGAATCTATTATATCTTGGTAATTAAGTAAAACAATTAATTTAGTGATGATGTATTTTGCGCCGAATTAATTGGGATGTCGGTTAGATGAAGAGATTGAATTACACAGTATTCGGTTCATAGTGATTTATGATCATTATCCTAAAACGTTGGGTAACTAAAAACTGTTGCTAGACGGTTACCTTAGTTTGTGTATAGACATTGCCTTCGTGTATAGGACCTAGAGGGTCGCACGCATAGCACGTCGACACGAACGTTATATTATTAATTATTTAGTAGATACTAAATTAATCATTTTAATAATTCAGAATTAGAATTAATTGGATTATTAATTTATTCTGAACTATCGAAAGCAAAGAAAAATAAATAGACCGATATCGAATATGGATTTATTCGGATCAATTTATATTAAATAAAATGGTTTAAAATAAAATCCGAGATATGGATTTAACAAAATAATGTTTGATTAAATTATATTAGTGCATATGTATACAGTTGACTTCATGTAACGGTTAAAACTATTTTGCATTAAGTAATTTAATATTTTTATTCGTATCAAACGAAAAGTGAAATTAATTTAAGGCATTTTCGAATTGTCATGAAAGATGAAACGGAAAGGTAGGATATGAGGAAAAAGAGAGTAGTAATCGCCAAAAAGGATCACCGTGAGTGTCTCAATTTTTGCTTCCGAAAAAAAAAAAAAAAATTTTCAGGCGATCCAAATACGGAATCGCCGAGAAGTTCGTGATCGCGTGCGCATGGATACCGCAAGAGGAGTTACACGTGGGGCTCTTGATCGTTCACTAAAGTTATTTAGTTTACCGGAATTCAGAGGTATGCTTTCCGAGTAAGTTCTTTTTATACGTACCATGAAATCAGATTATTTTAGGCCGAAAAACTCTTGTTTTACCTCTTCCTCTAAGTCAAATTCTTACAGCACCGTCATATTGCGTATCTACGGGAACGGTCGATGTCGGGGAGACTCTCTGTCCCAAATCTTCACAAAATCGACGACACGTGGTTTATCCTAAGAAAATGAGTGTAATTAGAGGCTAAAAACAACGGTCAACAAGGATATATCTCGACAACTTCGTAGAAATCCCACATAACTATTTGAACTAAAAATTATTAAATAATATTTGATTTATATTATATAGTAGAATTTTTGGTACGATAGTTTTGGTGTGTAATAATTTTGCATGTAAGAACGCGAGGGGGAAGGATGTCAAAACCACGTTTCTTGGCAACCAATGATGTTAAAACACGGTGTGAATCCAACAAAGCACAAATCCAACCAGACGAAAATTTCAACCACCTTTTCTCCCAAGACAATTTTGACGGCGACCCCGAGGGAGGGAAATTGACGAGGTGGTTGTCCGGAGGACCTGGACCCCACCATGGGTAATGAAGTGATAAAGGAAAGGAAAAACAAAAGTATATATCGGAAGGAAGGCCACAGATGCTAACCCAAATCGAAAGCATGGAAGAGCCTGGAAAGACTGTCAAGGATAAGGGAGACGAGATCCACTACCGGGGAGTCAGGAAGAGGCCCTGGGGGAAGTACGCGGCCGAGATTCGTAACCCTACGAGGCGCGGCTCTCGCGTGTGGCTAGGGACTTTTGATTCAGCCGAGGACGCGGCTAGGGCTTACGATCGTGCTGCTTACCTGTTGAGGGGAGGGAACGCCATCCTAAACTTCCCGCTGGGTACTTCCCTCGTTGGACTCTCGGAAGGGGACGCGGCCGGCGCTGGTGGCGACAAGGGGGCTGGATCTTCCTCCTCTTCAAGCAGAGCGCAGGAGGTAGAGAAGGAGATCTTTGAGATTGAGTACTTGGATGACAAGGTTCTTGAGGATCTCCTCGATGACCAGGAGAGTAAGGGATATTGCTGATTTTAGGCGATCCAGTGAGTGAGTTAGTGACGAGGGTTTCCTGGTGTCATTGCGATGTCCGTTGTCGACCACGAAAGATGTGTATCAAATCCTGAATTTCGACCAATGTCAGTTCCAAGACAAAATCAAATCATAGTGCCGTATTTCGTCGGTCCGTTGTGTCCATCGAAAGGGGTAGATAAGAAGCTCGTAGCATCGGCTGGGGCGTCGTTCCATGCTGCTGCATCTTCATTGTATTTAGACCTCTTCTGTTACTGGAATATAGTTTGGAGATTGTATGGAACATGTATCATGCCCATGTTGTCTATTGCTAATCGAAGTTGTAACCCTAGATTCGGCATGACACATCGGTGAATACAACCAGACAATCGGGAACGAGAATTTCCATGAATGAATGACGTGACACGGAAAAGGTGAGGCTTTAAAACAGAAGCTTGACCAAGTTTCTACGGACGAAACACGTCGCGATATAACGGGGACTCTTGCCTTCTATTTATAAAGAATCTTCAATGATAGTTATTCTTCATCCTTCAACATTCACGGTTATCTTCAATTAAACGGTTATTCTTCGTCCTTTAACTTCCATTCGGCGGTTATCTTCAATTAGTGCACCTTCAAGATTATCCATAAAATTAGATTGTGTTAGTCCACTAATTTGTCCTGATCAACTTGGTTAGATTTTTTTGACATGGGAGAATCCTCTATATTAGTTTCTGTTCATGGAGAATCCTCCTATATTAAATTTTCTCCACTAATTATATTTTACCATATATTTTTTTACTGTAGAATAATTTGACAAATTATATATTTCTTGAATCAACTTAACTATTATATTTGTCAATTGTGCTTTACTCAAATCACAATCGATAGCCCAAAATTATATGGTTTAAATACCAAGTGACTTCGAGATGTAGATAGCATTGGCGACATGCACGAAACTGGATCACAATATAAGTTGATGGATCAATGACTGGAAAGACACGACTTCGACTGGCAGCTGCTTAGATGACAGTGAAAACACAACGTGGTTTTCAAGAGATACATCGACATCGACATCTTAAGATGGCAATGGCACTGATGCAAAATGCCATCCGAGGCTCCATTCATGTGCTAGTTTAGCCTATATAAAAAGTCTTGTTCCCAACTTTTAGCTGCTCAGGTGAAGTGATTCGAGGTTTAATCAGAAAAAGCAAAGGATTGGCTTTCACGGCTAAGATGACGGAGAGGATGCCGAGAGGAAATGAATGATACGAAGCTACCGTGTATCAAAATGACGTAGCGGGTAGATTTTGTATGCACAAGTTGGATCAACACCTTTAAGAATGACGAAACACAGACGATCAAATCATCTGGTTAGTAGGGCAACAACCGCAACCATCTGTCGAGTCTCATCCCCAAAACAAACCAACCAAGAAGCATTCACAAGGTTGATGGTCGTGGCGACTTAGCATTAGGTTCCCCCCCCGACATCGACCAAACTATTTTCTCGCAAAGAATATCAGTGAAGGAAAGCCGAAAACAAAAGAAGAAGAAGAAGGAAAAAGTGTCTCTTACCCGGTTGGAGATGCCATGGCGACGACTGTCTCCAAACCTAAGACCGACCCCAAAGCCACAAACAACATTACAATATATAACAAAAAGGATGTCTAGAAAGAAGTGGAGGCGGCCCGATGGCTTTCTTCCACGCGTTTTGTTATGTTTGAAAAGTGGATGGTAATTAAAATTTGATAAGAAATTCTAAGTTTGGGGCTGCCGTCTAATGGGGTGGCTGCTCTTTATATATGTTAAATAAAGGAAATATTTTAGCATGATCTGTAATTCGATTTTGGGTTCAAATTTTGGTAACAGGATGATATCTTTCTTTCCTTGGCAACTACTTTGAAACATCCGATAGCCAATTCACCTAACCCCATGTTTTCCTATTGAATGACCATTCTTTTGGACTTTGAATGGTTTATGGGTGAATTTTGCACATTCTTACAGTGGATCCATACAGCTAGCTAGCTTACGTTGTCTCGCAGGGAAAGAGCAGGTAAGAGTAAGACTGATGGTAGAGTTTGTTCCGAATCAAGAAGGCCATGTGAACATCAGAATTGGAAACACAACGGCAGCTCCGGATCGGCAGATGGCTTAATTTAACTCGTGACTTTTCCAATCTCTTTTGGCTTGGTTTTGATGGTCAAGAGATTATTCAAAAGGTGATTTCATGGAGGCTAACGGCGGAATTGATTAGGTGAGAAATTTAAAATCAGATCCGGGAAATCGAATTAAAATTAATCTGGGGAGGAGGCAATAATTAAATGAAACTAGTTAGAGATGAGAAAATGTCATCCACAAAACCCCCCCAAATTTTACTCATTCTATAATTTTTTTTTTAAATGAACTTTTAATAAATATGTTAGTATACTTTTCTTTCTACGTGGGTATATAATTACGTATCAGGATAATCTTCTCAAATAAATCAAGTGTGTTTTAAATTTTTATTACATATAACTTAGTATGATTCATATTCTCGACTCGAAATAAACCCGAGGAACCTAAAACTTAAATATGATGGAACGTAAAATACTAAAATAACCTAAATCACATTGCAAAGCATAAAAAAACCCCTAGACTCATATCATATTCCTAAGTAAGTAGATCCGAATAACCCCTTCATTTAAAAATGTTTTAAATCCAAACCCACCCCACTTCCAAAACACAGAGACTAAGACTTAGAAGACTCAGACTCGGACACTTTCCTGGAAGGCTGCAAAGGTGGAAAGAAGGTTGAGAGAAAAGACACCTCCCTCCCCCCGAAGACACCTCCACCCCTGGATTTGCTCCCCCAAAAATCTTTGTGCTTTAGGAAAGAGTAAAAAGCAAGATGGGTTTTTTCTCCTTCCTTGGCCGTCTCCTATTCGCTTCCTTCTTCATCCTCTCCGCCTGGCAGATGTGAGTTTTTGTCCGACCTAAACAAAGTCCACCCCCCCCGGCTTTTTCAAATTTTAGATCCCGATTGATTCTTTGGGATCAGGGTTTTATTGTTAGGTTTTGTGGGTTCGCATGTCTCCCTTTAGTTCTGGGTTTTTCGAGATGGGTTCGGGGTATTTTGTGGGGTTGTGGTGTGAGTTGGCTTCGCTGTGCTGGGTAATTCATGGATCTGCATGCGTCGAAGTAGATCTTGATTTTTGTTCGCACTGGTGTTTTTGGGTTCCGTGCTTTGTTCAGGGGCCGTGGAAAGTTTGTAACTTTTCTTATGGGATGGGCTGCGACACCCGATTTTACTGAGTAGGGAGTAGTGGACTCGCTGCACATGCTGTGTTTTTGGGGTCGTCTGGCTGTTTGGATATTTTCCTTTTGGCTACTGGTGAAGTGGGGTATACTTGTTTAGGTAGTGTTTTGTGTGGTCCAGTGCGGATTATCTGAACTTTCATCCCATTATTGAGGTTGAGGAACAAGACCGGATAGGTCTGGTTGTGCATTTGTTGTTTTTTTTTTCTGGGGAGGTGAATATGAAGAGTCATAATTTACCTTTTGAATGTTAGCTTATTGTAATGTGCTATGCTTTTAAGAGTTTCTCATGACCATTATTCTGAGTGAAATAGCTTCAGGTTGGATACATTGCATATAACCTCAGTTTTTTGTCGGGATTACTTTCATCTGGTGAAACAACTGATGTGCAATGAGATGAATTCACCCAAGGAGGATAAATGCGTACATGACGAACGGTGTTATAGTTGGGATGTCGACTTACGCTTTGGCTTGTTGATTAGGTGGATTGAGCGCTTTGATAGAAGCTTCTTTCCACCTTAATGTCTTCTTTTCCTTTATTTGAAAAATTGGTGCTCTTAGCTTCAGGTCTGCTGTTGTATACTTTTTCGTTACTGAGACTCGCCTGCATATCATTTCTGACATTTGTGCATGCCCTGTTTGCTTGTTCTGCACACCTTGTGCCTCAGAGAATATTCTTGTTTTCAAATGGCTGACGCTTTTGTAACCAAAGTATTATGTTATTTATTAGAGTGATATGAGGAGGGGTGTGGTTCTGGGAACTTTTGGTTGGATATGCATGGGTTTTGGGAGAATCTTTCCTGTTGGATGTATCAATATGGTCTTATGAGTTTTTAAATTTGTGAAATGGAGCTGTTATAGGACAAGAATATTACTGAGTATTTACTTAGCCATGATCCCGAAGGACAAGTTGAGAATGCATTTCGGAGTGAAGTACCTGTTATATTTTCGAGTATAGTCAATTTAAAAACTTCTCTACACAATATTGTTTTGTGAAAGCTAGCAAATGACATTACTGTTCAATAACCTTCCTTCCAGATCCTTGCGGCTATTTATATTTTTCATATTAGTTGAAGTGAAGATATATTTTGAGTAGTCGCTTTGTCAGGGTTTTACATCACATTGCTAACTAATCTGCATGCATAGGCCAGACACCAGGCTGAATCCAATTCAAAATGTTCCTAGCTATTCCGTTGAATTCGTGTTTTATATCAGCAGTCATTTGCATGTGAAGTTTTCGTTGTTGAGGGTCCTCACTGTAACAGTTCTCTGTCTTCACTCAATATTTTTTTTTCTCAAGGAATTCTAGATTGGATCGTTATTGCTAATTTCCTGAAAAAGGCTCTGCTCCATGTTTTCCTTCTCGTAAATGTGCAGGTACAATGATTTTGGTGTTGATGGTGGTCCTGCGGCCAAGGAGTTACGCCCTAAGTTAGACCTCGCACTGAAGCATCTGTCTGCCAAAATAGGGGTGGCAATTCCACACGTGGACGTGAGTCCTAGTTGTATCTTTACGACTGAAATTGTCCATCCTAAGTAATACCTTACTTTTCCCAGTGTCCTAACCAGGACTTCCATTTTGCAGATTAGGCAGGTGGTCGCAACTATTATTGGCTTGAAGGTTTTCGGGGGCATCTTGTTTCTATTTGGCTCCCAGTTTGGCGCCTCTCTCTTGGTTGGTTTCCAATGATGCTCTTCTCTGTTCCTTTTTTTCCACTAGGTTCTCACTATATCTCCTTTGATGTGGCCGTGGTATCTGTAGCTCCTCCAATTGGTGTTAACGACTCCAATTTTGCACGACTTCTACAACTATGAGCCCAACAACCCCGTGTTCGAGGCACTTCTCAATGATTTCACCAGGGTAAGTGATTTCTGCCCCTGTGGAAGCGTTTTTGGAGTAAGGAGACATAAATGCCGAACTGTAAGCTTTCTGTTTTTCACAGAGCATGGCGTTTTTTGGGGCGCTGCTGTTCTTCATTGGAATGAAGAACTCCCTCCCAAGGAGGCAACTGAAGAAGAAGGCTCCGAAAGCCAAAGCTTCCTAGACACGGTCGACGGCGGATGGGCAGTTTGTTACCAAGTGTTACTTAGGTCATAGCAAGTTTTGCATCATCATCATCATCCCCATTGTTGTTGTTCCATGTGTTGAAACAAACAACTTTGGTACTTCCCATCTTCCTGATTTGCCATCCCAGGAGTTTGTTTTACTTTTTGGGTTCTCCCAATTAGAGATGGGTGATCCCTTTCGCATGCCAATTTGGCTGGTCTGTCGGCTAAACAGTTCATCTAGAAACAGTTGTTTTAGAGGTATTGTTCAATCCGGGTCTTCCTGGGATTTCTCTGCAGCATTTTTGCTTGAAGATCTCAATCATGCTTCATTGCAACATGATGGATCAATCACTGCTGATCGATCATGAGAACAATCAAAATTATTACAATACCGATTCCACCTCTGCCAGATGCAACAACAGTTTGTTCAATGATACTAACGGTTTGCCTTAAGTCAGACACGACCTAGATCTACATATTGCTCCGGCCAGCCGACAGAGCGGTGGCGGCAACCACGACCCTCCTCTCCATCCCGAGCATGTCGCATGCCTCCTTGTACAGCCCCTTCCTCAGCTCAGCATAAACCCCGCCGTCCCATTTCCTCTTCCCGAGCTCGGCGGCCTTCTCCTCCGCACGCTTCCTAGCCTCGTCCCCCGCAAAGCCAGTTCCCTCAGCCCCTTCCTCCCGCCGACCCTCTGCCTTCTCCCTCAGCACGGCCTCGCAGTAGTCAGGCATATGTAGGAACTTTCATGAAAAGAAGGGTCGACTGCCAATTGGATCGCAATGGACCTAAGTTAAAAAAACTTTAAAAAGTTTCTTCTTTTAAGATCGATCGGAAAATGATTCATGATCGACTGAACTATAAAAATTCGAAAAAAAAATACTTTTCTTCTTTTATGGTTTACCGCGAAATCGGTCGCGGTGCTGAAAAAAGGAACGTGCACGATATCTTCCATGTAGCATTTTAGGGTGCAGTGTTTGTTCCGTAGGAGAATTTGGGAGGTTGCATTTCAAGGAAATGATGTTAAGAAACTATGAATCCCGAACCAAGAGAAGTCCCCTCACTCCCCTTTAAAACCACTCTCGGTTTCTCAGTCCCACGTGGAGAAGAAACCTCCAAACCAACCACCCAAATTGACCCTTCACGAGTGGTTGTCGTTGATGATGATGATTGATGTTGGATAGTCCCATACCGAATAGAAAAGGCTTGGGCCAACGCCTTAAATAGAGTTGGGACCCTCCACCTAATTGCTAGCTTTTAGGTGAAGGGGTACCCCGACACGATTTATAACATGGTATCAGAGCCAGATTCGTCCTGTCGGACAAAAATTCCGAACGAGAGCGCCCGACCCCCGGACAAATCCGAGGTGTTGGGATAGTCCCACACCGGATAGAAAAGGCCTGGGCCAACGCCTTAAATAGAGTTGAGATTCTTCACCTAATTGCTAGCTTTTAAACCCTCTTGCTATTTGTAACATTCCAGTCTCTTTCATCTGCTTCCTTGATGTCCAGGCAGAACTAGGGTTGAAACAACTTGTATGGATCCTGGTGGCGTTTCCCCGTTTGCTATGACCGCGGAAGAGCTCGAACAGGAAGCTTCCGAGCGGTTGAACATGGCGGGTCTGATCGTAGAAGTTTCGCCGGAAACTATTACCAAGCAAATAGATAGCTGTGTTGGATTAGGGCAGACATTTTCTCTTCAATGGTTGGACTTCAGATTGGATGGCCCTTAAAAGAGAAATGTACCAAGTCCAACTTACCATTTGGACCCACTTGACCAATTTCGTAACATTATGTTGGATTGAAGTGGATCGATTGTAATAACCTGAAATTAACAAAATGATTTCCTTTCGATATTTATGTGATTAGCCAAATGTGGGCATATTTTTATGAAAGAGGAGGGAAAACAATGTTTAAGGAAATAAAAGAAGGAGAGTTTGGTTTGATATTAACTTTGGAGATTTCACCACGAATATTATATTGAACACAGACATAGAGTTTTCTGCTTTGTCAGACACGTCTCCGGATCGTAAAGGATACTCCGGCCATGCCAGCGTAGGCCGACGTCGATTGCAGCCGTGTACGAGAAGACTATCATTGCAAAGAGAGCTAGGAGAAGCTGAAACCCTATGACATGAATATAGCGTAGATTCTTCATTGAAAATTCAGTAATTTCATTTGCATCTGAGTGCATCATACAGTCAGACGATCCAATTCTGAGGGATAAGAGGGTGAAAACAAATAGTATGAAATAATCAAATGGGCCGACTAAATTGAACATACTTTTGCTTAAGACAACAAATCTGATAAAGATGAATTAGAAGTGATGACTGCCCCATCTATGGAAAATGTTGGACTATTGAACTAGTGGGCCGAGCCAGCACATATAGCAGCAGCCCCAGCATGTCAGCACATATAGCAGTAGCCCAGCCCAACGACAGCTTATTAGCAAATAGATAAAATTGATTGACGGGGTGTTTGTTGATTTGGTTGGTTGATTCCCTGAATGGTTATACGTACCACAATGTACATCGATAATAGATCACCACAAAACAGAAATACAATTCAGTGAATTTTATTTTGCCTGTCGTTTTCTTCTACTTCTCTCCCTTCTTTTTCTTCGTCACCTTCTTCTTCTCTGTTTTCTTTTCTTGGTCACCTCTGATTCTTGGCCTGGTGTCTACTGCACTACCTTTTGTTGAGTTTTATTCATTTCACAGCGTTGCTTTGTTCCTCATGGTATCAGAGCGCCAAGTAGCTTAAATTGCTTGGTTGGCCTGGGATACTTTAATATGGCAGAAGAATTGAATTCTCCAAACCCAGTTTCGTTCACCCCATTGTCTGGTTCGCAATCTGCTTTGTCTCAACAAGGTGTGACAGGAAATTCCTCCCATATGCAGATTCCAGCTGGGGTGTTTACATCATTGGTGAAACTGGACGATGGAAACTATCCGTTGTGGAAAGGTCAAGTACTAGCTGCCATCATCGCAGGAGGTTTTGAGGACTTCGTTTTCAGACAGACACACCCACCACCTCAATACTTGGATACTGATCTGCACACTCTCAACCCAGATTATCGGTAGTGGCAACGCACTGATAAGTCCATCATGAGCTTGTTGTTTTCTTCTCTAACTTCAGAACCTTTGAGTCTTGTTGTGTGCTGCAAAATTTCATGTGAAGTATGGGAAGCTTTGAAGAACAAGTACGAATCTTCCTCAACCACGCGGGTAATAACTTTTCGAATGCAAATGCATCAATTACGGAAAGAAGGACGGACAATGCAACAGTATCCGTGTTCTCTGAAGAATTTGGCAAATCAGTTGAGTGCAGTGGGGGAGGCTGTAAGCGATAGGGATTACGTTTGGGTACATGTTAGAAGGTTTACCAACTGAATATGATGCGGTCGTTACTGCGATATATAGCAGAGCAGATCAGCCTTCTTTGGAGGAAGGTCACCAGCTACTTCTGAATTTTGAGGTACGGTTGGAGAAGTGTCTGGTGTTGGACAGCTACATTCCTCAGGTACAACTGTCTTCATTACACTCTAGTGTGGTCAGACCTCAGACCAGAAACAAACCATCACCCTATAATACCCACAAACCTGAGATGTTTACCTTACATTTCTCCAAAGCCTGGTTCTCAGGTTACCACTACTCCATACTCATCTCCATTCGCTTCTGGTCTTCTTGGTAGACCTCCACCGAGACCCAACAACTACCTACCCTCGATGGAGTAACAGACCTTCCTTTAGTTCTAAAGCCAAAATGCCAAATCTGCTTCAAACTGGGTCATACTGCTCTAAACTGCTTTCACCGTCTGAATACCTCATATCAGGCACCACCTCTGACACACTATCAGACCCCACCACAGATACCACCTCAGACACACTTCACAACTTTTCAACCCTTTCCCCCACTCATACAAACTCCTATATTTCCAACTTCTCCCTCTGAATCTGTTCGCTCACCCTCTACCCAGCCTATTCTTTCTTATACTCACGATCACAGGCCTTCTTTCTCTGGTGACTGGACACTAGATTCTGGTGCTACAAACCATGTGACACCATCCACATCTGATTTGCATACTGTGGTACCCTATCAAGGTGAGTCCTTTGTTTTTATTGGGAATGACAGTAATGTTAATATTTCCCATATTGGTACAGGTCTTCTTCAAACTGCTTCTGGTCCACTTTTCCTTCCTCAAATTCTTCATACTCATCGCTTATCTAGGAAACTTCTTAGTGTCTCCCAATTATGCAGAGATAATGATGTGTTTATTGAATTTCATTCTGATACTTGTTTTGTTAAGGACAAGCGAACCAAACACACACTCCTCCAGGGGTCGATGACTTAGGGACTTTACCAACTTCCTTCTCCGTCTCCTCCTGACCTCAACCGTCTCCCACAGCTCTCCACAAACACATCCACTTTCCAGTGCAATACTCAATTTACAGAACAAGCTTCTCCTGAGCCGTCTGCCATGACTACTACAACATCACCTATTGTGGATGTCACAAAGTGGCATTCTCGGTTGGCACATTCAAATTCTGAAATCTTGCGTCGTGTTTTGTTAGTGTGTAATCAACCGTTTAAACAAGCTGAGTTACCTTTCTGTCAAGCTTGTGCCATGAGCAAACATCATCGATTATCCTTTCCTCTTTCTCCCTCTCATGCTAGTGACCCTTTTCAACTTATTCATAACCTTTTTTAACGTATGCATACAGACTTATGGGGACCATCCCCTGTTCCTGCTGTTACTGGGGAGCGATATTTCATACTATGTATAGATGATGCAACTCGCTATACTTGGAAATACTTTCTTCGTGACAAATCCCAAGCCATGTCTGCTTTCATTCAGTTTCAAACAATGATTCTCAATCAATATCAGTCTTCTATTATTACAGTCAGGTCAGACTGGGGAGGAGAATATTCAATATAGAATATTGAACTAACGGGTCGAGCCAGCACATATAGCAGCAGCCCCAACATGTCAGCACATATAGCAGTAGCCAAGCCCAGCGGTAGCTTAGTAGCAAATAGATAAGATCGACTTGCGGGGTGTTTGTTGATTCGGTTGGTTGATTTCCTGAGTGGTGATAAGTACCACAATATACAGCGATGATCGATCAGCACAAAACAGAAATACAATTCAATTAATTTTTGTTTTGTCTGTCGTTTTCTTCTTCTTCTCTCCCTTCTTTTTCTTCTTCTTTTTCTCTGTTTTCTTTTTCTTGTCACCTCTGATTCTTTGGTCCGGTGTCTACTGCACTATCTTTTGTTGAGTTTTATTCCTTTCACCGCCTTGCTTTGTTCCTTAGAAAATAATGCGTCCGGGCTATGCCAAGCCTCTTGCGATCGGGTCTTCTCAAACGAAGGATCTCGGTATGTACATCGTATACTTCTGTATCGGGGATTTCGGAATGATTCCCTTTATAGAAGCTATCGAGTTTCGGAATTAAGGATCTCGACCGAGTCGGAGCTCCAAGTCTATCTCGCTCTTCTTGTGGCAAACTTTGGGCTCCTTACAGTCGGGACTTGCCGACAGACCGATGTGCAAACTCAAACCATCATCCAAGAAGCCACGGTCAGTTCTCCCAAGTGATTGCGGAATTCTTACCGAGAAATCGCCTCTCCATAAAACTACGTTTATGTTTAGGGCTAATGGGGCTCGCTGCCGGAGTCTGAAAAAGCTTGTTCTGATCGGCAATGCTCCGTTTGCACCCGACTCGCGTATTGACTCATAGGATACGATCTCTCTCCGCCTACCTGCTCGGGATCGATGAGGCCGTTAACCACGTTCGGACAGGGTTTTCTTCCCATCATTAGTAGAGGAGACTGGCCACCTGATTCAGATGATGTAGATGACCCTTGCCTTTTAACCCGATCCTTGCGGTGAATGTTCATGTGCCTCCTAAGGCCTGAGCATTCGTGAACCCTCGCTTGCAGAACATGCAACCGTACGAGCGCTTGGCACCATCTTCCTCCTCTTCCTGAAGATCCACGGCCAGCCGATCGCCCTCTTCATTGGCAGATGACTCCGAGGAGTGCCCTTTCTCCACTTCCATGCCCCCCAAACCCAAAAAAAAAACCCCAAAAACCTCAAGAAGCCAAGAGTGGAAAGACACAAAAAACTGGATAGGTTTGGAAGGCAAAGGAAAGTTTGAAAGACCACGAATGGGTGAACTTAGAGGTCGGGGGAAGCAATTTTGGGTTGTTAAAAAGGAATTCGATATGTGGGAAATTGGTGATTGTTGGACAAGTTCACAACGATCTTTATAACATTTTAAAACTATGATTCGAGTCATTGTTTAAATCTTTTCTTTTCAATTTAATCTATAAAATTGGATCTCAAAATCATGTTTAAGACACCAGATGCAAAACCCCCATCTTAACTAATGGGTCTAAAACACACAATTGCTTTTTATTTGTTGCCAATGTTGACACATTGTTTTTTGTCACTATGTTGTTAGGGCTATTCTTTTGGCCGGCTCGTTCAGTACATGGGGGAACTATTCCACAATGTCTTTCTCCAATTGCATGTGTGGTCGACAATGACATTAGATCATTTTCGGGGGAATTTCCCCCCCCCACCCCCACCCCCTCCAGAAAGAAAATCCCAAGTTGCCTTTCAATTTGTGGGCATGAGAATTACGGGAAAACCTGAGTCACATTCTTATAAGTTAACAAGTTTAGAATAAGGGAAAAAGAAAGAGTTTGGGAGGAAAATGGTGATGGGTCTGTAAGCACTTTTTGCCTAATTATCCATGTGGACATGTGGGGGGAGGGGTATGGGAATGGGATGTAAGGAAAGGAAATGTCTTGGTCTCACATGCCATTTTAAGGATGTCTCTCCTCTTTTTGAGTGGAAAGGTAATTAATCCTCACACCCATCATTCTTTTCCTTGATGAGATGTGCAATGAACCCTTTTTCGGACGTGTTCGTGATATCATGATAAAGGATATGCCAACCGGCATTTCGGTCTAGAAGAAGATGAATAAGGAAACACTTCATTCGAGAACTTGAGTGATTATTCTCTACTACACTCATGTTTCGTTTCCTTTTCCCTCTCTATGAAGGTTCATCTCCTTCATCAGTACAACCAGACATTTCCATTCGAGTGCTTTTCTTGTGCAGAAATAAGGATGAGTTGAGTGTCTTCTGACCTAATTTGGGGAATGAATCGGGAAATATATTGCTTGATACGTGGTCATGTGCTTGATATGGACAAGACTGAAATGTTCATTTTGAACTCCAATAGTGAAAGCATTTCGCGAGATCGCGACTAGGTAGGACGCACATGGGTCCCATAATCTTGGAGACGGTTATTGAAGAGATCGTCCGAAAATAAGAAGCATCCTAAGTATGAGACGGTGGACTTGGGGGAAGAAGAAGCGTGTTAGTCCTTTTCTTTTGACATATGGAATGACGAAAACCCAACCAACCGAACTGCCCTACTGCCGGAGATTAAGAACCGCCACGTAAGGAATCCATTTGGATTGTCGTTTGCCGTGTCCGAGTATCGACTATGATACCCTAAACCGCAAAACTACATCGGAAAAACCAGAAAGACATTGCGAAAACCCTCCCCTCCTTGTTGTGACACGAGACAAAGCGTCCCTTCATTGGAAGAGTCCCGCATAAGGGGGACATCGCTTATCCTCAATGCAAGAAAACTTGTAACGACGAATCTGCAGGACTCTTGTGGCCGAATAAGTATTCGTAAGAGCTGTAGCATCCGGATCTCATGTGCCGTTTCGCTAACTCGGGTCAAGTTTCCCAAAGATTAATTAAACACACACTAATCTCCCGTCAGCTAATGTAGGGAAACTTTCACTAAGACGGACCTTAAAACGCAAACGCTTTTCTGAGGGCTTTGTCCCCCCCGCCCCACCCTATGATGATGTGACTTTCGTATGACCCCGTCGTTTGATGAATGTAGGAAAAGTTTCCTTTGTTCTTCAGACGGCCGCATAAGTTTTGTCCAGAAACAGACCATACCATGTTGTAGATGCCCAAAATTTGTGACTTGACCCAATGAAACAAAATGAAACGGCCCTCCCTTTGACAAATGATGAAGGATCAAAAATAACATGTGCCATAGTGACCAGCCACGGGAGTGTTTTAAGGAGTCAGCGATTTTTGTCCCCCCACGGCGACATGCCAGCTCATTGTTCCTAGTTTGTAACGCGAGGTCGGTCGCAGAATAGACTAGCGTGCAAGTCGTTCCGGTCCCTTGACTTATGATATCGAGACTCGAGGTCATTGAAACTTCGTGCAGTTCGGTGTTCGGTCCCCCTTGACTTATGATACCGAGATTCGAGGTCATTGGAACTTCGGGGACCGGTATGAGCCCACAAAGGAATAGTGTAGAAACGAACAGAGTTTGTCACACTAGTACCAATTCCCCAGCATCAAGCGCGCAGTAGTACGGACCCAAACCGGCACCCTTATTGGGGTGATGGGTTCCCCAATAACATTGTCTTGAGTGAAGCATCACTTCAAAATTCACCACTACCCCTCACTATGTCTCCCACTCCACCTTCCACCACCCAACCCCAGTTAAAGTGATGTTTTGCTGATTTAATCCCAACTTTTAATGCAGGTCTTCTTCGGAAATGACTTCGTAAAGAGGTTACCACTATTCTCCTTACTATATACTCCAAATCATGTTAATAATCTCCATCGAACATACCCGTCTCATAAACAAAGTGATGTTCGAGCTCCATATGTTTCGTCCTGGCATGGAATACATGATTTAAATGTCGGCGTAATTGTACTTAGTTTATTCTCCATAAATAGGAATCGATGTAATGTGGGGGGGGGGGGGGCCCCCCACCCTTTTTAAATAGATCCTCAAATAGTCCTTCGAAGCCATATGCATTCCTAAGCGACATGAGGGGTAAGAGCAAAAGTCATGCAGATTCGTCGTTATTTGTTCAACCCTGAACTTCTTGTGTATGTCCGCCAATTATATTCCTGTCTTGTTGAATTTTGTGTACCTCGATATTCAGCAGTGATTCCGGTAATATGGCGAACCGCAAACCAAATCAACAATTCATCTTCATTCCTTGTTTGATCAGTTGATTTTTTTTTCAGCCGCTTGTCCAACTCCCAAGCTTCATCACATAAAACATGAAAACATCCCCTTCCCAAATCTGCCTCCATTTGATGTTCCGGCACTTCTCACCACAGTCGAAAGAACCCACAAAAATTTCCTAGCCTTTAACATTAACTCGACAAATTTTCTTGATGATGATCTGCCTTTAGCATATGAATTATGATTTTTTTTTGGCATAAAGAATGTTTTGAAATACCTTGATTCATCATCCTCCTTCCTCTATAAGTGTCTTCTTCCTCCACAAAACCCAACATGTTCGTGGACCATCATCCATAATAATGGTTCCGTACATTTGCAAAACCAACGACTCTTTAGATGAACAATATATTTTTCTAGTTCTACAAGCGGCGGTTTTTTAGAATTCAAACCTTGAAATCAAAGTAATTAACGATGATGTACACTGATAAAAGTTCCCGAATGATCTTCGGCAGCCAACCTAGTATGGTCGAACATCGGTAGACAAACCCCATTCTTTACCATTTAATAGGACTGTTTAGAATTTAACCAAGCTCTAATGAGTAAACTCTCACCTCTTAAACCCGAACTC